>JASDQU010737240.1:49096-59398 GCA_032191745.1 Picea mariana | reverse complement strand
TATATATATATATATATATATATTTCAATTCAATAAACAAAAGGGTAAACATGTTACTCATCTATAACTTGGGAGATGTTGGCCACTAATGAAGGGTGTGCCACTCTCCACCCAACCCTAGGTAAGGATACACTATGCACTTCTACATCCAGCCACCCTTGAGCCAAGATATGATTCAAAAGAGGATAATTGGTTTCTTAGCAAGTTTTCCAGGGAGTATCTATTTCTTTTGCACTTTTATTTTCCTTTTCCTCGCAACAGAGAGTTCCCCTTATCTCTATTCCAATTCTCATGTTTTCCCCAACGTGTGTTTATCTATCTCCACTTTTTCATGTATTCTTACCCAAGACCTCGTGATTCGTGTCAAAATCTTTTCGATGGGTATTTATTCCCATTATTTATTGATTCTCGAATTATAATACCCAACTACCAGACTGACTGGTAATCAATTTTTTGGGCTAAGGAGAGTTCAGGGTCTGCATTTTATTTTAAATTAACAAGGTATTACCTCACAGGGCCATTTCAAATATTAATGGCTTCCTTCTTGCAACATTCCTCTCATGACATCATAACCTGTGAAGGAAATCCCTTCAGCAGTAATTCAACATTTCCTAGTTGAATTAATAACCAAATACTTACATTGCATAATTAATCAAAGGTCCACTCTATTTCTATAATCACATAATAGGCATGTCTATAGTTTTGGCCATGATAATAATTATATTTACAAACTGGGGGAAACATGGGTGTTACAAAAAATTGGATTTACATTGCTTTGAAACACATTCTACAATAGTTTTGAACTTAACATTGTAGAGGTTTGGAAAAGACAGACTTATCAAGAAAATGAAAAGAGTTGTAACTGTTGAAGGATGTACCATTTTCCACCCAACCATAGGCACAACAGATTTTGGTTTTTTCTCAGTTGGCCACCCCCTAACTAGATTATTATGCCATGAGATGAATTATTCTTTCTTCTCAGCAAACAACAAGGGATGAAGGTTACTCTCCTTCCCCCCCAAGAACCTGGTAGCCCAGTCTTCTATCCACCAAGAAAGGGTGCCTACTATGATTTCTCACTCAATCACTCAAATTATCTACATCCCCATTTATCAACTTAATTAGAAAACACTTCCCAGTAGTTCTTATACCCATAACTATTTATTTTCTTAGTTCTCTTAAGAACCAGAGAGCTTCACATGCTCCTCTTCCTAAGAAATGGTCCCCAAACACATTCGTATGCATCTTATGCCTTCTTCCCATGATTTTTCTCTTTTTCTTTTCTTCTCCAAGAATATTTCATGGGTCAAATCCCCCAATTCGTGGGTACTATGCCCATTCTCTCATTGATTTATGAGGAAGACTTTTCAACTACCAACTTGACGGGTAATTAAATTATCTATGAAAGAGGATTGTTATGGGTCTAAGCATTTTTAAACCCAGTAGAGTACTAGCCTGGAAGGGGTCATATCAACCATTACTAGTTCCCCTCACCATTTCATCTCATGCATCATAATATGTAATCGCAACACCTTCAACAATTATTCAACAATTTCCATTTTATTTAACAACATAAATATTTGCATTACCTTCTTTAGCAAGGTTCATCATTTCCGAAAATCCACACATAATCTATTTTTTCATAGCCTTTTAGAAAAATATAATATATTTACAAGCTGGGGTAAACAGGGGTATTACAATCTCCTTGAGTTCCAATTTTTTTGCATAGCCTAGACATAGTAAAGTATCCAACCATTTGAAAGTCAGATGATTGGGAATGCTTGATTTACTCAATGGAGTAACTTTGGTCTCCTCTACTGCAGTTTAATTTAGCATGGAATCTGATAAATTATTATTGCTAATGAAGTTATGACATCTAATATCTTTGTTATAACATTAAATTAGAATAAATTTAGGATTTAGGCTTTTCAAATATCACCACTTTTTCCTGTAACTTGATTCTATGTAAAACCTACAATAATAATAGTGGTATCTTCATAAAGGTTTCATAGTTCTTACAAATTTTCCCACTAGGATAGGTAGGGGAGGTGGACACTATATATCTTCTTTACTAATCAAAGTTTCCAAGGAATATTTGTATATCCTTTATACTACTTATATGATTTCATCCTCCTTGTGTCTTTGAGTGCCTGACATATATATGAAAAAATGTGTTTTTTACCTTATAAGGTATACAAAAAGTGTTATTCCTTCATACCTTTACTACTGGTTTGATTGGCCAAAATATGCTACATTCATTCCATGCAAGGATGCAAGGAACACCCTTACACCATCAAAATATCAAGATCCCCATATACACAATCAATGTCTTATAAATATCTAATGTGCATAATCAATTTGATGAAAATCACAAGAAGTAGGCCCTCATAGTCTCAATATACATCGTACAAACTACTAAACCAACATGTAGTATCCCATGCATCATGATGACGTATGGCGATCCATGCACCCTATCGAGAAAAAATAGAACGTGTATATGTCACCCATGTATATTTGTTGGCATAAAAACATAGGATGATTTTGTGTTAAATGAAAATAATTTAGATAATGTTATCCAGATTTTCTCTAGACTCAAATTAATAAGATTTTATATGCATTAGAAAAATATATGTATTTTGTTGAATGGTGTTGTCATTGATGTTGAATTCAGTCATTGGTGATCAACATGAAGAATCCTATGGATTTACTTGAAGGAGTCTCCAAATTGGTCCCCTCATGGCATATATTTAAGCAATTCCTTCATGGGAAGATGCTTTGAATCATCCCACAAGAATCCCCGAAGGTGTGGTCAAGAAGCCCTTATAGTCAAGTGAAGAATCCTATAGATTTGCAACATCAAGATTGCAAGATGGATATTGTTGAAAGTATTATTTTTGGTCAGTTTGGATACCCTATATTTGAGGTCATTTTACCCTACATAAATAATTGAAATGGAAGAAAAAGTTATATGGTTGGAAATATTATTCTGGGACCTTTCCAACATTATATGGAAGTATCTCTAACTCCCTAGGAATGAGTATATATGATTTTTCTTGTCCAACAACCCATCCATAAAATTGAGGTCCACTCAACTAATTTTTGGGGACACAATTACTATAAATACATGATATAATTTTTCATTTTTTTGAGAAAGAAAGAAAGAGCTCATGTCTAAGGTTCACATAAGGTTTTTGGGGTGTCTTCTGATGTGAAAGAGAACTCTAAGGGATTCTCTTAAGGTCTTTATTATTTCCAAGGTGTGTTAGAAGGTTGTCATGTTTTCATAAGATCGTGATGTTGTCGTATGCTTTGTTATGAAGTTGTGATGTTTCTGTAAGGTTGTTGGGGTTTATACTTGGACTTGTGTGGACCTAGGATCTCTATGTGGACCCAGTTTGTGAGGCTCATATTTTGGATATTTTGGCACATTATTGGCATAGGTTTTTATGTGGTTGTTGGTTTTTATATGTGGACCCATGTGGACATAGGATTTTTATGTGGACCCAGTTTGATGATGATGATTATGTATCAATGATAATGACAGTGACATTGATAGTGACAGTGGCATTGATAGTGACAGTGACAATAACAGTGACAGTGATAGTGACAGATTGATTCTTATATATATATATATATATTTGAGGGTGGAAGGAAGGGGTAAGGAAAGGGGGTTGGATCCTCCTTCCAGTTGGAACTAGAGAATATAGTGTTCGACAACACAGGTATTCCAACAGAGGACGAACATCTTCAGTAACAAATCACACAACCAGATCAAAGATCAACACACCGATGTTTTGACGTGGTAAAATACCTACGGGGAAACATCCACGACCCTGGCCAATGCGGCCACTTGGAGCAGTTTATTAATGCAAAAGAAAAATATTACAGAGATATTTTACAAGAGAGTTTCTCACAATCGATCATCAACAAATGCCCCTCCATGCTCTTTAAATAGATATCATGGACCAATCAGGTGTTAAGACACATATCGATTGTCATTAATATTGAGGATAATATGGACCGTCGGATCACTCTATGCTGGGAACATATCTTAACAGTTGGATTTCCTAACTACAAATGAATACTAATGCATACTAAAGAAACACACTTTTACCTAATGACACATTAGACCAAGTAGATCTTAACTGACTCCTAAGTGTCTAAATATCCTAAAATCCCCCCTTAAGAACAACTTGGGATAGGATTGAAGGATTTAAAATAGTGACGCAATAAGAGAAGGAAGGAGGCATTGGAGCCTATCCCCCCTTAACGACAACTTCCTAAACTCCTAACATAGATCAAAGTTTGGAAAACTTCACTTCTATAAGAGACTTTGTGAAAATTTCTGCAACTTGATCTTCTGTAGGGGAAAAGAGCACTTCAATAACTTGATCATGAATGAGCTTTATGATGAAGTGCATGTGTAGCTCGATGTGATTACTATGATGATGTTTAAATGGGTATTTGGTGAGCTTGGTGACACTCTGATTGTCACACCAAAGGCTGGTCGGATGTTGCTTCTGAAATCCAAACTCTGAAAGGATCTGTCGAAGCCACAAGGATTTATGACTTGCATTTACAGTTGCTTGGTACTCTGCTTCTATTGAAGAAAGTGCAATAGCATGTTTTTTATTACAGGCCCAAGTGACAAGTCCTGAACCAAGGCTGAAAACATAACCTGCAGTAGACTTCTGATCATCAGGTTCATTGGCCCAATCTGAATCGGTGAAACCAACCAATAAAGGAATCCCCCCTAAACTGTAATGTGTCCCAAACTGAATTGTATCACGAACATAGCTAATTATCCTTTTAGCTTCTTTCCAATGGATTTCATGGGGTGTTTGCATATACCTGGAAACAAGACCAAAAAAAAAGGAAACATCAGGACGGGTATGAGTCAAGTATAAGAGGATACCAACTAATTGACGGTACGGGGTGGCAGCAACTTTGGGAGAAGCATAGGTGGAAGTAAGCTTGACTCCAAACTGGAAGGGAGAAGGGGCCAGTTTACAATCATCCATGTGAAAGTGACGAAGAAGGTCACAAAAATACTTAGACTGAGAAAGAAAAATTCCTTCATTGGTTTGCAAAACCTGGAGGCCAAGGAAATAGTGCAAAAAACCTAAGTCTATCATTTCAAATTTCTTCTTAAGGTTGGTTTTCACATGGTTTAAAAGTTTTAAGTCACTGCCAGTAAGGATAAGATCATCAACATAAAGGACAAGGATTATGAGATGGCTTCCTACTTTCTTGGTATAGACATTAGGATCAGAATGGCATCTAGAGAATCCAGTGTCAATAAGAAAGTTGTCCATTTTGGCATACCAAGCTCTGGGATCTTKCTTAAGACCATAAAGAGATTTCTTAAGGTGACACACAAGACTAGAGTCATTCTGGACATAGCCAAGAGGTTGTTCCATGTAGATTTCTTATTGCAAATCCCATGCAAGAAGGTGGATTTAACATTCATCTGATGGACCTCCCATTTATGTGAGGCAACAAGGGCAAGAACAAGGTGGATGGAATTCATTTTGGCTACATGTAAAAAGGTTTCATTAAGTCAATTTCTTCAACTTGGGAAAATCCTTTGGCAACTAACCGAGCCTTGTTTCTTTCAACACTTCCATCTGATTCATACTTAGTCATATAGACCCATTTACATCTAACAAGTTTTCTTCCTTTTGGAAGAGGTACAAGATCTCAAGTATTGTTTCCCATTAAAGAACGATACTCGTCATTCATTGTTGTATCCTAATCTGGATGACCTGAAGCTTCTACAAATGTCCCTGGATCATGAGTATCTGAAACTTGAGCCAAAATAGAAGAGGATCTTTGGAACTGTGAACGTGTTTGACACTAATCTAAAGGATCACCAACAAGACCACCAATTGCTTCTCGTGTTGAATGGACCCACATCTAGGAAGCAGTGGAACTGGTACTGGTTTAGGTTCAAAGGACTCATCTGGAGGAAGGTGAGCAAGAGGAGGTGGATTTTCATCCTCACTGTCATCATCTGAAGAAGAAACCAGAATAGGAATAGAAGAAGGAACAAGCACCGAAGATGGCTCGCAGGCCGAAGAAAAAGAACATTGAAGATGGCTCACGGGCCAAAGAAGACACAATCACCGAATTAGGTTCAGAGGCCAAGAGATTTTCATCAAATTTAACATCTCTTATAATAATAATTTCATTACAATGTGGTTGAAGAATTCAATAACCTTTTATATCTTCAGAATAACCAACAAATATATACTTCTCACTTTTAGGCTACAATGCTTTCATTTTCTCATCAGGAATGTGAGCCCATGCTATACTTCCAAATACACAGAAGTGGCTTACATATGTTTTAATTTTAGTCCAATATTCTTCCGGTGTTATATTTTTAAGAGCCTTTGTGGTAGTGTGATTTACTATGTAATTTGCACAGTTGATTGCTTCCACCCAATACTTTAGAAATAATCCCTTAGATTGGATCATACAATTAGCCATTTATTTTAATGTGTGGTTCTTTCTCGCAACAACACCATTTTGTTGTGGTGTATATGGAATAGTGTTTTGCATTTGGATGCCCTGTGTAGTGCAGTAACTTGTAAAATTATTGTTCACATATTCACCTCCATTATTTGTTCTTAACTTTTGAATCGATGTCCATATTTCTTTTCTACAAGGCCCTTGTGGGATAAAAAATTGTCAAAATCTTCGTTCTTAAGTTTTAAGAAGTAAACCCAAGTATGTCTAGAAAATTCATCAATGAAAGTTAAGAAATACTTGCACCCAGAAAAAGAAGGAGAAGAAAGTGGACCACACAAATCAGTATGAACAAGCTGCAAAGGGCCTAAGGAGTGCCAAGAGGCACGTTTGTCAAAACTATCCCGATGATGTTTTCCAAGAACACAACCAGCAAAAACACCATCTCTGCATGAAACAGGAGGAATACCAGTCACCATATGTTGATTACATAGTCGCTGCAATGAGCAATAGTTTAGATGACCAAACCATTCATGCCAAAGTTTTCTCACGTCATTGCTATGAGAAACAAAAACTGATGAAAAAGATGATGACCCAAAGTTGTCAAACTTGTACAACCTGGTAATATCATCATCAATTTCAGTTGCAAGAACATGTTTAGGATAATTTAGATCCTTGATTATAACTTGGTGAGGTGAAAACTCTACGGTTTTACCTTCACCAGAATGAGTGATTTTATATATTGATAGAAGGTTACAAGAAAGACTTGGAACACATAATACATCATTGAAATGACCATTATCTACTTGAATTGTTCCAGATCCTACAACACTAAGAGATTTATCATCACCAACAAATATTTTCTTGGTGTTACATTCATTTAGAGAAAAAATATGTCTTTATCCTTAGCCATATGATAAGATGTTCTAGAATCAATAAGTCACTCATCAAAAGAAGAAGTATAAGTTGTATTGAAGGAGAAACCAGAAGAAGAAAGTGCATGTCCATGAGAAGAAGAAGAAGAAGAAGTAGAATCAATATTGATGTTGTGTTTCTTCATCGTTGCTTCTAAAGTTGCCATCTTCTTGAAACATTTGGACTTATCATGACCATATTTATCACAAAAGTTGCAATTTCTGTCAGTCTTATTATTTTTATATTTTGCTCCCTTGTCACCATTAGGAGCTAAAGTTGTCTGAGTGGGTTTGGGATCCTTATGTTGCTTGTTGTTGTAGCGAGGATGTTGCTTCTTGGGATACTTGGGTTTATCTTTCTGTTGGGAAACTAAGGCTTTGTTAGAGGTACCTGCAGTGTTGATCACTCCAAGTTGTACAAGCTTATCTTCCTCTCTAATAAAAGCAGCACAAAAGGACTCAAGAGTGGGTTTTTTATAAGATGTCCCTAGAGCCTCTTTCATGGCGTAAAAGGTAGATACAAACACAGAATATGCACTACCTAGCTTAGAGAGAATAAGATAGATGCAACGATCTTTCTCCATCTTTAGCTCACATTCTTCACATAAAATTATGAGTGTTTAAACTTAGATAGATAGTCTCCAATACAAGAAAAATCACTTGAATTTAAATTCAGTACTTGATTTTCTAATTGTTGTGCTCGAATAATATTGAGTTTACCAAACATAGTTTCAATCTTTTCCCAAGCTTCATCGGGGTCATCAATTTATGTAAGTTGAAACCTTAAATTAGAAGAGATGAACATTCCAATTAGTCCACGTGCTTCGTCACTCTTATTAGCCCATTTGAATTTCTTATCAGCATCAATGGGTTATTTTTCCTTTCTCAAGGTAATCTGGTACAAACCTTTACTTCTTAATAAATCCTCCATATGAGATTTCCATTGGAAGCAGTTAGTGCTAGTAAGAAAATGATTACTAGAAGAATCCATATTAAATAAGTAGATAATATGGATTTAAAAATTGAAACTGATGATATGGATGGAAAGATATAGAAAAATTATGTGGTTTAAAAAAAACAACAGTAAAAACAGACTTCGGATGTGAAAGTTATGCCCTTTTAAAAAAAAGGCATAAACGGTAACCAAAGGACCACGTGGTGGTTTAAGTTGCTTTATGAAGTGACCCACTTTTATAAAGATAAGTGGGGATCACTTTTACATTGAAGTTACTTTATAAAAGAAAAGTTTCATGCAAAATAAATAACTCTAAAATAAAATATTAAAGCTACTTATAGTGATTCACTTTTATACTTGAAGTAAAATACACTTTACAACTTGAGCAAGAACTTTTTAAAAAAAAATAACAAAAAGAGAGACTTGAACTCAAGACCTCTTACTTAATAAGAAAACTTTTAACCAAATGGTCTAGAAAAACATATTGCATTGTTTAGCAAGAGGATTGTTGTTGTTGTTGTTCTCGGTTATCTTACCCGGAAGATACACCATTTCCTATCTATTTCTGATTTTCCGAAATCGCACACGGCGCAAGGAAAAGAGAATACACATATCTAAAAGAGTAGAAACCCGGAAACAAATAATATAAACCAAACTAATACTCTGCAAAAAAATTTAAAATGTGTATTCATGCTTTATACCTCTGGATCTGACTAAAATGGTCGTATCTTGGGAAAACAAAAACCTTTTCGAGTGAAACAAAAAAGTGTTCCTGACTGAAACGAGCACTCCATACGCAATGGAATAGTCCTATCAACCCATGAATGTAAGAAAATTACAGAAAATGGATATGATACAACTCGGATTCATGATCTCGATCTACAACAGGAGCGGGTCTTCAAACATGCTCTGATACCATGTTCGACAACACAGGTATTCCAACAAAGGACGAACATCTTCAGTAACCACTCACACAACCAAATCAAATATCAACACATCGATGTTTTGACGTGGTAAAACCCCTATGGGGAAACATCCACGGCCCTAGCCAACATGGCCACTTGGAGCAGTTTATTAATGAAAAAGAAAAAGATTACATAGAGCTTTTACAAAAGATTTTATCACAATCGATCATCACCAAATGACCCTCCACTCTCTTTAAATAGAGATCATGGACCAATCAGATGTCAAGACACGGGCCAATGGCCGTTAAGATCAAGGAGAATATGAACCATCGAATCACTCTATGTCAAGAATATATGATGACCATCGGATTTCCTAACTAAAAATGCATATTAATGCATACTAAAGAAACACACTAAGAAACACACTTTTACCTAATGAGACATTAGACCAAGGAGACCTTAACTAACTCCTAAGTGTCTAAATATCCTAACATCTAAGGAGTTGGAGCTTCCTTCATGTTGTTTCCTATGAATCAGGGGGTTGGTGTCTCCTTCTAGTTGGAGCTAGAGAATCTTGGAAGTTGTAGCTTCCTATTAATGTAATCTTGTTATTATATAAGAAAATAATTTTGTGGTTTCTTCCATTTGGATTTCCACGTAAATTTGTTGTACACTTTGTATTTGTTCTTTTTGTTGGAAGATTGATTGTTGTCATTGATGTCAACCCTAGTCATGGGTTTTGGACCGCAAGATTGATAAAGGTATTTTGACATGAAGGAAAATGCACATGCATATACAACACCCATGAATGGATAGTATACATCATGATGTTTTCGGTGGTATGTGGCACATCACATGGATCCTCATGGTTGAGGAGAAATGAATTTTTGAATATGACAAAGCGAATTGAAAAAGGGAGTACATGTAGGCCCTCAAAATAATTAAAGAAAATAATTACAAAATAAGAAAGTGTCAGGTTGGCCCTAATGTTAAAAGGAAGTGACATAAATGGTATAAATAAATATCATTATACATTCATTTGATACAAGTCGAATTTCAG
>JASDQU010737240.1:31933-48996 GCA_032191745.1 Picea mariana | reverse complement strand
ATCAGGTTCTATGTGATGATTGGTTGATGGTGATGATTTAATGTAAAGTTTTATTATCTCTCATATATTCTTGGGTGGAAGGAAGGGGAAAGGATAGAGAGTTCAAATATCTCTTGATATTGGAGGATTGTATCTTCCTCTTGGAGGTTTATCCCTCCCTTTACATTTGGAAGCTTTAGCTACCTTTGGAAGTCATTACTTCCCTTGATAAAAAACTATTGATTATTTCTCATATATTGTGCATGGTGTATTGTGGTGTATTGGTGTAACTCTTATACTATTGTTCATTGCTCATTGGATATAATTGAATGGTTTAAGTATAAGTTGAAAAAGGTTTTTAAATTGTACTTGATACTGATTCACCCCCCTCTCAGTATCAACACTTTTGTTATTTATTGTATATTGGGATGCATTTATTTGATTGAAAAGTTAAAGTTTTAAAAGGTGCTAAATTGTAATTGATACTGATTCACCCCCCCTCTCAGTATAAACAATTGGTATTAGAGCGGGTTTCATTCATAATAGTCTAATCACTAGAAGGAATATCGAGAGAAAAAATGGAAGGCCACATTCCAAATGGGATTCCACCATTTGATGGAAAAAATTATGTATACTAGAGAAACATAATGCAAACTTACTCGACATATTTAGGAGTGGATATTTGGATCTCATTTTTCAATAGCTATAAAGTTCCAAAAAATACTCAGACTGATCCAGATGAGAAGAAATTAATGAGTTGTAATTCAAAGGATAGGAATGCTATCATAAGTGTATGATGCCAATTTTTTATAGCAAGGTGATGGGTTGCAACACAAATAAATAGGTTTGGGATAAACTTAAAAATATTTATGAAGGTGATTCGAAAGTCAAGAAGGTTAAGATTCAACAACACAGCACAATTTGAAAATATGAAAATGAATGAAAAATAAGATATTGCAACCTATTTACTTAGAGTAGATGAAGTTGTCAGTGCCATTAGAGGATTAGAAGAATAAGTAAAATAATCCTTGGTTGTATATAAAGTGTTGAGATCACTTCCTTTGAGATATGATGCCAAGGTCTCGGTCATTGAAAAAACTAGGGATTTGACCAAAATGACAATGGATGAACTATATGGGACCCTCACAACATACGAAATGAGAAAATATAAAGAAAATGGAAATCCATACAAAGAAGCATATTTTAAATACACGAAGAAAATAGGGAACAAAAAACACAAGGTAGAAGAAAAAACAAGCAATGAATCAGATGAAGAAGAAGCATATTTCATAAGGAGGATCAAGAGGGGAACCAGAAAATACAAAGGTAAGTTACCTTTTAAATGCTTCAATTGTGGTAGAATAGAACACTATGCTAAGAAATGTCCTTTTGAAGAAAATAAAAGCTTCCACAATAAAAAGAGTCTTTAATCCAAGGAGGACAATAGTTCTTCAGATGAAATCGATGGATAATAAAGGGAAGTAAGGGAAGTTCTTTTCATAACTCAAGAAACTCAAAATAATGACCAATTGTTTTTTGAAATAGGTGAAATAAATTCTGAAGAAGAGTTTGATGCAGAGATAGAAGAAACAAACATAGAATCTTCTCAGGGAAGAAAGGACATCACAGAAAGTGAATAGGAAGATGAAGAAAATATTGAAAAATTGAAGAATGTTGAAGAAGAAAATATCAAGCTCAGAAACAAAAATAGAGAGTTAAAAAATGAATTAAATTTTTTTGAAGAAGAGAATCATGAGCTTGAAAATACAATTGACATCTTGAAGGAGAACTTAGATAAAGCCAAGAAGATTGAATATTATGAGAAATTAAAAGTAGAATTGGATCACACAAGAAAAGAGTTGATGTTTACAATTGAAAAGTCGAATTGCTACAAGAAATTTGAAAGAAGTATTGAGAAGTTAGATGAAATTCTTAGCAAACAGAGATCACCACCTATAAGACATGACTTGGATATGACAATAGTTTGAATACAAAAAACACAGATAAAACAGACAAGGAAGATGAAGGAAATTCTAGAACTATGCAAATTTGTTAAGAATTGAAATAAAAAAAAGGGAGTTGAGGAACAACAAGAATGCGACACCTCCAGTTGGAACAAAATATCAAAATTCAGAAGGGGTGAGACACCAAGAAGGTTATTTTCTACCAAGTATGATAGTATTTTTCTTGGTCATTGTTGTTCTTGTAGAAACTTTGGACACAAAGCAATTCACTGTAAAATCAATGCAAGAAACAACTATATGAGAAACATAAACGATTATGGATATACAAAGAACAATCATGTAAATAGTATATAGGGAAATGCTCATGGATTTTTCAATAGAAATTAAAATCCATTTGATCCACTGATGGATCAAAACATTGCATGTTACAAATATAATAATATTGGTCACAAAGAACGAGATTGGAGAAATGTGAAAGAAGATGCTCCTATCATAAAACCAACTACACTATGGGAAAGGAAAGAGAATGCAAAAAGGGAAGATTGTCGATTAGTAATGCTTGCTAAAAATAAAGAATATTAATGGTACATAGACAGTGGGTGCTCAACACACATTAATGGGTACCAAAATAAATTCATCATCTTAAAGAAAGGAAAAAGTGGAAGTGTTGCATTTGGAAATGACTCCTCTATCAAAATACTTGGAAAAGGTGTAGTGGGCCTTGGAAGTGAAAACAAAAAAGTAGCAAATGTCTTACTGGTTGAAGATTTGAAGAATAATCTTCTTAGTGTTAGTAAAATATGTGATCGGGGATACAATCTTAAGTTTGATTCCCAAAGATGTGAAATCAGAGAAGAAGTGATCCATATTTTATGAGAAAAATGAAATGAATACAGATAATTATCAAAATATGCTTAACACAGAATAATAGATATGCAGTAAAATTGGTTTCTATTCAATAAGGAAATAAGCTAAAACTGTAAAATGCAGTGGAAAACAAGCTTGCTAGAATGGTGGTGACTTATCTCTTAGAAGAGATGTGACGACTATGCTCATTCGCAAGAAGATGGTTACAATGAGGATCTAAAGGAATTTTTACAATAAACAGGAATGTCAAAAACCCTAGACATCCAAAAACGTAACCCTAGGAGATGAAGTGTCAAAAGTCATGTGGGCCCCGTTTGGGTAAGTTAGTACATCAACTTCTAGGGGTCGTAACTTTTGCATATGATATTCATTTTAGGTGCACGATATCTCGTTGGAAAGGTCTACCCGAGGACTACGCAATGTTTCATGTGGCGAGCCATACACATTTTGATTGTGGCGAGCCCTAAAAATGTTTTTTAGGGCCTCAAAATGGCCCCAGAAGTCAGTGACCTGAAAACTAGGAAAAAACTGTTGAACTAAAAAACTACCAAAATGATCCAATTGGAATAGGTGGGAAGCCACCGACATCCATCTAGATCAATAAGAATCAAGAATGTTGGTTGAAACAACAACAAAAAAATAAAATAACATATACATCCTAGACACATAGGGGAGAAAGAGGATTTAAGTCACACAAAAGAGCTCCAAGGACTATAACAAGGAAGGAAATGACAAGAAGACAAAAAATGAAGGTGAAATACTATTGAGCGCCATGAGTTCAAGGGAGCATCCCTAAAGAGAAGGGTTACCCTGGTCCCTTTCCATTGATGTTAAAGGGGGAGATAAATATCAGGAGCATGATGATAGGGGGAGTATGAGTTTTTCCATCAATGAAAAAGGGGGAGATTGTTTAATGGCATTGTCATTGGTGATCAGCATGAAGAAGCCAAAGTGGTCCCGTTATGGCGTACATTTAAGCATGGACCTCAAGGGAAGATGCTTTGAAGAATCCCACAAGAAGCCATGGAGGTGTGGTCAAGAAGCCCCTACATTCAAGTGAAGAAGCCTACAGATGTCCAAGATCAAGATTGCAAGATGGAGATAGTTGAAAGTATTATTTGTGGTCAATTTGGATACCTTATCTTTGAGGTAAATTTTATTGTGTTTTTACCCTACATAAATAACTCAAATGGAATCACAAGTTACATGGTTGGAAATATTATTTTGATACCTTTCCAACGATATATGTATGTCCCTCTAACTCCCTAGGAATGAAGATATATGAATTTTTCCATCCAATAACCCAACTAAAAAATTGAGGTTGGATCAACTAATTTTTGGAGACATAACTACTATAAATATAGGATAGAATTTCACATTTTTTGAGCAACCCAGAAATATATCAAGTCTGAGGTGCACAAAAGGTGTTTGGGGTGTCTTATGATGTGTAAGATAAGTCTAAGGGATTATCTTAAGGTCTTCCTTATTCTCAAGGTGTGTTACAAGGTTGTGATGTTGTCATAAGGTTGTGATGTTTTCATATTCTCTATTATGAAGTTGTGATTTTTTCATGAGGTTGTTGGGGTTTATATGTGGACCTAATATCTCTATGTGGACCCAGTTTGTGAGGCTCATATTTTTCATATTTTGGCACATGATTGGCACAATTTTTTATGTGTTTGTTGGGTTTTATATGTGGACCCATGTGGAACTAGGATCTCTATGTGGACCCAATTTGATGATGATGATGTATCGATGATAATGACAGTGACAGTGACAATGATAGTGATAGTTTGATTATTTTATATACATATTTGAGGGTGGAAGGAAGGGGCAAGGAAAGGGGATTGGAGCCTCCTTCTAGTTGGAACTGGAGAATATAGGGAGTTGTAGCTTCCTTCATGTTGGTTCTTGTAAATTAGGGGGTTGGTGCCTCCTTATAGTTGGAGATGGAAAATCTTGGAATTTGTATCTTCCTATTAATGTAATCTTGTTATTGTATAAGAAAATAATTATGTGGTTTATTCCATTTGGATTTCCACGTTAATCTATTGTGCATTATGTATTTGTTCTTCTATTCTTTACTGTATATTGGGATGCATTTATTTGATTGAAAAGTTAAACTTTTAAAAGGTGTTAAATTATAATTGATAATAATTCAACCCCCGCTCAGTATCAACATAAATTTTCACATTTGCACGCATCCTTAACTTGATTTCTAACATGTTTTATTTATGTGCAATGAACTTATCCTAGTTTGACATTGATTTATGTAATGTGCAATGGTAACATGAAATGCACAGGTTTTCTCACTTTGTTCAGGGATAGTACATAATGTAAACCTTTACTAGGGTAAGTTTTCATACAATGTATTATTCATGATGGATTGGGAATAAAACCAAGAAAGAGTTTTTCTAGCTCAATTTTTATAAAAATCTCTAGCACCATCTAGTGTTGCAGTCCCAAAGGATAGTTCCTTGATTAGTGGTAATGTCAATGATAAAATGCAAAATGTTGGGCCTAAACCATATCTACTTAGAACGTGTTCAACTATGTATTTTTTCAGTGGCATTGTTCCATCTTTTGATACTATTGTTCTTCTCAATGAAGGACAAAATGGTTTAAAAGAAAATATTATATACAAAATTATTGATGAGTATCACACAAGTAACCTAGAGTTGACATAGTTAGACCCTTATGTTGATGATCCAAACCATTACATTGTTGGTACAAAATGAATCATGGATTGGGGGTATGCATAATGTTATTAATTTTCATATGGTCCACACAAATGAATATGGAAGACTTTCATTACACCATCCCTCATTAAGTGAACTACAATTACAACTAAGTTTGACTAGTTCAACTATATTACAAGAAATGGTTTTCTTAGCATGTATTAAACCTAGATATTATATTGGTTATAGCTTGGATGTGACTCCTCTATTAAGACATGGGTATTTTGTTAAGATTGATGGGGGAAAATTAGTTCATTTGTATGGCCTTTTTATATCTACCATAAATCCAATTGATTTAATTGTGAAGTCGTGTAACTATGTCCACATTTACTATAAAAATTTGGTTGTTTTGTCTAAAGATGAGTGATTGTATATTCCATACCCTGTAGAAGTTTCGGACTACCTAGTAGATGTTTCATTTGGTAAAACTTTTTTTGGGTGAGAATATTTGATCGTCTTGAGGATGTCATTAGTTGAGACCACCAAGTTCCTAAGGGTGTGAATTTTCATCCACATGAGGTTTTTTACACACATGAAGCATTCTTGATATCTTCTGATGTCATTGATGTGTGTGTGTGTGTGTGTGTGTGTGTGTGTCTTTTGCACCTTTCTAAAATAGATCCAAATAAATTTTGGAGGAAAATCCTAACTTGTAAAACTAAAAAAAATGTTATGATTCCCCTAACAGACTAGAATTCCTACCTTAAAAATATTTATGAATCACCTAATGTCCAAAAACAAATTCCAAAAGTTTCTACAGAAGATGATGTTTTTTATATAGAATAAATAAATTTTGGGGTTAAGCGACTCACAAATGGGAAAGCTAAGGACATCGATGGATACCAAGATGAAACATTAAAAATTGGAGGGTCTATTCTAATCCCTCACATACACAAGCTTTTCAACTCAAAGTCTCATTGTACCTATTTTTAAAAGTGGGGATAAAAGAAATCCTTCTAATTATAGGACCATTATGATTAGCCCCATTTTATCCAATATCTATGGAAGTATTTGGGAAAGAAGATAATCATATGTCTAGAAAGACACACAAAAAGAGTTAAAGGTCAGGCTATTTTAATATGTTATCATTCAACTGTGGACCATCTTATCATGCTTAGGATCATTGCAGAGGAGTGTATAAAACCAATCTCCTTTGTTGTATCATTGAATTTAGGAAATCTTTTGACATTGTGCCTAGGACCAACTATTGGAATAGGTTTGAAGAGCTACAAGTTCCATTCTGGATGAGAGATGTTGTGGTAAGGTTGTATAAGAACATTATTACCAACTTTAGGATCACTGAGGGTTGGTTAGAAGAAATTAATTGCAATATAGGAGTCAAGAAATTTTGTCCCTTGTCCCCTACCCTTTCTGAAATTTACATTAACAAGTTAGAAGATTGTTTGGAAGTTGCAGGTTGTGTTGGACCAACTCTTGCTAGTATAGTAATTGTCTTTCTTCTCTATGTTGATGCTATTTTTATTATGGAAAGAAATCCCTATGACCTTAGTAAACAACTTAGAATCCTCAAGGACATCTTATTTAGTATAGGTATGACTGTGAACACCAACAAAACAAAGGTTATGATCATTAAACCCAACAAGATCACCTATGATACTTTTGTATATGAAAATAATATCTTGGAGGAAGTTCCTTCTTACAAGTATCTTGGATTATATAATCATCACAAGCTCAATTGGAGCTATAGCATTGATAAAAGGATAAATGGAGGGTGGAAATGTTATTATGGGCTTGAAAATAATTGTAAATTAGCATACCTTTGGCTATGGGATAAGAAAAAAATCCTATTTGAGACTCGTGTCACTCCTATTATCTTATATGGATGTGAATTTTTTGGATGTAGTATCTCTTGAGAATCCTAGAGAAAGATAGAGCAGATCCAAAAGAATTTTATAACTTTTGATCTCAAAATTAAAAAAGGAAATATACCCTATGTTATATTCTTCAAAGAAGCAAGCCTTTCCCTAATGAAGAACACAACTATGATTAGGAACTTAATGTACAACAAAAATATAAACAACATGGATGACAAGAGGCTTCCAAAAATTGCTTCAAACTATAGCCACAATCACTAATAACTCAACTAAGGATGGAATAATGATGCCAAGTCTTGGCTAAATCATTGGGGAATAAAAGAAGAAGTAATTCTGCAGAATACCGATGATATTAAAAATATTATACAAGATAAATTTAATGAGAATCTATGGTGTGATAAGGACTTAGAGGATAAAGGAAAATTGAGATATTATAAGGAAGTGGTTAACCCTAATATTGAAGATCAAAAGTGTCTCTTTGTTTTGACTAGTGTAAAGAAGAGAATAATTATTGCTAAAATAAGAACTAATTCTCATGAGATTCATAGTGAAACTAGGCATTGGGCAATCCCTAAAACACCATGGAAGGAAAGAATTTGTCACCTTTGTGACACCAAGAGGGTTGAAAATGAAAAGAACTTTCTCCTAGAGTGTCTTGCGTATACCCAAATTAGATCTCAATTTCAAAATATTTGTCACCATAACGACCTTCCTAACCTTTCGAGTCATCAAAACTTTATTGATCTTGGAATGCTTATCTCGATGCTTTTCAAGCATCAAAATAACATTTTAAAGAAATACAAGTAATCTCTTACTTTTCTTAAGGTAGGATAGACCATTTTTTGTCTCAGTGGATGCTAACCATCATCATCATCATCATCATCATATATATATATACATATATGAATCCTTTAATATGTTATTAATTCTTAAGGTATGTTGTTAACTTTTAATATATCATGTCAATTTCATTGTTACATGTGTTTTCGGTGTTTTCTTTACAAAGAAATCTATTAAAATGTGGTGCCCAACCACTCGAATGGGGGAATCATTGTTCTATCATTTTTTCCATAAATGATGGAAGTCACACTAGTTTCTAGCTTCTTGCAAGAAAAGTTGATGATGAAGTTGTTGCTACTAGATTATCTTCCTCTAAAGAATATGGGAGGCCCAATAATGCATTACCTTGATTTCGTAGCATTTTTCAATCATGGCGAGAACATAATCACATTATTTAACTTATTTAATACAAATTTTACAATCACTTGAAGTCTCGAAACACAATACACAGTGAGTCTTATGTTGAGATTTGATGTTTATATGAGAGTTTCACGGTGACATTTGAACTTATTACAATGCACTTAGTTCCTTCTGGGATTATAAGGAAGAATAATTCATCGTAGTTCATTTTTGAAAGATATGAAAATCTCAAGGAAGTTGTCTTCTTTACATGACCAACTTTTCCTTATTGATTTCAACCAACCTCAAATTCCAATCAATAGTCACAACCTCTTGGAAAATGGTGAGTGGGGAAAACTTTCATATTTCATTATTTGGACAAAATCCATCAACCTCGTGTGTTTATACAATAATTTTGGGATACACACCAATGGGATCATGCACATCATTGTTATGGATCAGGAATGAAGACCATAGCACCCTACTTCGAGATGTAAAGAATATTCCTTTGTGGAAATATCATTTTCATCATAATTGGTGTATTCTTATTTCATGAATAACTCTTTGTAGTGAGAATTCTAGCCTTGTTTACTCTAATTCAAGTAAGTTATGAAAAAATTCAAATTCTATTTTGTGTACACATGATGGTTAATCTCTCTTTATGGTATGCATTTTAGCTATTAGATTCTTAGAATTTTCCAAATATTCTATATTTTACAAACCTCTAGTGTAAAAACATTCTTCATCTTATATTTTTCTAAATTGTAAAGATTTGTCTTTGTCTTAAACTCGAACTCTACTATGTAGGAAACCATATTAGACTATAAAACAATTAGTATATGATTCGGTTCTAATCAATAAGATTTTCTATTTTGTTGACTAGGATTTTCTATTTTGTTGACATGGTCATTACTTGAGTGAGCCAAAAAATTTAGCAAAAACACCAAGGTTTGTACATTATAATGATATAAATCTTTCATATCATGGAAAAATTCTCACACAAAGATTATTTTTATAAAGTATTCCCAAAAGGAAATCAATAGCCCCATATAAATGACTACATTCAATATAAATGAATGTATTTAGTCAATTTGATATGACATTAATGATTAAATAAGATCAATGACATAAAATTTTGAAAAGGAACATAAGCTATGGATGTCACTGCAATAAGACATATGATAGATTTTCTGGAGTCAAACAAGAAAAGGAAATTATTGATGCAGGACATGAAATCTTATTTTGTAATTTCATGGTTTTTTTTTTAAATATCCATAAGATTCGTGGCTTAGTAAATATGATTCTCTTTATGAAAGAAGAATAATATGAAAAATTCAATGTAATAATACATTTAATCAAGTTGATATATTATCCATAATTACATATTATAAATATGTTAAAAGTATATTGAAACGTTGGTAATTCTAAGATGGACAAAAGATATTACGATTGAAACATTGGTAATTGTAAGATGGACAAAAGATATTACGATGTATCATATGGTTGACCAAATGAGAAATTTTAAACTTATGACTAAACTAAATAATGTCATCCATGAGAAAATTTCATAAAAGTTCCATGTCATCCAGAACACCTTGTTAAAAAAACTATGACAACAAACAGATTAATGCAATATTTAAATAACAAAATGGGCGTCTTATTCTATTGTGATGTAGATTGTTGTAAAATATTATGTTTTTTATTAAATAATTAATGTAAAATATTATGTTTTTTATTAAATAATTAATATATTTGTTTAAATCATAAAATACATTTTAGTGATTATATTCAAACACATTGATTAAATTATATAAAAATATATATATTATGATTTTTAATCTAATTAAAATTTTATTTAAAAAACAAAAAGTAAGAAAATGCATTTATATATCCACAAAAATATTAAATAGCACATAAAAAAATGTTGGCATTAAAATGTATTGGTGCATTTTAATCATTCAAAACACTAGTGCATTTAATAATATGTATACACAAGTGTGTTTTAATAGTTTGGATGCATCAATGCATGTTCAATATATAAGCACTCGTATGTACAAGATTATAGCTCAGACCAATGCTTCTAGTATGTATTATAGCATCAGTGTTATTCATAAAATAAAAGCACTAATACGGTGATGTAGGTACATTTTTAATTGGCGAAGAGACAATGCTCATAACTATATTAAGTGTACTAGTGCTCTTTATTACAACATCAACAGTGTTTTCTTCAATGATATCATTACCAATGATTGTTATTGTTACTATTATCGAGATTTCATGGTGGGAAAGGAGATATATAACATTGATGTTTAACAATATATAGAGCATCGATGCTTTATAAAATACAATACACATTGGTGTGTCTAAAATAATGGTGTGTAATTGAAAAAAGATCCTATAAAACCTCTAGTCACCTAGATTTTTTTTGGTTATAATAAACCTCCACTAAAAACTATGTAAAAAACCTCCTCATTCATTAGAGGAGCTTTTTCTGTTGATTTTGACTAATTTGGTGACACTAAAATTGTCCACTAAAACCTATGCTAATTGGTGTTTTACTTGTACTAAGATCTTATCATGCATGCATCATATTTGATCCTAACTTCTCCCCCATTGTTTGGTACCATTCTAGTTTCAATTTGTTATTCCTTTATCTCAAACTTTATATAACATATCCATTTGCTTCAATATGACTCGACATCTCAACTTAGAGTACCTTATTTGTGTTTTTGCATGAATTGTTGTCTTTATTGGTGTCCTCAATTCAAGAATTATCACAAATGATCTTGATGCTCCTCCATTAATTTGAAACTAGGAATATTTTTTAAAACAACTCGTGACAAAAGAAACATCAATTTTGACCATTTTAGAAGAGAATATTAAGAGAAACTTAGAGAATCTAAAATAACACATCTACAAGCTTGTCTCTATATTTACAATGGTGTTGGTGTATATAGATCTATTTCTCAAGAAATAGACTGTCCATAAGTAGGGATGTGATAGGGGCAAGGATTTTGAAGAATATCATTGTTCTATAAACACGACTATAAGAAAAACCAAAGAAACTCCTCAAAGTATTGTTGAGAAAAAGCCTTGAATGACATTTTTGGACACATTCAAAGATAAAGGCCCTAAAAGTAGGATAATAAAACCAAAATAACATGGATTTAATGATATAAAGCAAAGGCCTCTCACCCCATGCGTCATCTAGGGTATCAAGTAAGTGCAATAGTAAATGAAACTCTCAATATTGTTTCTTTTAAACTTTCATTTAACACCACCCTTTCTACACGAGAGTGAAATTATCATTGGTGCTAGGGCTAGGAATTGTGTTTGTCATCATGCTTAATGTGCTTTCATCCTCACTCTTTTATAGAGATAAGCATGCCAAATGTTTGGGAAAATTGGAACCTTGTGCGAGGAACATCAACACCCCTTATTAACCAACTACTCAATCCTATGATGATAAGTAATCATCATAGTAGCCAAAACATGTGAGAGACTACTCCTTGAATTGATAGTGACTACTATTATATGGCAATTAGAAATAATATGTCTCAAGTCATCAATGCACATCCATTACCAACAATAGTATATTAAGCAAAAAAAAAAAGGGTTGCATTATGCACGAGAGTATGGTGTGATTGTGATGGTTGGGGGAAACAGAGAGAGTGATGTAGGATTTTTGGCTTTGGAAGGAGAAGTTCCCTATGGAGTAGAACTAAGACGGTTGAGAAGTTCCCGATCGAGTAGAAATAAGAGGTCTAAGGTATCCTAGGAAGGTCAACTTGGTCAATAGTATGGTTGGAGTGTTCCAACATGTAGCTGAAAAGTTTTTGACGATGCTAGAGACTACATTATTGGCTAAGAGACAATGCAAGGACCCAAGGAAGTGTAGGGATGGTATGCACAATGATTATGGGATACAAATTAAATGAAGGTGAGCATTAGATAGAACATTATCATTAGTTAATAATATACATAAATTGACCAATTTTATTGCTTCATGGATTAGCCATGGTCAATTGGCAAGTGAACATAGTATGAACAATAGCTATAAGTAATATACCATTTATGCTACCAGTGGTTCTACTTATATTGATATGGATTGGATCATTATATTATTTTCCATCTATATTGATGCTTTTAGAGGGGAAAAAATTGGAGGAATCAACTTGTAGGGTCATTTTAGTGGGAGGTCCCAATTTGGAAAATTGGGGTATGGAACCTTATGGAGCCATTTTAAGGCATTAAGTAGTGTTTTTGGGGTTTTGATGTCTAGAACCTATGCACAACCCCTTTACGGTGTTCTACACTCTACGACCTTTCAAACGATGCATATCACATGTTAATCAGAGCTTGTATTCAAAAGTTATGCCTCTCGTAAGTTGACCTATCATGTTGACCACCATGGTACAAAAGTATGCCACATCAACCCCCATTACTTATGCATATGGGGCTATCCATGTGAGGAATTTTAATAATATTCTAAAAAGTCCAAAACCTTATGGCAATTGAAGGTTGAGGAAGTCAAAACCCTAACCCTAGATGGTTACCATGCTATGTTAAATATTGAATAGCTAGGAGGAGAAGGGATTCCATTCTATATTATTGTATTTTGTTCCATAGTAGAGAAGAACAAATCGGAGTGGGAAATTAGAGAATATAACATAGTAGTAGCCTAATAGACCACACGTCTCACATAACTCCATAGAGTGTATTTTCCTTTGTATTTGCATTATTTCCATACCAAATAAAAGAGAGTAGAGCAGCCTCACCTTCTAGCTCCTAGAAGGAATCTTTATGTTATTTTGTGGATGGTGTGTGATTGTATTTTATTGTTCTCTATTTTTAGCATGTTATCTATTTCATGCACAAGCAGTAAATAAGTAACTAAATAATTTAACCTTGATAGTGTAGATTTCAATCTTATTTATGAGACCTATTGTGATGACCAATTATTGGAACCATGATAATTTACAGATCATAGAATAAGTTGCATTGGAGTAGCTATCCTCCAATGATTGAGAATGCTCAAAGTAAAAATAGTAAGTCTAGTGACTATTTTTAAAATTCATCCCACCCAAAAACAATTATAAATTTAAGATAAATGTGTTAAAACTAATACCCCAAATAAATGTTGAAATGACTTCAAATAATGAATAAGATTTGATTAAAACATGAAGATCAGGAAACAAATCACAATGCATTAAAGATTACAACCTCTAAAGATGAAGAAGAGTAGGTGGATGAAATCATCCTCTTTTGTCTTTTATCGTGAAAAAATTGAATCATTGAGTATCAAAGACTTTGTAAGAAAACCATTCTACTGTTTACCAATAAATTCATTTTCCATATATAAAGTAAATTGAGGATATTTATTGATAGTATGGTAAAAAAGGAATTCGACTTGAGCCAAATGGTTATGTTCAATTAATCATGAGATCATTACACAAGGGTATATAAATATAGCAATGCCGATCTCTAACTACAGAATGTAATGATTTATATTATATTATTTATTTAATGATTATATCTATTAGTTAATTGTCATAGATATTTACACAAACTACACACGACAAACCGTGTGAATTTGCTTTTTAAGTGTATTGTCTATGGTAAATGCCCTTTTTAAGATATTACCTTTATTATTATTAGAAAATGTGAACAGAATTTACACGTGAGAAATAAAGTGTTTTATGGCTGATCAGCGTCTTCAACCTTGCGGCGTAGCCTTATTGATAGGATAAGCAAAGTCTGCGATTTGGTCGCCTAAAACAAGACGTAGTTATCGGTGCTTGAGAAGAGCATCGTGAGGCTTGCCAAGGAGGGACATTATGGTAGCCGCAATATGCTTCGGAGACAAACCTGCTTCTTCAATTTGGTCTTTGGGAGCTCCATGGTCAATGTATCTATCTGGTAGTACCATCGCCCTCCACTGCAACCCAGAATTCCAAATATGTCACAGTAGCCCTAAGCATGAAAAACAGAACTCAATTGCTTAAATACAGATAGGTTTTAGGGAAAAAAACCTTAAGCTTTCCATCAAGTAGCCCGTTCAAAGCCAGGAAGTGGGAGACATGAGAGCCAAAACCCCCAATGGATCCTTCCTCCACTGTCAACAGGATCTCGTGCTCTTTGGCCAACCGTTTGATCAAATCTCCATCCAAAGGCTTGCAGAAACGAGCATCGGCAATGGTGACTGATATGCCAGCTTGTTCATTTAGCATTTTTCCAGCTGCAAGACAGTTTTGTATTATCGTACCAAACCCTAGAATCGCAACTCGGGTGCCTTCGACCAGAATGCGCCCTCTGCCGATCTGCATAAACCCTAACTTATCAGAAATACATACTAAATCTCGGTCCTTCAATCTAGAAGATGTAATTAGCAGAATACCTCAAGTGGAAGACCTTTGTTATTCAGGGGCAAATTTGACAAGCCTACTCCGTTGCCCCTAGGGAACCTGAAACAGCTGGGTCGGTCGTCGATTACCGCAGCGGTTGCAACCATGTGCATCAGTTCTACCTCGTCGGACGGAGCCATAACAACCATGTTTGGCAGACAGGCCATATAGGCCACATCAAAAGAACCACAATGAGTAGGGCCGTCTGCCCCAACCAGTCCAGCCCGATCCATTGCAAAACGCACCGGCAGCTTTTGCAGATCCACATCGTGAACTACCTGAAACAGCAATATATGATACTTATTAATTTTCTGGGAATGCAAGTTTTCACAGCACTTCTGGATCAAAACTGCTGAAAGAACTTATTTTATGTTTTTTATATAGCTGATTTTATGTTTTTTATATCGTTGATGATGACTGGAGTGTCCACTAGAAATTTATTTTTCAGAAAACTTAATTTTATGTTTTCTATATGGTTGATGATGACTGAAAAATCCACTAGAAACTTATTTTTCAGAAAACTTCACACACAGTCTGGATCAAAACTGAGTAAAAAACTTATTTTGTTTTCTATATAACTGATTTTATGTTTTCTATATGACTGGAGTGTCCACTAAAAACTTATTTTTCAGAAAACTCCACACACAGTTTTGATTCAAAAGTTATTTATATTCTTACAACAACTGTAAGAGTCTATATTTTAGTATCTTGTAACATTTTTAAATATGTTATATGGTTAAACATTGGTTTCTCCTCCAGAGGTCTTAGGTTCTAGGTTCTAAATCTGGGTAGCTATGTATACTTTCAGAAATTAGGTAATGAAATCACAATTACCAACCAATTATCTAATAAACATAACAACAACTGATACCTGATCATAACCTCGTTGCAGGAAAGTAGAGTAAATTGCACAGAAAGGTTTAAGGCCTTCTGTAGCCAGGCCTGCCGCAAATGTGACCGCGTGTTGTTCTGCAATTCCTACGTCGAAGCAGCGTTCGGGGAACTTCTTTTGGAAATAATTGAGTCCTGTGCCTCCACCCATGGCAGCATGGATAGCCACGATTTTGCTATCTACTTCAGCTTCTGCTATCAGAGATTCAGCGAAGTATTGTGTATAGCTCAGAACCGAACTTTTGGACTTGAATTGCTTGCCCGTAGCTGGATCGAACTTCACTACACCTGTACATAACAAGGAACATTGGTTTTTTACTGCACAAGAGTAAGCGGCGTTTTATATGATGTAGATTGTGTACAGTCAGTCAGTGCCTAACATTACAGTCGGTGCCAATGTCCAAAGTTTCTATACAAATTTTATAGTAATTATAACAGTAAAAGCAAAAACAGGGAAGAGATTTTCTGGTCTATCTGTTACCATGTAATTTGTCTGCAGCTTCCTCAGCTGGAGGGTAACCCTTTCCTTTCTCTGTCACCAAGTGAATCAGCACGGGTCCGGAATCTGGCATGCTTTTAATCTTCTCCAAGATTGTCACCATGTCTTCAATGTTGTGCCCATCTACAGGTCCAATGTAATAAAGACCTAGCTCCTCAAACAACGAGGAAGCTGCTGGGTTGATAATACCCCTTGTGTACTTATCAACTTTTGATGCCATTTCATGAGTTTGCCCACCAATCTGCTTCGTGAGACCCTGCAATAGCAAAAAAAACCTTGTTTCTTAAGCATGAAAACTCTTATATTCATTTTAAAAAATCTAACAGTTAACTTGGATTTAGTCGCAATTAATAGTTCTGTCCTTGAATTGGGAACTTGGAAGTTTCCAGTGACTAACATGCCAAGCTACAGAGTTGGTAATTATATAAGAAAAATTAACAATTAGTGAATAGGTATACTTACTAAACAAAATGATGCCCCTGGAAGCTATGGCTCATTTTCAAGCTAACAATCACTAAAAAAATCTACATGCTCCTTAAAGAGTACCCTCCTATGATGGCTAGTTATAGTACGACGACTAGTGACTCTCCTGGTTCTCTTGTTTCCATGACACATACATATGATATTACCTTGGCAGCTTCTCTGAGTTTGCGAAGTTTTTTGCTGGACTGGAGCTTTGTGAGTGCCCTGGTGAGTGCTCCTACAGG
>JASDQU010737239.1:124926-143236 GCA_032191745.1 Picea mariana | reverse complement strand
GTTCAAATGGTTACCCTTGGAAGAATGGTGGTATAACACTTCCTTTCATACTACAACAAAAGTGACACCATTTATGGCACTTTATGGATACCACCCTCCTTCCATCACTTCTTCTCTAAAATAAAAATCTAAGGTTCAAGCAGTGGAAGATCACATCGAGAATCAACAACAAATTCTCCAAATCTTAAAGGACAACCTGACCATGACTCAGAATCGCATGAAACAACAAGCAGATCAACATCGTAGTGAAAGAAGTTTTGAAGTAGGGGATTGGGTGTTTTTAAGACTACAACCATACAAACAGATGTCCCTCAAGCAAGCCAAGAAGGATAATAAATTATCACCAAAGTACTATGGACCTTATAAGGTGTTGCAAAAGATTGGTACTATGGCATACAAAATGAAGTTGCCTGCATCTTCATGAGTACACCCAGTTTTCCATGTTTCATGCTTAAAGAAGGTTATAGACAAAAAGATCCCAGTTCAAACTATATTGCCAGAACTTGACGAGGAAGGAAAAATCATATTGGAGCCTGAAGCCATCACTGACGCAAGAATTCTGCAGCTGAGGAATAGATCCATTTCAAGAAAATATTATGCATCAAACAAGACATCTCATCATCAGATGAAGATAAAATCAGTGACAGTGAGACAGGAAGAGTTCTATTCATGGTAGTAAAATATTCTGACAAAGAAGACTCTGAAGAAGAATATGAAGAAGTTGAAGACGAAATTGAAGAGGCGGAAGTTGACTATCGAGAAGAATTAATGCGTGGCATAGAAGTTATCAAAAGAGAAAAGAAGAAAAACAAGAAACTACAAGCAGAACTAGACAAGAAAAAAGACACTCGAGAACTAGAACAAATGATCACAAAATTGAAGGTTCAAATAGAAGAAGATAAAAGAATTGAAGAATCACTCAAAGAACAATTAGAATAAAAGGACAAGATCATTGGAAACTTGGAAGCAGAGATTGTCACACTAAGAAAAGATATTCAAAATAAAAATATGCAGAATAGCTCAAAAGTTCTGGATGACATTATTAGCAGTCAAAAATCTCATCTTGACAAGCCTGGAGTTGGATACAATCAGACAGAAAAGGGATCAAGCTCCAAAACAACAGATCAAGAAACAAATCCAAAAAGCGATGCAGAAACAATAAAAGGTGATAGGAAGATATACAAGGAAGATGACAGGGACACTCCTCCACCGAGAAGATTTAGATTTCAGAATCAACAACAGACATATATGCCTCAAGAAGAAGAATTATTCATAAGAGCACCTCCTTTCAGAATATCTTCAACTCCCAGGTATCAAACTATATTTTTTGGTTTATGTTATGCATGTAATAATTTTGGAAATAAATCTGTGAATTGCAGAGCTAAGAACAGGAACAATAAGGACTTTCAGAGTCATACACAAAGGGGTTATTCAAGAAGACCTAGTGAAACACAAAGAAGAAGTTATAACATGTTTGAATCTTTGAGCACTTAAATGGAATGTTACAAATGTAACAATTTTGGACATGTGGCCAAAGCTTGCAGAATGACAGCCCCTGCTAAAGAACCTCAATAGAATAACAACAGTCACAAACAAGAACCTCAGAAAATGACATGGATAAGAAAGCAACATCAGTCTAGCAATGAAGAATGCACAGTCTCTCTATAAGCTAAGCAAAAGAAATGCAGCTGGTATGTTGACAGTGGGTGTTCAAAACACATGACAGGTGATAGAGACAAATTTCTTACATTGCAAAAGGAAAGAAATGGATTAGTCTTCTTCAGAAATGATAATTCAGCCAAAATCATTGGAGAAGGCACAGTCCAAATTGGGAACAAGAATGAAAAGGCACAAAATGTTCTACTGGTAGAAGACATGAAACATAATCTTCTAAGTGTGAGTCAAATGTGTGACCAAGGTAATAAATTTACTTTTGATTCACAAAAGTGTGAGATAAGAAGAGAAGGTTTAGGGAAATTGGTTGGTACAGCTGCTAGAACTTCAAACAACACATATGTGTTAAGTGAAATTGGAAATGAAAAGTGTTGTCTAGGAAAGGAAGATGAAAGTTGGCTATGGCACAGAAGAATGGGCCACATGCATTTTTATAACCTTGTCAAAGTTAGCAAAAGACAAGCAATCGGAGAAATGTCCCAGATCATGAAACCAACCAACACTTTATGCAAGCATTGTTAACAAGGAAAGAAAACAAAGACTAGGTTCAAATCAAAGGAATATTCAACAACAAGACCACTGGAAATTATGCATACTGATCTATTTGGACCAACTACAACAAAGGGCTTAAAAGGTGAGAGATACTTTATGTTATTAGTTGATGATTATACAAGAATGACTGCAGTTTTCTTTCTCAAGAACAAGTCAAAAGATTTTGAAAACTTCAAGATCTACAAGGAAATAGTTGAAAATGAGAAGGATTCAAGAATCAATTCCTTGAGATCTGATAATGGAGGAGAGTTCACTTCAAAAGAATTTATGGAATACTACAACAGTCATGGAATAAAAAGGCAATTCTTCATTGCTATGACACCTCAATAGAATGAAGTTGTTGAAAGAAAGAACATGATAGTATACGAAATGGATCGAACAATGCTAATGGATTCCAAATTGACAGATATATTTTGGACACATGCAGTGCATACAACAGTTCACATTCAAAACAGAGTAATTCTCAGAAACAACACTGATAAAACTCCCTACGATCTATGGAAAGGAAGACTAGCAAATGTGAAGATTTTTGGAAGCAAATGCTACATCAAAAGAGAAGATGGAAGAATGGGAAAGTTTTACTCTCATGTGGACAAAGGAGTACTTGTCGGTTACTCAAGTACAAGTAAAGAATTCAAGTGTTACAATCTAAGATTGAACAAAGTTGTGGAAAGCATCAACATAACAATTGATGAAACAGGTAGACCAGAATCAAAGGAAGAAGAAAATATATCAATGGAACAACTTTTCAAAGAAGAAGTAGAAGAGGAAGATGAAGAGAATCTGACAGAAATAGAAGAGCAATTTTAGAAAGTATCTCTAAAGACACCTAGAACACGAGTACATAAGAATCATCCTTCAGGTCAGATTATTGGAAACAAAGATGCAGGAGTTGAGACTAGAAGAAAAATCTGTTCACCAGAACAAACACACCTAGCACTCTTATCTACAATTGAACCAAACTATTTTGAAGAAGCCAACAAGGATGAATTTTGAATAAGGCCATGGATGAAGAATTGGATCAAATAGATAAAAATGACAATTGGAAATTGGTTCCAAGACCAAAGAATAAGAATGTGATCGGTACAAAATAGGTTTTCAAGAATAAATTAAATGAATATGGACAAGTTACAAGGAACAAATCTAGATTGGTATGCAAAGGATATGCACAGATTGAAGGAATCGACTTTGAAGAGACATTTTCGCCAGTTGCCAGAATGGAAGCAATCCATTTTCTTTTAGCCTATGCATGCTCCAAAAATGTTAAAGTATATCAGATGGACACAAAATCAATGTTTATGAATGGGAAACTTGAAAAATAAGTCTACATTGAACAACCAGAAGGATTTTAGTTGTCAGAGAACGCAGATATGTGTGTAAATTAAAGAAGGCCTTGTATGGTCTAAAACAGGATCCTAGAGCATGGTACTCTAGACTGGATAAGTATCTGTAGCAGGCAGGGTTCAGAAAAGGAAGTGTAGACAACAACCTCTACATCAAGGTAAGTCAAGGTAATATATTATTAATTGAAGTTTATGTTGATGATATTATTTTTGGTAGTGATGATGACAGGTTAAGCCAGAAATTTGCAAAAGATATGCAGAATGAATTTGAAATGTCGTTAATTGGAGAACTATCCTTCTTTTTGGGACTTCAGATACGTCAAAGCAACGAAGGAATATTTATTTCTCAAACCAAGTATATCAGAGAAATGCTAAATAGGTTTGGAATGGAAGATTGCAAACCAGTTATCACTCCAATACAAACCAGTTGCAAGTTGAGAAAAGATGATGATTCGAAGTCTACAGATCAAAGTAAATACAGGTCAATTATTGGCAGCCTACTATATATGACAACATCCAGAGAAGATGTAATGCAGGTAGTTGGACAGGTGGCATGATTTCAAGCAGCACCAAAGGAGTCACATGTGTTAGCAGTGAAGAGGATTTTCAGATATCTCAAAGGAACAAAAGAGTTTGGATTATGGTATCCAAAAGGAAAGGATCTATCACTTATTGCCTACACAGATGTAGATTGGGCAGGTTGTATTGATGACTGATGAAGCACCAGTGGAGTAGTGTTTTACTTGGGTGAGTGTTTAGTATCATGGATAAGAAAGAAAAAATCATGAATATCTTTATCTATAGCCGAGGCAGAATATATTGCAGCAACATCATGTTGTAAACAGGTTCTTTGGATGAAACAAAATTTAACAGATATATAGGTTGAGTATGATGAGCCCATTCCAATCTATTGTGATAATACAAGCGCCATTAGTATCTCAAAGAACCCAGTGATTCACTCCAAGATGAAGCACCTTCCAATCAAGTATCACTTTTTATGGGATCAGGTTGCAGAAAATAACATTAGAGTTGAGTATGTGGGCACAAAAAAACAAGTGGCAGACATCTTCACAAAACCACTTCCACGGGAATCCTTTAAATATCTTCGCCAGAGACTTGCAGTTATTTATACTCCAAAATGAATTCTTTTTGAATGATTATCTTATATGTATTATATTTACATGAGGAAGCACCATAAGAGGACAGTTCATTCAAGGGGAGCAACCATGGATGGAAAGATACCTTTGCCATTGATGAAAAAGGGGGAGAGATTTATCAGATGCAGAGGATAGAGGCATGGTTCTAGGGGGAGAATATTTATTAGATATAGAGTACAAAGGCATGGTTCTAGGGGGATCATGAGTGATATGATTTCAGTATTGCATCAGAGTGTTGTAATCAATGCCAAAGGGGGAGATTGTTGATTAAGTTTGGTTGTCATTGATGTCAACCCTTGAAGAAATCCCCATAGCACAAGGTTTGGGTAATGGACCCAAAATTGTTTGATGTAAATATGACTCATTATTGTCTTGTCATGGTTTATAAAAAGAAAAAGTGGATGAAATCCAAAGTGGTCCCCTTATGGTGAAAGCCCTCAAGAGAAGACTCTTTGTACAGTGAGATAACTCATGCTTATTTGAGGAATAATGAGATGAAGGACAGTGAATTTGTCAATGAAAATATCCTAGATGGATAGTTCTTGTCATGCCATTTCTGGTGGTATGTGGAATGTCACATAACTCCTCACGGTTAGAGATTTATGACCATATGAAGTTGGAGAACCCCTCATAAGTCTTATAGAAGTCCCCAAGGGTCAAAGTGCTTTGCAAAAGAAATTATTTTAAATGAAGAAGCTCTAAAATAAAGAAAGTGTAAGGCTACATGAAGATATAAATAAGAGGCAAATCACACTCATTATAAACACACTTGTACATATTGTATATATATTTTCTTGTGTAAAGCTTCCTGTAAATACTTGTGGATACATCTGAAGTGGCAAATGTTTGAGGTAGCATGAAGGGTTGACAACGAAATTCTCGTAATTACAAAAAAATCCTATTTTCTAAGGTGTATGTGGGTTGTTTGTGTATAAGGTGCGTACATGTTGAGCTATACGTGGGTTGTCTGTGTACAAGATGTGTACATGCTGAGTTATACGTGGACTATCTGTGTACAAGGTGTGTACATGTTGGTAAATCCATGGAAACTTGAAGAGATGAAGATGCAGAGGTTCTAGATTCTGAGATCAAGCTCCCAGGAAGGTCTAAAGTGATCAAATACATCATATTCATCCATTGGTTCAAAGGTATGTCTTATTTCTATGAATAGTTGGATTTTGATGTATGCATGAGGAATGGCAATGGAGATTTGAGGATTCTCCCTAGAGAAACTAGTGGCTTCATTGGATCTTCTACATAAGTTAGATCTATAAAAATAAAGTGTTGGTATATTCATTATTGATACTTCTTGTGAGGCACATATTGTATTTCTTGGCATATGGCCAAGGGTTTTTATGGTACATGGTTGAGAGCTTGTATTTGTGTAGTAGTTGATGTATTGAGAGACTGAATATCAGAAAGGGGTTGATGACTTAGATCATGTGAGGGATATTATACTTGTTCATGATTACACATACCTATATGACACATGACTATAGAAAGACATACTTGTCTTGAGTAAAGGTTATATATGAGGATGCATGCACAGGGTACAGTTACAGTCTAGATACAGTGACAGGTTGCAGATCTATGTGAATGAAGTTATAGAAGGTCGGAAGTTTTCAAGAAAAGGAAACCCTAGTTTTTAGAAGGAATACAAAGTTTGCATAACAGTTTGGTAGCATACATACATGGGATTCATAATAGATAGGGAACGTACATACGCGGGCTACAACACTACAGGTCGCGTATCTGTTGTAATTTTTGTAGATACATGTTTAGTTCAGGTACAGATTGATTACAAGGAAGTTTACACATTGGATACAGTTCATTGGTACAGGTTGTTACAGTTGTACAACAATATATTTCACAGTGACATATTGATAGTGGTTCCACCATTCTACTTATAATTCAGGGTGGTTGGATGAGGCAAGGACAAGTGGTTGTATCCACCTTCCGATTGTAGCTAGAGAACACAGGGGGTTGTACCCTCCTTCTGGTTGTAGTCGGAAAATTGGGGAGTTGGAGCTTCCCTCAGGTTGTAGCCTGAGAAACTAGGGGGTTGGAGCCTCCTTCCAGTTGCAGTTGGAAAACAAAGGAAGTTGGTGCTTCCAATGAATGTCATTCTTCAAGACATATAATAAAAAACATTTCGTGGTTTTCTCCTGATTTGGGTTTCCACGTAAAACACTGGTGTACTATGTATGTGTGTGATTGTTCATTTCCTATTTCTCATTATTGGATAATAATTCTACATTGATATAACACTTGGATTATTTGGAGAAAAAGGATTATAATTATGTTGTTACTGATTCACCCCCCCTCTCAGTAATCCAACACGTTTTTCACAATAGCTTGGAGTAGATTATGGTGAGACCTTTGCATTAGTTGCAAGGTTAGATACAGTTAGAGTTTCCTTAGCCATAACAACTCAAAATAGGTGGAAATTTTAACAAATGGATTTCAAGTCAACATTCTTGAATGGTATTTAGAAGAATAATTATATGTGGAGCATACAACAAGATATGTGATAAAAAGGATATGAAGACAAAGTCTACAGATTGAAGAAATATCTTTTTGGTATTAAGAAAACTCCCATAGGTTGGTATAGTAGTATTGATATATATTTGATCAATGATGGATTCAATAGAAACAACAATGATCCCACATTATATACAAAGGTGAATAAGCAATCTCAAATATTGATTGTTTTCTTGTACGTTGATAATATGATCTTCATAGGAAATATGTCAGTGGACAAGTTTAAAGAATCCATGAAACATGGATTTGAAATTACTTATTTGGGGTTAATGAGATATTTCCTTGGTATTGAATCTCTTCAATCAGATTCAATTTTTTTTACATTTTAGGAAAGGTATGCCATGGATGTGTTGAACATGTTCAAGATGATTAATTGTAAACCAACACGAAATCCAATTGCAACAGGGAAAAATATCAGTAAAGAATATGTGGGACCCAATGTAGATCCAACTCTATTCAATAGATTGGTTGGAAGTATCATGTACCTCACTTCCATTAGGCGAGACATTATGTATGTTGTCAATTTGATTTCCAGGTTCATGGAGTCTCCAAAATATTCACATTGGCAAGTTGGAAAAAGAATTGTTGATTAATTGGGTTGGTTGTCATTGATGTCAACACTTGAAGCAAGTCCAGTAGCAAATTCTGATAGCCCCAACAGTATGATTAAGGGACTTCAGTTTGATTGATGTATAATGGTATGAATTTTAATATATTTGCAGGTAAGACTAGTCTATATGGATAGTACATGTCATGCCATTTTCGGTGATATGTGGAATGTCACATAACTCCTCACGTTTAGAGATTTATGCCCATATGAAGTTGGAGAACCCTCATGAGTTATCTAGAAGCCCCTAGAAGGTCAAAGAAGTCAATTATTCTAGAATATTCTAGAAGAAGTGTACCAATCAAATTTATGGTAACTAGGAGTTAATCATGGGTATAGTTGTTGGATCAAGAAATAAATTAAATAATGAAGTGGTTGCAACAAGAAGTTAGTTAAGGGAAAATAAGTTATGAATTGACTAATTATAGAAAAGTTAGTTGCAATAAGAAGTTGTGAGTAAAGATAAATTATTTAAATAATAAAGTAGTCAAAGTGGTTGCAGAGAGAAATTATTTAAATAATAAAGTGGTTGCAACAAGAAGTGGTGAGTTTACTATTTATGGATAAGTCAAATTAGTTGTAAAAGAAATTAATTAAATAATAATTAGTTGCAACTAGAAGTGGAGAATTTACTATTTGTAGCAAAGTGAGTTAGAAGTGGACAAGTGGTTAGAAGTGGGTTATCCCTAAAAAAAGGAAAGTGGGTTAAGTTGGTTAGAAGGTAACTCCTTGAGGAAGCAACATGGAAGTATAAATAAGAGAGAAAGGCTCTCCCATTAGCACCTATTGAATATCATTGAATATCTATTTTGTGAAAGGTTATTTGGGAAGATATTATTGATAGAGAAAAGTGTGACAGAGAAAGTGTGGAAGAGAAAGAAAAGTGTGGCAGGAAAAGTGTGGCAGAGAAAGTGCAGTAGAAAAATCACAACTGGAAAAGTGCAGCAGAAAAATCGCAGCAGGAAAAGTGCGGAAGAAAAAGAAAAAGAAAAATGTTACAAGAAGAAACATGTATGGTTTTCATATGTGTAATGTTAAATTTATGAATCTGGTTGAGGGTTTTCCTTGTAAATCTATTAGATGCCCTCTTGGAAGTTTAGGGCTCAGTGTAGAGTTGATCTGGGGAATATCTACTGAAGTTTAGTATTTCTTCATGTTTGAGGGATTTTGGTTGAGGTATGTTGTTGAAGTTATTGGTACAGATAGAGGTTGTATAATACTGAGGTTCTAGCACATGGTTTGAGGTACATAATTGTGGTATAGTGTTTGAGGTATATGTGATCAGATCAAATTGGTTTATCATGAGTATACAGTGACAGATTTGATGGAACAGATTGTGACATTGACATATTCAATTTCTACATTTGGCACTTATATTTCAAGGCAGTTGGATGGGGAAAGGATAGATAGTTGTAGCCACCTTCCGGTTATATCTGGAGAAAATAGGGGGTTGTAGCCTCGTTTTGATTGTAGCCAGAGAATTGGGGAGTTGGATATTCCCTTAGGTTGTAGTCTGAAAATAGGGGGTAAGATCCTCCTTCAAGTTGCAGATGGAAAACAAAGGAATTTTGTGCTTCCAATGAATGTAATTATTAAATAAGGTTGAGAAAAAACATTTTGTAGTTTTCTCCCACATTGGATTTCCACGTAAAAAATACTGGTGTATTGTGTATGTGTATGATTGTTCATTTGTTCATGGTTTATTTAATCTATACTTATTAGATGATAATGCTATAATGATCATAAAGATAAATAAGACTTCCATACAGTGGTTAAAAGGATTAAAAGTTTCTATTACTGATTCACCCCCCACCCCCCTCATAGTAATCCAACAACTGGTATCAGAGTGGGTTCCTTCAGAAATTAGTTAAACCACTGAAAGGTAGATCATGGAGAGAAACAATATGTATACAAATGGAATACCATAGTTAGATGGAAAAAAACTATGAATTCTGGAGAAGAAGGATGAAAAAATATGTACATGCACAGGGATTTGAGGTTTGGCAATTGGTTGTAGATGAATACAAAGAACCAACAATTCCACCAAAAAATGAAAAAGGAAAGAAACTCACTCTAAATAATTCAAAATCCACAAATTCACTTTTGAATGGTCTTTGTGATTCGATATCTACCAAAGTTATACATTGAAGCTCCGCTAAAAAGATTTGAGACAAACTTCAAAATATTTATGAAGGAAATTCAAAAGTCAAAGCAACAAAGCTTCAAACTTACATAGGTCAATTAGAATAGCTAAAGATGAAGGAGGATGAGAATATTGCAACTTACTTCTTACGAGTTGATGAAACAATGAATGCAATCATAGGATTGGGAGAAGAAGTTGATGAATCTATAATTGTTCAAAAGGTACTAAGATCTCTTCCAATGAGATTTGATCCTAAGATCTCAACACCAGAAGAAAGAGAAAATATAGACTCAATAAGCATGGATGAAATACATGGAATCTTCACAGCCTATGAAATGAGAACTGAACAGGAAAATTTAGGTATAAAAGAAGCAACATTCAAAGAATCCAAAAGGTCAAAGAAAAAGAGAAAGAAAAAAGAAAAATAATATAGCAACAACAATGCCATCTTGGAAGATGATGAAGAAGTGGCCAACTTTTTTAAAAGATTGAAAAAGGGAACTGATGATAGATATAAAGGTAATTTTCCATTGATTTGTTTTAAATGTGATGGTATCAGTCATTTTGTTAACACATGTCCTCAAAAGAAAAATAAAATACATGAAGAGGATGATTCAAACAACAAACAAACATATAAAGGAAAAAGAACCAAAAATAAAGTCTTCAAGAAAAACAATTTCACCAAAGAAGACTGCTCCTCTTCAAAAGAAGATGAATTCAGTGAAATTGATACACAAATAGTTATATTAATGGCAATAGAATACTCCGATAAAGAATACATCGAAGAGTGCTAGCAGGAAAAAACCCCCTATGGATACACCAGGGTTTACAATGTAGGAAGATCAATAACCGTTTAAAAGTATCCTACTTATCTAACTACCCAAAACATACCCCAAAATCATACAAGAAAAGAGAAATGAGAAGGATCAGGTAATTGTACCTCTATTCTGTGTTTGGTGATGATCCTCTCACGCTCAATAGCTTCATTGACTACAAGCCTCCTCCCAAGGTCAACCTGCATTCAAAGACAGATAAACAAAAAAATACAAGAATGCAATTCATATACGAATCATGGTTAGACATTAAAATAAAAACATAAATCAAATGCAAACATTCGATACGCCATGATTTGGGACAGGAAACATACTTCTTTTATTGATAATACAATGATCACTTACAACCAAACTCAGTTTCTGCTCCATGAACCTAGTATGGGCTCCTGTTCACCAAGCTCCAAGTGCACCTTCATATGGATTCTCCTCTCAACCTTCTTCTTGGTAAGTATAATGGGTTTAGGATGGAGGAAGGAAGGAAAATTGGGGAATTCTGAGGAAATTCTCACAAAAGGGTTGCAAATGCTTGGGGCAAGGAGGGGATGTGAAACAGACAGAGTTTCATTGTTCTTATGTCTAGATGTGGAATGAGACCCCAACACATCCTTTTATATCACAAAAGGATGGTTATTCGGTTGGGTGACAGGATATAGGTGGTGGATTAGTTAGGAAACTACCCAATATCTCGTAATCTAAACGAATTCCTTGCAAATTTTTTATTTTTTGCAAATTTTGCAAGTATACGCAGGCTGTAGTGGTGTGACATGCATACATACATGGGTTGTAGTGGTGCAAAAAGCATATGTACATGGGCAATAGTGGAGCAGGGCGCGTACATCTTCAAAAATTTGGTTTTTTAGAAGAGCAACTCAGTGGTGGCTTTGGCAAAAAATGCAAGTAAGAGGGCCAAAGGCCATGTATGCATGTGTAGAGAAATTTAGGGCTATAACAAAGAGGAGTATGAAGAAGCAAAATTTGACAACTGAGAAGAACTTTTGAGTGACATAGAAGTTATAAAAAGAGAAAAGAATAAAAACAATAAACTTCAGGAAGAAATAGACAAGAAAGAAGACATTAAAAATTCAAACTCTGAAGAACTAGAATAGATGATCACTAAAATAAAGGTTCAAATAGAAGAAGACAAAATAATCGAAGAAGCACTCAAAGAACAACTAGAAGAAAAATACATGATCATTGAAAACTTGGAAGCAGAGGTTATTACATTGAGAAAAGACCTTCAATGAAAGATTATGTAGAATAGTTCAAAGGTTTTGGATAATATTATCAACATTCAAAGGCCACATCATGACAAGTATGGGCTAGGATATAATCAGACAGAAATAGGCTCAAGCCCCAAAACTACAGATAAAGAAACAAAACCAAGAAGCTATGTAAAAACAGTTAGAAGAGACAAGAATTTTTATAGGGAAGATCACAGGGACACTCCTCCACCTAGAAGAGTCAAATTTCAAAATCAGTGACAGTAAAAAACAAGAAGGCCTCAAGATGAAGAAGGATTCAAAAGAGTAACTCATTTCATAAGATATTCAACTCCCATGCATCAAACTATTGTTTTTGGTTTATGTTATGCATGTAATAATTTTGGACACAAAGATGTAAATTGCAGAGCTAATAGAAGGAACAGAAACAACTTTGAAAGTCATGCACAAAATGGTTATCCAATAAGGCCTAATGAAACATAGAGAAGAAGCTACAAAAGGTTTGAATAATTGAGAACTGAAGTGGAATGCTACAAATGCAACAACTTTGGACACATGGCCAAATATTGTAGAATGACAGTCTCTCCTAGAGAATCATGATAGAATAACAACAGTCACAAACATGAACCTTAGGAAAGAATATGGATAAGAAAGCAGGATCAGTTTAACAATGAAGAATGCACTCTCACTCTACAATATAAACACAAGAAACGTGGTTGGTATGTTGACAGTGACTATTCAATACACATGACAGGTGATGAAGACAAGTTTCTTACATTAAGAAAGGAAAGAGATGGATCAATCTCTTTTGGAAATGATGACTCAGCTAGAATTATTGGAAAAGGCATAGTTAGAATTGGAAACAAGAATACCAAGGCATAAAATGTTCTACTAGTGGAACATATGAAACACAATATTCTAAGTGTAAGTCAAATGTGTGACCAAGGTCATAAAATTACATTCGATTCACAAAAGTGTGAGATAAGAAAAGCAGGTTCAGGAAAATTGATTGCAACAGCTGCAAGAACTTCAATCAACATATATATATTAAGTGAAATTGGAAATGAAAAGTGTAGTCTAGGAAAGGAAGATGAAGGTTGGCTATGGCACAAAAGAATGGGTCACATAAAATTCGATAACCTCATCAAATTCAGTGAAAAGGAAGCAGTCAGAGAAATTCCCCAGATCACGAAACCAACCAACACATTATGCAATCATTGTCAACGAGGAAAGAAAGCAAAGACCATGTTCAAATCAAAGGAATACTCAACGACAAGACCACTGGAAATTGTGCATATTGATCTAGTTGGACCAACTAGAGCGAAGGGTTTAAAAGTATAATTAAACTCTTTTCTCATAGGGTTTAAAAGTAGAACTGGAAAGTAGAATTTTTCATATTGATCATTTCTCATAGTGTAAATATCTTGTTCTAGGGTATTATAGGGACAATTTTTATCTAATTTTTTTTTCTTATAAAAAGTAGAATTAATAAATATGAAATAACATATTTCTATATAAATATTTTTAGCATTGATGTTTGATATTTCTATTCAAATGTTCAAGGATTTTTGCTCCAATATGGGTATGACTGTTAATACTGATAAGACTAAGGTCATGATTATTAAATCCAATAAGATACCTTATGATACCTTTGTATATGACAACAACAACTTGGAGGAAGTGACTTCATACAAATATCTTGGAATTGATATTCACCACAAGCTCAATTGGAATTATAGCATTGAGGAACACATTATTGGGGGATGGAAATCTTATTATGGGCTTGAAAACAATTGTAAATTAGCTGATCTTTGGAGTTGGGATAAGAAGAAACTCCTCTTTGAGACTCTTGTTACACCTTTTATTCTTTATGGATGTGAATTCTAGGGCTGTAGTATCTCTTGTGAATCCTGGAGAAAGATAGATCAAATACAAAAGAATTTTATAACCTATAATCTCAAAATTAAAGGATATACACCCTATCCCATCCTCCTCTTAGAAGCAAGCCTCTCCCCCATTGAGAGCATGGATATGACTAGATACCTAATGTATAAGAACAAGTTAAACAACATGGAAGACAAGAGGATACCTAAAATTTCTTCAAAATCAAGTCATAACCACCATAGACTCAAGCGAGGATGGCATAAAGACGTCCGGTCTTGGCTAAGCTATTGGGGAATCATGGAAGAAACCATTTTGCAGAATAAAGATACTATTAAAAAAAACGTCAAATCAAAATTTAAGGAGAAAATGTGGTGTGATAAAGAGTTAGAGGAAAAAAGAAAATTAAGGTATTATAAAGATGTAATCAACCCTAATCTAGAAGATCAAAATTATCTATTTTTTTTTCCAAGTGTAAAGAAAAAAATAAGTGTTGCTAAGATAAGAACAAATTCTCACAATCTCCATAGTGAAACTGGGCATTGGTCAATTCCTAAAATGCCATGGGATGAAAGAGTGTGTCACCTTTGTGACACTAAGAAGGTTGAAGATGAAAAGTACTTTCTCTTAGATTGTCCATCCTATACCCATATTAGATCACATTTTCAAAATATTTATCACACTCCCAACCTTCCTAACCTCTTAACTCAACAAAAGTATGGTGATCTTGGAAAGCTTCTCTTAATGTTTTTCGAACACAGAAACAAAATTCTAAAGAATCACAAGTAATCACTTACCCTCTTAAGTTCTGATAGACTAATTCAGTCTTAGTGGACGTTAATCATCATCGTCACCATTGATTCAGAGGATCTATCTTATGAATCTGAATGTGAGGAGGAATGTTCTTCTTTATGTAACAAGCTATGCCTCCAATTCCTATGTGATATGATTTCTTGTTCCATGCTGACCACAAGACAAATCCTTCTATGCTAGGGACCTTAGATTCTTCATGGTCCCATGCTTCAAATAGAAAAATAATATCAATATCACTAGGAATCCATCTTAACATAGGACCTTTGTGTCAAGGAAAACCATGACAATTCTAAAAAGGATGGAGAATGTCTCAAATTCCTATAATTTATTATTATCATAATTCTGGTCTATAGCTCGAATAATAGCTTTTTTATTTCTACTTATTTCCCATTTTCCTTCCTTCCTAGCTTCATTTACCTTTTGAACTTCCTTCCTTAATTCAACTTGGTATTTTGAATGAGGTCTTCATTTATAAATATTCTTGATTCTTTTAAACAAGGATATTTACTAAGCATGCCATATTTATGGTCATTACAACTTACTTTGACATGGATAAACATATCTTGTTGTTCTTTTACAAAACAAATTATGAGGTTCAAGGCTCTCTTGTTAAGCTCATGATCCAACTTGATTAGATTATTCATTTCCTCTTTGATGGGTTTGATAGCCAATTATTTTCTAGAGTACTTAGAGACACATTGTTAGATAGTTTTTCAAATTCATCATTCAAATTCACATGAGAATATGAATCTTTCAATTATATAAATCTCCATTCAAATTCACTTATCGTAGAGTATATAAATCTCCATTCAAATTTACCACTCGTATAAACTTCTATTCAAATTTACTACATAGTAAAAACTCGTATAAACTTCCATTCAAAGTAGTAAAAACTTCTATAAACTTCCATTGAGTGTTCAAATTTGACAATATACATAATCAACCCTAATCCTAAAAAAACTATTTATAGACCAATAAACCATCATCATAAATTATATAAGTTTAATGTTAATTTTTTATTTTAATGTAAATCTAAATCATAAAATAAATATTCATTAACTCTACTCGTTTTAATTAATCCTTTACAGATTGAACTTTTTAATATAAATATTTTGTCACCATGGAACCATTTTTTAAATACTAAATGCTTGAACAATTGAGAGTCACTACGCCATTAGTCTAGGTATACCTAGAATACGGGGTATTCATTCTCTTTTTTTCTAATTGGTTTCAATGTTTTTTTGGAATTATGTAAAAAGTCATAGATTTACTTCAATATTATTGAGAAATTTGTTCATGAATTTTGGTTAATTTAAAAAAAATCCAAAATATTTACATCATTATATTTTCAAAATACAAAATACAAAATAGAGAAAAATAAATTTTAGTTTATTTAAAACATTACCTTGGGCAAAAATAAATTAAAATTTTAAATTATCTGAAAAGTCACTCTCATAAAAAATTTAATATTACCCCCCACCCCATCCTCACATTGAAGTCCGACGCCAACAAAAATAAAATTTTAGTTTATCTCAAAAATTATCTTCGCCAAAAATAAATTTAAATTTTAACTTATCTGAAAAATTACCCTCACCAAAAATCTAATATTACCCCCCACCCCCACTGTGGGGGTGGGAGGTAATATTAGAGAAACCACCCTCACATTGAGGGTGGGTATGGGGGGTAATATTAGAGAAAACAAAATGTGAGGGTGAGGGTGAGGGTGGGGGTGTGGGGTAACATTATACGAGTAATATGTTTTCTCTAATATTACCCCCCACTCCCACCCTCACCCTCTCATTATATATTATGTTTTCTCTAATATTACCCCCCACCCCCACCCTTACATTATATGGGTATGGGTGGGGGGTAATATTAGAGAAAACATATCACATTATATGGGTGGGGGTGGGGGTAGGGGTAATATTAGATAAAACATAATATGTTTTCTCTAATATTACTCCCCACCCCCACCCTCACATTATGTTTTCTCTAATATTACCCCCACCCCCACCCTCACCCTCACCCTCACATTATGTTTTCTCTAATATTACCCCCAACCCCCACCCTCAATGTGAGGGTTATTATGTTTTCTCTCATATTACCACGTGCCCCAACCCTCACATTGTGTGAGTGTGAGAGGGAGAGTGTGGGAGACAGAGAGGGGGGGTAGAAGGAGAGAGTGAGAGGAATAGGTTCATAGGGGTTCATAGAAGTTTATAGGGGTTCATAGGAGTTCATAGGGGTTCATTTTTAATGGCATTGTTAGCACATGCCTTGGTTTTTCATCTTTAGTCTCTCCATAGGGGGTCACATGGGTTCATAGGAGTTCATAGGGGTTCATTAGATGACCAAATCCATTTGAAGTAATATTTAAATTTTGAGGGACACATATCACATGGGAGGGGGTAGAGAGAGGTGGAGAAAGGTAAAGAGAGAGAAGGGGGAAGAGGGAGGGAGGAGGGTGGTTAGAGAGTGTGTGTGAGACTATGAGAGGGAGAGAGAGGAAGACATAAATGGGTGGTAGAGAGAGTGTGTGTGGGACTCTGAGAGGGAGAGAGAGGGAGACAAAAAGGGGGGTAGAGAGAGAGTGAGAGGAAGGGGGGAAAGAGGGAAGGGAGGTAGAGAGAGGTAAAGAGAGAAATGGGGATAAAATGAGAGAGAGGGAGGGAGAGGGATGCAATCAATAAGAGAGGGAGGGGGATATAGAGTGATGGGGGGAGAGGGGTAGATGCAGGAGAGAGAGAGAGGGGGGAGGGGGGAGAGGGAGAGAAGAAGATAAAAAGAGAGGTCAAGATAGAGAGAGAGATAGAGAGAGAGAGAGAGAGAGAGAGAGAGAGAGAGAGAGAGATAAGGAGGTAGAAAGTGGGGCAGAGAGAAATAGGGGGGGAGAGAGAGAGGGATAAATAAAGAGGGGTAGAGAGAGAGAGAAGGAGAGTGAGACTGGCAATCAGGGGAGAGAGAGAAGGAGGGAGGGGGACACACACACACAGGGAGGAGGACGGTAGAGAGAGAGAGTGTGTGAGTGTGAGAGGGAGAGAGAGGAAGACAGAGGGGGGGTAGAGAGAGATTTTGTGAGAGTGTGAGAGGGAGATATAAGGATGCATAGAGGGGGGTAGAGAGAAAGAGTGATAGGAAGGGGGGGAGAGAGGGAAGGAGGGTAGAGAGAGGTAAAGAGAGAAAGAGGGAAAGAGTGGGGGAGAGATATGGAGGGAGATACAAAGTGAGGGGGAGAAAGAGGTAGATGTAGAAGAGAGTGAGAGAGAGAGATAGGGGAGAGAGAGAATGGGAGGGAGGGAGAGAGCCAACAAGAGTATTCATTTTCATTTTTAATGGCATTGTTAGCACGCACCACTATTTTCATCTTTACGTTATCTATTGAGTGAGAGAGGGAGGGGGATACAGGGGTTCATATGGGTTCATAGGAATTTAGATAGGGTCACATGGGTTCATAGGGGTTCATTATATGACCAAATCACTTCTAAGTAATAGTTAAATTTTGAGGGATACATCTCACATGGGAGAATAAGAGAGAAAGAGGGGGGT
>JASDQU010737239.1:105737-117383 GCA_032191745.1 Picea mariana | reverse complement strand
CGAAATGCTAATTCAATTTCCTACATTTCATCTTTTTACACCATATTCAAATTCATTATAAAATTACCTTGAATAATCCCTCCAAGTTAACAATTGTTTTTCCATGCTTTTATTGCCACTAATGTGTCATGAGAGACCATCATTCGCTTGCACCCACCCCTACTATTATTTATTGTTGGATTACTGAGAGGGGGTGTGAATCAGTAATAAATATTTTTAATCCTTTTAACCACAATATGCAAGTGTTATTTATCTTTATGATCAATATATCATTATCATACATTAATTGTAGAGTAAATAAATAATGAACAAATGAGCAATCATACACATACACAATACACTAGTATTTATTTTACATGGAAACCCAATGCGGGAGAAAACCACAAAATGATTTTTCTTATTTGTCTTTAAGAATTACATTAATTGGAAACACCAACTTTCTTTGTTTTCCAGCTGCAACTAAAAGGAGGCTCTGACCCCTATTTTCGGGCTACAACCTAAGGGAAGCTCCAACTCCCCAATTCTCCTGCTACAACCAGAAAGAGGCTACAACCCCCTATGTTCTCTGAATACAACTGAAAGGTGTCTACAACCACCTATCCTTGCTCCTTCCAACTGCCCTGAAATATAAGTGTTAAATGTAGAAACTGAATATGTCACAGTCACAACCTATTCTATCAAATCTGTAAGGTAGCTAGATAGGTAGTGGGGGGGTCCAGAGGGCCCATAGTGATAATAGTGGAGGTCATTCAATGTAAGGTGGACTAGGTCCACTACATTATTAAATAATGCCCACTATTGTAGTTAGATATAATAAATGGGTAATTAGATATAATAAATGTAAGATGACTTCTTAGAAGGTTCTACTTCTAGAAGATTCCTCATCTAGAATGTTCTTAGGTGATGGTAGAACTATATAAATGGGTTCAAGCAATGTAATGAGACATGAATAGAAGTATTGTATTGTGGAGCGGTAGCTCAATAGGAGGATGCCCCCTCGAAGAGGCAAGTGAACATGAGAGGATCTCTTCCATAATAGGATCCATTGTATGGTGTTGCCCTATCCTAAGAGTTTTGATGTAATAAAGTGGTGTTTTTCTATATTGTTCTTATATATATATATTTTTGTTCTTTTGTATTCAGTATTTGGTTCTTAACAAGTGGTATCAGAGCACTTTCCTTGGCAGACATTGTGGGAAAATATTTTTATTTTTGCAGATTTGTTTTTCGGAGAAGAAAAAGAGGGTCGCGACATTCCAGAATTTTTCAGTATATTTATGTGAACAATTTGTAGAAACGGGTTGTAGATCTGAGTTCCTCTCAGAAAAACACCCAAGTTAAAAAAACAATCGTCCGAAATAAAGTCCGGGAAGTCAAGATATTGAAGTTTTAAAATTTGTAATTTTTCAGGGTTTTTTCCGCGGACGGCGGAGTGATTTTTTTTTTTTTTAAATTTTTATTATTATTATTATTATTATTATTATTTTAAGCATATGGAGGCCAAATTTCCCCAAATAAATTATAGATCTGAGTTCCTCTCACAATTTCACCCAATTTAAAAAAAAAAAAAATCAGCCGAAACAGAGTCTGGAAAGTGAAGTTATGAGCATTTTAAATTCAACAGTTTTTCAGGGTTTTTCTGAAAAACACCGCGATTTTATGCAGTAACTTATTGTTCTATTTTTTGGGTTTTTTCATGATGGATGTGGGACCAAAGAGTTCATAGGTTTCTCAGATGATTATTTCCTCTCAAACCCTCAAGGGAATTCTTGAAGCATTCAAATCCAAATTGTATGACACATTGGATGCTAGATTGCATGACCTTGCAAATGGCCTCAATGATAGTTTCCGTAGTATTCGAAATTCATTGGATAAAATGCAGTAGATATTTCTTATGGAAGACATCAGGGATGAATATAATCAAGAAATATATGCTTGGTATGATTTTGAGGCCGATTGTGATGATTGGTATATGGATAGTTGTCATTTCTAGGATGACAACCACTTTCATATTTTATTTGATAACTCTAATCCACCTTCTGTAGAGAGCATCAATATGACAAATCGAGAGCCAATGATTATTACCAGTGTCCATCCTGCATATTCTACAATGGTATTATTCCTTCCAGATTCTGTTACGACCCTTTTCCAATATGTGGATGGATATTCTTATTTGGATCCACATGACAGTTGTCAGTCTTTGGAGCATCATTTTGAGTTGGTTATTGGGTTCCAAAATCTTCCACGGGGAGTTCACATGAGCACTTGGACATGGGACCCAGGCTTACAATGGTGGTTGGACTACTTCAGCATGGTAACTTTCCTTTCTATATGGGACCTTGGTTCTCTAGTCTTCTTCACCATTATGATCCACAATTATCCATGGGACCCTGGTATATGGTTGTACATCAAGCATTGAGGACAATGATTTCATAAGGGGGATGGAATGTAAGGTAGCTAGATAGGTAGTGGGGGGGCCCAGAGGCCCCATAGTGATAATAATGGAGGTCATTCAATGTAAGGTGGACTAGGTCCACTATATTATTAAATAAGACCCACTATGGTAGTTAGATATAATAAATGCGTAATTAGATATAATAAATGTAAGAGGGGTTCTTAGAAGGTTCTAATTCTAGAATATTCCTCCTCTAGAATGTTCTTAGGTGATGGTAGCACTATATAAAGGGGTTCAATCAATGTAATGAGACATGAATAGAAATATTATATTGTGGAGTGGTAGCTCAATAAGAGGATGCCCCCTCGAAGAGGCAAGTGAACAGGAGATGATCTCTTCCATAATAGGATCCATTGTATGGTGTTTCCCTACCCTAAGGGTTTTGATATAATAAAGTGGTGTTTTTCTATAGTGTTCTTCTATATATATATTGTGGTTCTTTTGTATTCAGTATTTGGTTCTTAACAAAATCTGTCACTGTATACTCATCAACCAATTTGATCTGATCACATATACCTCAAACCATGTGCTAGAACCTCACTGTTATACAACCTCTATTTGTACCCATAACTTTAGCAACATACCTCAACCAAAATCCCTCATCAATTTCATCATACAAATCTGATTTGTAACTCTGTAATAGACCTGTAATGAATAAAGGTCTAAAAATAGTACATAATGTTCTTCAATGTCTTGTCTGGAATTCCTCTAGGTTTCACTGCTTGAAACCTCCCAGAAAAGGAGTTATAGCAAAAATGGCATACCTCGCTGAATTCTGGATTATTCTAGAGAGTGAACTTGTAGAGCATGCCCTGCATGGAATATTTATTGTATAGATATGAAAATGGTACAAAACATACTACAGATTGTGCTCTAACCAATACATTTAGTCTTACTGAAATGGGATATGTTATGAAGAAGTTATGACGTTTTTACCCGAAACACCTATTTTAGACTAATTTCAGGACTAGCCATAAACCCTATTTTCCATGGAGTGTAAATCCGAAAATAAAATGACCCACAAGCTGAAATTTTTATCACAATTACTTGGATATGTTGTCTCAACGGCCTCCATAGTTATATATCTGAATAATTGTAGAAAAAAAATTATTTCAAAAATGGTGAGATGACCTGTAAATAGTATACCTTAGAAAACATCATCAAAAGACTTTATCCTCCCTTGAATTTTGGCCTTCTTTACTTCACCTTCCCTATGCAATTTTCCTTATATCTCCTTTGGTTACCTCAGTCACTTGTAGATATTCAATATGCTTAATGGATACTAATGGGAGACCCTTACTCTCTTATTTATACTCTCCAAGTAGCTTCCTCTAGAAGTATCCACTTAACCACTTTGTCCACTTAACCACTTTATCCACAAATAGTAAACTCACCACTTCTTGTTGCAACCACTTTATTATTTAAATAATTTCTCCTTATAATCACTTTGACTACTTTACTATTTAAATAATTTATCTTTACTCACAACTTCTTGTTGCAACTAACTTTTAGAGAAAAATTGGTCAATTCATAACTTCTTTGCCCTTAACTAACGTCTTGTTGCAACCACTCTATTATTTAATTTATTTCTTGATGTAAAAACTATACCCATGATTAAATTTTAGTTACCATCAATTTGACTAGTACACTTCTTCTAGGAGATTCTAGAATAATTGACTTATTTGACCTTCTAGGGGATTCTAGATAACTCATGAGGGTTCTCCAAATTCATATGGCCATAATTCTCTAACCGTGAGGAGTTATGTGACATTTCACATAACACTGGTAATGGCATGACATATACTATCCATATAGAATATTCTTACCTGTAAATTCATTGATCTTCATTCTTTTATAAATCAATCAAACTGTTGGGGCTACCAGAATTTGTTATCGCAATTTCTTCAAGGGTTGACATCAATAACAACTAACCCAATTAATCAGCAATATCCCCCTTTGGCATTGATGGCAACACTTCGATGCATTATTGAAGTCAAATTTCTCATGCTCCCCATGTGATCATCTCCCCCCCTGGAACCATGCCTCTGTGCTCTCTCTCTCTCCAAGCATCTAACTCTCTATCATGCATCTGATAAATCTCTCCCCCTTTGACATGATTGGCAAAGGTAACTTTCCATTTGGGGTTGCTCCCCCTAACTGAACTTTCCTTGGAGCTACTCCCCCTAACTGAACTCTTCCTAAAAATGCTTCCCCAACCTTAACTGTCCTCTTTATGTTGCTTCCTCATGTAAATATAAGACATAGAAGATAAGCATTCAAAAGAATTCATTTTGGAGTATAAATTACTCTAAGTCTCTAACAAAGATACTCAAAGGATTCCCTTGAAAGAGGTTTTGTAAAAATATCTGCCACTTGTTCTTCTGTTCCCACATATTCAACTCTTATGTTCTTCTTTGCAACCTGTTCCCATAGAAAGTGATACTTGATTGGAATGTGCTTCATCTTGGAGTGCATCACTGGGTTCTTTGAGATATCGATGGTGCTTGTATTATCACAATAGATTGGAATGAACTCATCATACTCAAGATGCATATCTGTCAAAGTTTGTTTCATCCATAGATACTATGCACAACATGTTGCTACTACAATATACTCTACTTCGACTGTAGATAATGATACTCATGATTGTTTCTTTCTTAGCCAAGATACCAAACACTCACCCAAGTAGAATGTTTCTCCACTGGTGCTTCGTCGGTCATCAATGCAACCTAACCAATCTACATCTGTGTAGGCAATAAGTGATATATCCTTTCCTTTTGGATATCATTATCCAAACTATGTTGTTCCCTTGATATATTTGAAAATCCTCTTCAATGCAAAGACATGTGATTCCTTTGGTGCTGCTTGAAATTGTGCCACATTTCCAACTGCCTGCATTACATCTGGTTTGGACGTTGTCACATATAGTAAGCTACCAATCATTGAATTGTACTACCTCTAGTCCATATACTTTGATTAATCATCTTTTCTCAACTTGTAATTGGTTTTCATAGGAGTGTTAACTAGTTTGCAATCTTCCATTCCGAACCTGTTTAACATTTCTATGATATACTTAGTTTGAGAAATAAAAATTCATTGGTTTCTTTGACATATCTGAAGACCCATAAATAAGGATAGTTCTCCAAGTAATGACATTTCAAATTCATTCTGTATATCCTTTGCAAATTTCTGGCTTAACCTATCATCATCACTTCCAAAAATAATATCATCAACATAAACTTCAATTAATAAAATACTATCTTGATTTACCTTGATGTAGAGGTTGTTGTTTGCACTTCCTTTTATGAACCCTGCCTACTGTAGATATTTATCCAGTCTAGAGTACCATGCTCTAGGAGCCTGTTATAGACCATACAAGGCCTTGTTCAACATGCACACATAATCTGCATTCTCTGACAACTTAAATCCTTCTAGTTGTTCAATGTAGACTTCTTCTTCAAGTTCCTCATTCAGAAAGGTTGATTTCACGTCCATATAATACACTTTAATATTCTTGGAGCATGCATAAGCTAAGATCAATCGGATTGCTTCCATTCTGGAAATTGGGGCAAACTTCTCTTCAGAGTCGATCCCTTCAACCTATGTGTATCCTTTACATACCAAACTAGCTTTGTTCCTTGTAACCTGTCCATATTCATTCAATTTATTTATGAAAACCCACTTTGTGCCAATCACATTCTTATACCTTGGTCTTGGAACCAATTCCCAAGTGTTATTCTTGTCTATTTAATCCAATTCTTAATTCACGACCTTTTTCCAAAATTCATCCTTGCTTCCCTCTTCAAAATTGTTTGGTTCAATCGTAGATAAGAGTGCTAGGTGCAATTGTTCTAGTGAAATAATTCTTCTTCTAGTATCAACTCCTACATCCTTATTTCTGACAATCTGATCTAAAGGATGATTCTTATGTACTCGATTGCTAGGTGTCTTTGGATGCACTTTTTGAACTTGCTCTTCTACTTCTATATGATCTTCTTCATCTTCCCATTCTACTTCTTCTTCATTATTTGCTTCTTCTTCGTAAACCTGTTCCACTTAGTCCTTTTCTTCTTCCTTTAATTTTCATCCACCTGTTTCATCAATTGTTATATTGATGTTTTCCGCAACTTTGTTCAACCTAATATTGTAACACTTGTATGCTTCCCTTGTACTTGAGTAACCAACAAGTACGCCTTTGTCCACACGAGAGTCAAACTTTCCCATTCTGCCATCTTCTCTTTTGATGTAGCATTTGCTTCCAAACACTCTGAAGTGATTCACATTAGTTGGTCTTCCTTTCCATAGCTTGTATGGAGTTTTTTCAATGTTGTTTTTGAGCATTAATCTATTTTGAATGCGAACTTTTGTATGCACTGCACGTGTCCAAAAAACATCTGTCAATTTAGAATCCATTAACATTGTTCGATCCATTTCCTATACTATCCTATTCTTTCTTTCAACAACTCCATTCACTTGAGGTTTCCTAGCAACGAATAATTCCCTTTTTAGTCTATGCTTATTGCAGAAATCCATAAATTCCTTTGAGGTAAACTCTCCTCCATTATCAGATCTCAAACATTTGATTTTTGAATCCATTTCATTTTCAACCATTTCCTTTTAAACCTTGAAGTTTTCAAATGCTTCTGAATTATTCCTAAGAAAGAAAATTTCACTCATTGTTGTATAATCATCAACTAATAACATAAAGTATTTCTCACCTTTTAAACTATTTGTTCTAGTTGGTCCAACTAGATCAGTATGCACAATTTCTAGTGGTCTTGATCTGAAAATAGAAGGCTGACTTGTTATGCTATGCAAGCACCCTCTACCTCATAAAATAAATCTTAACAGGACCTTGCTTCATGTGTTAAAATGTGCAAGAGGGTTTATGTATTTAGTTTATGCTTCTTCTTTGCAATGTGCATGTGTGAGGAATGTTCTTTTAAATGCTTAAATATGTGTTATAAATAAGTACACAGCAATATAAAGTGCAGCAAATAACACAGTAAACTCACAACAATACCAAGATGATAAAGGAGTTCACCCCTCTCTGGGCTACATCTCCTTGAACCTCCTTCAATGGACTTGGCTCTTTGGGATTAGTTTTTCAAATGCTCTTTACAAGMTGTTKCTCAACTCCAATGGATTTACAGACTGTACCATTGGATTCAGAATACATAAAAACCCCCAAAATGACTGTTAAAACTCTGCAAATGGACAATGGCTCATCCAACAATGACCTCTTCTACATGTGACCTCCAAGCTTCCATGAGCTTTAATTGAGTAAAAATACCTATAAAAGTCCTCCAATGGATCTGAAACCTATCCCAAAATGTTCGGAGCATAATAATCAGTCAGAAATGACTATTCAGTCTCAGAAAATGAATATATGCTCATCAGAGCAATGCCTCAAACAATGAGGTCTTGAAGCTTCATGGAGCTTCCTCAAACTTCACTGGCTAAAAACCTGCATCAGAAGTCTTCAAATGCCTGTGAAAGTTCTGCCAATGGACTCAGAATGTCCAAAAATCCCTAGCTGGGATTTTACGACACCTGATTTGGTCAAAAACTGAAGAAGTTATGCATTCTGCCATTTTCTCCTTCAAGCCTGCTGTAACCTGTTCGCCATTTCGCACCCCTGGAAAGTGAACCTAGCCTCGAAGCGTTTTCGGTCACCTAAACCCAGCACACACGCGCATTCCACAAATCGCGCTAATTTGTCGCATGGTTAACGGAACTAAGACCCCCCAAGTCGGAGGTAATGGACGCATGAGGGCCATGTGGCCACGTCCCGTGTGAATAAAGGGCTATACCATTAAAAGAAACCAATAATCAAATGCCATGTGTTGGGCGCGTGGCACTCCGTTGAAAACCGTTTGAACGACCAAACTCAAATCCAAAACACGCGCGCATAAACAATAGTTTATATATATTAAAACCGGGTTTAATGTTCAACCCCGCGCAAATATTATAACCAAAGGTCATATGTGAACCAAATAAAACCACGGGCTATTTAAATTACACAACCGCTAGCGCCCCTTAATGGAAAGACTAGTCATATGATGTGTAGCGATGACCACGGGCCATAGTTCCAAACCCTCTGCGCGTATTCAAACCTCCGGTTAAAGCTTGGTCACATGTTATAACAAATGAAACCACGGTGTATACAAATGAAACTCCGCGCGCGTTATATTTTTATATATGGATTGGTCATATGTGACCACCGAAACCGAGGGCTATACATATTAACCCCCGCGTGCACAATATACCAATAACACAGTGATATGGTGTTTGGTGGAACCATGGTTCTCCGTTTGGAACCCCGCGCTATATACAAATGGTCATATGTTAGCGCATAGGACCGGGTTTATATGTTGTTTAAACTCCCGCGCGCCCATTTTAATTGTATATCAGTCACATACCACACCATAGAACCGGGGGTCGGGGCTAGTCCCGGCCCGACCCCCCCCCCACCAAACACACAAAATGTTTAATTTAAATATAAACAATTCCGTATGCCTTTCAAGTACTATTGCATGGAATAGTGGTTGGCGGAACTTTGTTAAGGCTCTTGTAAAGTGGGAGGTCCGGGGGTCGAACCCCGCGGCCTCCAAAAAGTTTTAATAACCGAACCAATTAGTCAAACCCAGGGTGCCATGTGGCAGCCATGGATTGGGCCACGTGGCACCCAACTATTCGACAATGAATTGCCACGTGTCAACCAATGACTCGTTCAGTTGTCAACCAATCACAACTCGCCACGTCATCAAACTTCCAATTCATCTGCCACGTGTGCCACGTCAGCACTGTACGGTCAGCACACGTCAGTTGTACGGCCTGCCATGTCAGCTGTACGGCCCACCCAGTCAGCATGAATTTTTTTACCTGTTTGGCCCGACGAACAGATCGTTATAACTTCTCCATACGGACTCCATTTGCGAAAGTAAATATACCGTCGGAATCAGAAGAATGAGACGGACGCAATGGCACCATTTTCGTCGCATTACGATCACTTTGAAAATTGAGCAAATTTTAGACCCCTGGTCCAGATTCTGATCACGCCTTCCGACTGAAAGGATTTTGGTCCCACAAAAGCTTATAGTTATCGATCTGAGCTTCAATACTGCTCTTCTTTCAAGTTATATCAACTGATTCTACTTGCAAAGACTTTTCGACAATCACCTGGGTACCTTGACATGCCTTGCACTGCAACTGGCTATGTTCCTCAACCACTGCTCTCTGGCTGCTGTTGACCCATTGTTCTCTCTGTACTTGGAAAACTACTAGCCTTCCCACTGAGAATCAAGTCCCTCTTGTGAACTCTTTGGCGTCAACAATCCGCTCTCCAATGGCTGCAAAATGTTCCTGCGACATCTTGTCACAAGCCAAGAAAACCATCAATCTTGAAAATAAATTGACACAAGATTGAAAAAAATGACAACAAATTCTTTTTGCTCTTGAAGCAACTGTCGCATCTTGTGCTTCATCAAAGCACATGGTGTTTTCCTCCATCTCAATGTACTCAAAAATTGACTTACAAGACAACAACACCATTGACTAAACACAAGTCGAAAAACCATGAACGACACAACATAGTCGTCAAGCAATATTGACACAAGTCAAGACTCAAGTGAAACATGTCAACCATTCAAAATGACAAGTCTAAAGACATGATAAACAATCATGCTACAATCATGAGTCTCTCATGAAGAACTAACATCCAGTTCATTGTTTTATGCACTTTCAAAACCAAATGCATATGCATAGCTTCTTCAACTCTACTCCCTGTAGAAACATAGGTACTCAAACCCAAGACATGTGGGTGCATAAGAGCTGAAAATGAAAAGTGTATATGGCTGTAACAAAATGGACAGCATACCCCTCTTTTACATGTTCTTGAACGAGGTGGTATAACACAAGTATGCATACAAAAGTAAATGCCTACACAAGCAAACTTGCATCTTGCAATTTATGATAACTGCTGCAACTTGTCAACTTCAACAAAATGAAAAGATAAGGCTGAAATGTGCATCTACTGCAGAAAAATGAAAGCCTTAATTACTCAAGAAATCTAACTATTTCTTACCAAGCCAATTCAATGGCGAATCCTTCTGTTGAAAGTTGTCTTCTTGTGAATCATCTTGACTCACCTCAATGATGGAATCTCCTCTTCCATTCTTGTCAATCTGTTTATCCAACTGCTTCTTGTGCTGTGGACGAGAGGTTGGATGCAATGTCCAACATTGGTCAATGAGATGACCCCTCTTCTGACAATGAGTGCAAATCTTTTGCATTTTCTCTTCCTGTTGCCTTTGCTTGGAACATTTCCTGAAAGTGGAATTTCTCTTCCAACATTTTGAAACATGGTGGTTATACAAACCACAATATGTACATGGTCTTTTTCCATTTTTATATGCAGATTTATCATGCTTAACATAATCAAAAGCAACTGAGTTATAGGCAGATTTATACCTTGAACATTCACCTTTTTCGCTGCTTTGAGGAGGTGAATTGGAAGAGTCACAAGCTCTCTTTTGAAGACTAACAAATCTGCGCTTTTCCTCATGGCTGTCACAACCTTTGTGTTTCACACATTTGCATTCATCTTGAATACAAGTTTTGCATGCTGAAGAGTTTGAACTTTCAACAAAAGTTCTTGAACTTTCACCTTGAAAACCTTCTTGAGGAGGTGAACTTGAAACAAAAATTGTGCTTGAAACTTTTTCATTTGTTTCCTCAACCTTGGAATTTGCTCCAACAATTCGTTCATAACCAAGACCACAATATTTAGGTCTCTCTTCAACAAAAATAGGCTCAACAATGCCTTGTGCATGCTTGCCTAACCCTTTACCTTCATAGCCCATTTTTAACATTAACTTGGACCCTATTCCTTTTGTGTGATTTTCAAAAACACCAAAGCATTCTTCTTGAGAGGAATTTGAAGGCAAACTAACATTACATACCTCATGGTCATGCATGTACTTGGTAAGGGTTTCTTTTGTTTCATGGAGTTGAATCTCCATCTCCTGCAACTTTTCAAGAAGTTGGTCTTTCTCCTCCTTCATGGCCATCAACTGCTCTTGAAGGACAATGCTCTCTTCCCTATCTTTCCACAACTCTTGTACCATATCCTTCATGGTTAGCAATGCATTAAACATCTCTTTGTCAAAGAACTTAGATTTGGAAGATGT
>JASDQU010737239.1:76243-90780 GCA_032191745.1 Picea mariana | reverse complement strand
CTTTTCAAGAAGTTGGTCTTTCTCCTCCTTCATGGCCATCAACTGCTCTTGAAGGACAATGCTCTCTTCCCTATCTTTCCACAACTCTTGTACCATATCCTTCATGGTTAGCAATGCATTAAACATCTCTTTGTCAAAGAACTTAGATTTGGAAGATGTAGGAGAACTATCAATGCTTAAAGCTTCCTCCATACTTGCAAGGTAACAAACTTCAACACAAATCTTGCACAAATACCAACAGCTAAAACTCAAGCTATCATTGGCAAATACATGAGCAAAATAAACTATGCTCTGATACCAACCTGATCTGAAAATAGAAGGCTGACTTGTTATGCTATGCAAGCACCCTCTACCTCATAAAATAAATCTTAACAGGACCTTGCTTCATGTGTTAAAATGTGCAAGAGGGTTTATGTATTTAGTTTATGCTTCTTCTTTGCAATGTGCATGTGTGAGGAATGTTCTTTTAAATGCTTAAATATGTGTTATAAATAAGTACACATCAATATAAAGTGCAGCAAATAACACAGTAAACTCACAACAATACCAAGATGATAAAGGAGTTCACCCCTCTCTGCGCTACATCTCCTTGAGCCTCCTTCAATGGACTTGGCTCTTTGGGATTAGTTTTTCAAATGATCTTTACAAGTTTCTTCTCAACTCCAATGGATTTACAGACTGTACCATTGGATTCAAAATACATAAAAACCCCAAAAATGACTGTTAAAACTCTGCAAATGGACAATGGCTCATCCAACAATGACCTCTTCTACATGTGACCTCCAAGCTTCCCTGAGCTTTAATGGAGTAAAAATACCTATAAAATTCCTCCAATGGATCTGAAACCTATCCCAAAATGTTCAGAGCATAATAATCAGTCAGAAATGACTATTCAGTCTCAGAAAATGGATATATGCTCATCAGAGCAATGCCTTAAACAATGAGGTCTTCAAGCTTCATGGAGCTTCCTCAAACTTCACTGGCTAAAAACCTACATCAGAAGTCTTCAAATGCCTGTGAAAGCTGTGCCAATGGACTCAGAATGTCCAAAAACCCCTAGCTAGGCTTTTACGGCACCTGATTTGGTCAAAAACTGAAGAAGTTATGCATTCTGCCATTTTCTCCTTCAAGCCTGCTGTAACCTGTTCACCATTTCGCACCCCTGGAAAGTGAACCTAGCCTCGGAGCGTTTTCGGTCACCTAAACCCAGCACACACGCGCGTTCCACAAATCACGCTAATTTGTCGCATGGTTAACGGAACTAAGACCCCCCAAGTCGGAGGTAATGGACGCATGAGGGCCATGTGGCCACGTCCTGTGCGAATAAAGGGCTATACCATTAAAAGAAACCAATAATAAAATGCCATGTGTTGGGTGCGTGGCACTCCGTTGAAAACCGTTTGAACGACCAAACTTAAATCCAAAACATGCGCGCATAAACAATAGTTTATATATATTAAAACCGGGTTTAATGTTCAACCCCGCGCAAATATTATAACCAAAGGTCATATGTGAACCAAATAAAACCACGGGCTATTTAAATTACACAACTGCTAGCACCCGTTAATGGAAAGACTAGTCATATGATGTGTAGCGATGACCACAGGCCATAGTTCCAAACCCTCTGCGCGTATTCAAACCTCCGGTTAAAGCTTGGTCACATGTTATAACAAATAAAACCACGGTGTATACAAATGAAACTCCGCGCGCGTTATATTTTTATATATGGATTGGTCATATGTGACCACCGAAACCGAGGGCTATACATATTAACCCCCGCGCGCACAATATACCAATAACATGGTGATATGGTGTTTGGTGGAACCATGGTTCTCCGTTTGGAACCCCGCGCTATATACAAATGGTCATATGTTAGCGCATAGGACCGGGTTTATATGTTGTTCAAACTCCCGCGCGCCCATTTTAATTGTATATCGGTCACATACCACACCATAGAACCGGGGGTCGGGGCTAGCCCCGGCCCGACCCCCCCCCCACCAAACACACAAAATGTTTAATTTAAATATAAACAATTCCGTATGCCTTTCAAGTACTATTGCGTGGAATAGTGGTTGGCGGAACTTTGTTAAGGCTCTTGTAAAGTGGGAGGTCCGGGGGTCGAACCCCGTGGCCTCCAAAAAGTTTTAATAACCGAACCAATTAGTCAAACCCAGGGTGCCACGTGGCAGCCCTGGATTGGGCCACATGGCACCCAACTATTCGACAATGAATTGCCACGTGTCAACCAATGACTCGTCCAGTTGTCAACCAATCACAACTCGCCATGTCATCAAACTGCCAAGTCACCTGCCACGTGTGCCATGTCAGCACTGTACGGTCAGCACACGTCAGTTGTACGGCCTGCCGCGTCAGCTGTACGGCCTACCTAGTCAGCATCAAATTTTTTACCTGTTTGGCCCGGCGAACAGTTCGCGATAACTTCTCCATACGGACTCCGTTTGTGAAAGTAAATATACCATCGGAATCAGGAGAATGAGACGGACGCAATGGCACCATTTTCGTCGCATTCCGAGCACTTTTAAAATTGAGCAAATTTTAGACCCCTGGTCCAGATTCTGATCAGGTCTTGTCGTTGAATATTCCTTTGATTTGAACCTAGTCTTTGTTTTCTTTCCTCGTTGACAAGGCTTGCATAATGTGTTGGTTGGTTTCGTGATCTAGGTCATTTCTCTGACTGCTTCCTTTTTTCTAACTTTGACGAGGTTATCGAATTTTATGTGACCCATTATTCTGTGCCATAGCCAAATTTCAGCTTCCTTTACTAGACAACACTTTTCATTTCCAATTTCACTTAATACATATATGTTGCTTGAAGTTCTTGTAGCTGTTGCAATCAATTTTCCTGAACTTGATTTTCTTATCTCACACTTCTTTGAATCGAATGTAATTTTATGACCTTGGTCACACATTCGACTTACAATTAGAAGATTTTGTTTCATATCTTCCACTAGTAGAACATGTTTTGCCTTGGTATTCTTATTTCCAATTCTAACTGTGCCTTTTCCAATGATTCTAGCTGAGTCATCATTTTGTTGGAGTTACTTCACAGACACCTCGGATTTATTTTTCCTAAGGTTTTTCATTTTTTATTATTTATTATTAGTCATTATCCAGTCTCCTATATTTTAGGAAGAATATTCTTCTGGGGAGAATATTCTCTTCAATTTTCACTTCAGTTTGACTAGTTGAGTGGAGTCTAGATGTTGCATTGGTTTTGTCACCATGCAACATTGGGATCATCACTAGTTAATGCGCATTAGCCTTGGTATCATCACCAGACTGGCGCATTACCCATGATTCCCTAATCTCCTCCTCACTTCACTCTATTTCAGTTAGTTAACTGAAGACTGGTAGACTAGTTAACTCAACTAGGTGGCAGTTCACTCCCGTAATTTCCTGAGAGACTATACTAGGTGGTAGTGTTAGCACTCGGTAATTTCTTTGGGATACATAAAATAAATTTCGTAGCTTGGATTCTGACCCTTCCAACTAGAGAGGTCTCTCAAACATGTAAAGACTGAAAATACTCAAAAACGATTTGGCAATCAGCACACAGAGGTTAGATTCTGAAATAGAAAATGTTTGTTTTAGTTTAAGAGGGTTGGTAGGACAAACAATAGGAAGAAAACATTGGGAAATGGGTTCAAATCCTGAGATATACTATGAATATTAATACAGTTAATGTATTCTTGAGGGAAAGGAGGCAAAATAAGCATATCATTCAACAATAAATAGTATTCAAATGATGGTAAGACAGAAAAGAGAAAATCCCATTACAAATGAGATAATCAAACAAATATGAATTATCAATTGTAACTTTAGAAGAAATAACATCAGGATGACTACAATGAACAAAACACTTAACAGAGAGTGAAGTTTGGACCTGTAATCATTAAACACGACAACTGCATTAACCATATGAAAGGAACATCTATCAAGGATGAATTCTAGTCATGTACTCTTAGATATGATTAGAATAAAGAACATAAACTAAATGAATTTGAAAAAGAGGAAAACACACTAAATAATACATTGTGATGAATATCAGCTATCAGAGAGAACTATACTATTGTATTAATTCATAAGGACATTTTGAGAAATTTACACAGAGTCTCTTCGCCTTCCTGAATGAAAGTCCCCCGCCCCATTCTCTACTCTTTTACAATGAAATATATAGCACTAAAGTCCCCTTCCATCTCACAACTTCTAACTCCAACCCCTTTCCCAAAATAGAAACAATTACAAACAAAAGATGACACGTTTTAACTGATCTCCCATTTTTCAGGAGAAACAATAGGCTTCAAAACGACACATGTCATTATCAACCCATAACATATATGTAAAATATGAGAGAGGTTTGTGTATATAAGATCATTCTAAATAAAATCCTCTCTTAGTTTCTTGAAATTCATCTCCAACTGGTCGAAATACGTGTCACAAAAACATGTCTCGAATAGGAAATCATGAAACTGAAAAATAGGGCTCCAAGATTCATTTGAATCTCCCAATCTGGGACACCAGTGTAAAAAATGAACAAGTTTAATTTTATTGGGTACGTGCTTGACAATAACCTCCTTTGAATTTTAAAAATTCATTCTGGTTCACCCGGAAATCGTCCTGTAAATTTGCTTTGCTCTTCAATTGTTGCGGAAATGGACTGCCACGTTCTCTTTGAAATGCCACTTGTACTTTTTCAAATCTAATTTTATTTATCCATATTCTCCTCAAATATTTGGGAATAATATATTTAAATAAAAATAATTCCCAAATATTTGTTATCTTATACAATTACATTTCCATAATTTAATTCATGCCCGTGGTTTTGAAAAACCATGTATTGCTTTACTTCTCGTGGTTTTGAAAACCATGTATTCAACCATGTTTGGTAAAAAAAAATTAATCCTCTTCTTTTACTTCTGTAAAAAATTTGGATAAAAAATTATCCAAATCTTCTGTTCACATGCATTTTCCCATTCAATTCTTTTCCATGGTAATAAACATTAATTTCTCTGCTGTAAAATTTAATTTTTACCTTTGTGAAAATTTTCCATGGTGAGAACAAATTTATTTATAGCATTGGAAACTCCATGATTTGTATTGAAACACAGTCCTCAAAAATCTATTCTCATATGTCGCACATTTATGAAACCAAAACCATATAGTACATGGTTGCAATAGTATTGCGGGATTTGGGAAGAGTGGTTTTAATCCACACCACTCCATCTCCTGAAATGCATCATGTAATAACATGTACCCCAACACAAAAACAATGGTTTGGATTTCAGGACCACTTTGAAAAATTAACCCCCAATCACTTTCAACCCCCGAAATGGATATGTGCACTCCATCCATCCTTTGACTTTTCCACATTAAAATATTAATTGAGATCCGTGCCCATGACTTGGTGTGAATATTTTGGATTAAATATTAATATAAATATTTTAATATAAAAATATTTATATTAATAATTTATAAACTTTTTCGCTTTTTCTAAGGACTTTGGGCATATGAGGTTTATCACATGACTTTGTGGATAGGATAAGGGAGCCTAAGATTAATAAAAGAAATATTTTTAATTTTCAACGGGAATATGATAATAAGGGTAAAAATGAATGAAGTGATGGGACCAAGGAATTTAGATAAGCATTAAGGGTAAATATAGGTTTGGGATAGTTTCCAATTTTGACTCATGGAGGACATGACTATTTTGGATGATTAGTCGATTGAAGGATTTAGGTGATGGGAACTTGATGGAGTTGGTGAAAATGTTTTAAAATCTGAGTGGAAAGATAGCACAAGGAAAAGATGCTTTGGAAAAATTAATACAAATTAGCATGTGATAACATTGGCTCCAATGGGGATGTTATCCTCCCAGTGAGGTAGAAAAGAACTCATAGACTCGATGCCTGATCCATTGGAATGCTCCAAAAACATGTGTGTACCCTTCTCTGACTTGTCACCAGTATCCACTAAAAACCTAAGTCTGTACACTGCTCTCAACTGAAATCTGAACGCTAAATACACCACTACAATCTGAATGTACACACTACTGAAAACCCAAACTGAAAATTGCTTGACTAGAAAGCTTATTTTCACACTCCTATCTACTCTAAAACTGTTGAAATGAATACTCAATCAAGTGATGCTAAAGTGATAATGTAACCAATCAATAAATTGGCTTCCCTATTGTCCTCTGCTCACATTTTTCTTAAGCAAACAAACAAATGTAGAATATGGCAGCTGAAAACAAAAATTGAATCCAAAATATGAGCTTATGAATGAAACAAATTCATCCTTCACCGATGACTTTAATAGGATGGCCATAGGATCTTGAAAACCATGAAAGATCATTTCTTCTTGATGAACAAAAACATAAAGACAAGCCTCATTCATAAGTATTTGTTATTCTTGCTCTATTTCTTCAGTTCTGAGAACATTTTCAAATGAAATGGCAGCAATAGGTTTGTCTACTCTTCCATGCATATAAAAAAAACATTCATACATCCTTGAACATCTTCAAATATGAAAACCATATTATGTGTATCAAGGCTATCCTCTTGTTCATCAAACAATTTTGATTTGGTTTTATTAACCTTCATAAATTTTTCTTGAGGACTATCATTTTGAATTTCAAATGAATGAAGGGAAACAAGATTCTTCTCATAATCTTCTTGCAAATGTGAAAATATAACAACATGAACTATTTCACAGTCTAGAGTTCCCATGGATGCATCTTCAAAACCATGATTTTCAAAGGAATCAAATAAAACAACTGCCTCTTCATTATATTTCTGTATCTCTGATTGAAAAGTGGCATACATTGTTTTGTTGCTTTCTTGAAACTCTATGTCATTTGTTTGTTCACTGCTTGAAGTCTCCATAGATGCAGTTTTATAACCCTCATCCATGTTTAAGCCACTTAGAATTTGAAAAACCACATCATTCATAGGGGAATAAAGACAACTTTGAAGAACTTTGTCTTGCTGGAAATCTTGTTGAGTATCTTCATCAAGTTCAGGAAAAGGAAAATGACTTTTAGCAACAATTTCTTGATCAGTTTCATCTTCAGCCAAAGGAGGGGCTACTATTTGTTGTTGGGATGAATATTCATAAAGGGATTCTATGATTTCATCATTCATACACCCTTCATTACGAAAAACATTTTCAAGGTACTTAATGAAATGTTCACAAAATTCACAACAATATTCAAGCACCGAGAATCAAGGATTAGATTCTCCATAATACTTAAAGAATGTTATGTGGAAATCCTTAAGAGTGTATAAGCTACCTGGTTTTAAACCTTCATACCATAATCTTAATTTCCCCTCTAGAGTAGCCATAAACATTTTCAGCAAACAATCCTCATGAAATTCAACCCCCAGCTTACATATGTGCATGTGAAATATAATCAAGTGTAAGGAAGCATCATTTCCATTCCCATCTTTTCATTTATGCAAATAAGTTTTCCAAACTATCTATGGAATATGATTTGGAAATCCAGGAATATGAGAGTGATTCATTGGAGCATACCTTGGAGATCTGTGATCCATCTTGAAGTAGTGGAGTCATCAATAAAATCTTTAGGCTACTGAGTCTTTGGACAGTGGAGTCACCATGAAAATTTTGAATTCTAGATTCTTGAAAATGGAGTCATCGGGTGAATGATGTACAACCTTTTTGTGTCTAAATATTTTTCACCATCAGTACTCAGATCTGAATTTTGTCATTTATCCCAGGGAATATTTCACCTTCACTCCCCGACAACAGCACCAGAATGTTAGCACTCGGTAATTTATTTGGGTTGCATCAAATAAATGCCAAGTTAACCTACAAACCAACTTTAGGTTGGATTCTGACCCTTCCAACCAGAGAGGGCTCTCTCAAACATGTAAAGACTAAAAATACTCAAAACATATTTGGCAATGAGCACACAGAGGTCAGATTTTGCAATAGGATAGGTTTTTTTAGTTTAAAAGGGTTGGTAGGACAAACAAGAGGAATAAAACATTGGGCAATGGGGTCAAATCCTTAGATATACTATGAATATTAATGTAGCTAATGTACTCCTAAGGGAACGAAGGTAAAATAAGCATATCCTTCAGCAATAAATAGTATTCAGATGATGGCAAGAGAAAAGAGAAAATCCCATTACAAATGAGAGAATCGAAAAAATATGAATTCTCAATTGTAACTTTAGAAGAAATAACATCAGGTTGGCTAAAATGAACAAAGCACTTAACAAAGAGTGAATTCTGGACCTGTAATCATTAAACATGACAACTGCATTAACCATATGAAAGGAGCGTCAATCAAGGATGAATTCTAGTCATATACTCTTAGCTATGATTAGAAGAAATTACATAAATGAAATGAATGTGAAACAGAGGAAAACAAACTAAAGAATACACCATGATGAATCTCTGCTATCAGAGAGCATTGTACTACTATATTAATTCATAAGGACATTCTGAGAAATTTACACACAGTCTCTTCGCTTTCCTGGCTGAAAGTAACCCACCCATTCTATAATATTTTACAATGAAATATATAGCACTAAAGGCCCCTTCCATCTCACAACTTCGAACTCCAACCCCTTTCCCAAATTAGAAACAATTACAAACAAAAGATGACATGTTTTAACTGATCTCCTTCTTTTCGAGAGAAATAATAGTCTTCAAAACGCCTCTTGTAATTCTCAAACCGTAATATAAATGTAAAATATGAGAGAGGTTTTTTTAGATAATCTCTATCTGAAGAAAACCTCTCTCAGTTTCTTGAAATTGGTCTCTAGTTGGACGAAATACACGTAAAAAAAACATGTCTCAAACAGGAAATCATGAAACTGAAAAATAGGGCTCCAAGATTCCTTCTAATCTCCCAATCCGTTACACCTGTATAAAAAATGAACAAGGTTAATGTTCTTGGGTCTGTGCTTGACAATAACCTTCTTTTAATTTTAAAAATTCATTATGGTTCACACGGAAATCATCCTGTAAATCTGCTTTGCTCTTCAACCACTGCGGAAACTCACCTCCACATTCCCTTTGAAATGCCACTTGTACTTTTTCAAATCTAATTTTATTTATCCACATTCTCCTTAAATATTTGGGAATAATATATTTAAATAAAAATAATTCCCAAATATTTTTTATCCTGTACAATTACATTTCCATAATTTAATTCATGCCCGTGGTTTTGAAAAACCATGTATTGCTTTGCTTCCCGTGGTTTTGAAAACCATGTTTGGTAAAATATTTTTAATCCTCTTATTTTAATTCTATAAAAACTTTGGATAAACAATTATCCAAATCTTCCATTCACGTGCATTTTCCTATTCAATTATTTTCCATGGTAATAAACATTAATTTCTCTGCTCTGTAAAATTTAATTTTTACCTCTGTGAAAATTTTCCACGGTGAGAACAAATTTATTTATAGCATTGGAAACTCCATTATTTATATTGAAACACACTCTTGTAAAATCTATCCTCATATGCCACACATTTATGAAACCAGAACCATATAGTAAATGGTTTCAATAGTATTGCGGGACTTGGGAAGAGTGGTTTTAATCCACACCACTCCATCTCCTGAAATGCATCATGTAATAACACATACCCCAACACCAAAACAATGGTTTGGATTTCAGGACCACTTTGAAAAATTAACCCCCGATCACTTTCAACCCCCGAAATGGATATGTTCCCTCCATCCATCCTTTGACTTTTCCACATTCAAATATTGATTGAGATACGTGCCCATGACTTGATGTGAATATTTTGGATTAAATATTAATATACAAATTTTAATATAAAAATATTTATATTAATAATTTATAAAAAAAATTCATTTTTTCTAAGGACTTTGGGAATATGAGGTTTATCACATGACTTTGTGGATAGGATAAGGGAGCTTAATCTTAATAAAAGGAATATTTTTAATTTTCAGCAGGAATATGTTAATAAGGGTAAAAATGAATGAAGTTATGGGACCAAGGAATTTAGATAAGCATTAAGGCTAGATATAGGTTTGGGATATTTGCCAATTTTAACTCATGGAGGACATGACTATTTTTTATGATTAGACGAATGAAGGATTTAGGTGATGGGAACTTGACGGAGTTGGTGAAAACATTTTAAAATCTGAGTGGAAAGATAGCACAAGGACAAGATGCTTTGGAAAAATTAATACAAATTAGCATATGATAACAGGAAGTTCACTCCCGTAACTTTTGGTGTGTGTCTAGATAACTCTAGACCACCACTATGGTGCATTGGATTCACCTCCAATGTGCATTGGTTGAGTTATACAGAGTATATCATGTGTAAATTATTCATTATTCATTACGGTTAATGAGAATTCTTCCATTCTTTCTCTCTTGCTTCTTCTTTCTCAATTTGTCTCTGCAAATGTGTGGTATTTTCTAGCTAGATATATTATGTGTAGGTTCAACACATTTACATGGTGTTAGAGTCAACGAACTGCTAAGAAAAAGCTACACCAAATGTTTTGCAGGTACCAAAGATTGAAGACAACGGAAACATGGAATTCCCAAAAGAATTCATTCTTACACATTACAATTACTTTTCATGGAAGGAGAGAATAATCATACATCTTTGAACCATAGGATTTTATAGGTTAACCTTGAATACAGACACAGAACCAACATCAGCCCTAGAAAAATCCAAGTATCTAAATTGAATGGATGAAGAATTCAAAACAATTTGTAGTCTCATCTCTCTCGATCTCCTTTTTCACATTTATTCATTTAAAACCCCCAATGAAGCCTGGACCACCTTGGAAGTGCTCTTTGGAAAATAGGATGAGATAAGGGGAGACATGATCGAGGTGGAATTTCTCACATTGGATCCAAAAATATTCGACAATCTCCAAGATTTCTTTACAAAATTCAAGGATTTATTGTCGCAACTCAAAGCTTGCGGGGTTGATAAATATAAGGAGGAGAAACAAATGGTTCTCACCATTCTCTCCAAACTTGGTCCTGAATTCTATGTGTTCGTATCCACACTCCATTTAGTCAAATTCTCCTCTAGATCCACCTAGAAGATGCCTTCTCTTGAGGAATTTATCGAATCCCTGACACAGGAGAAAACCAAGGTCATCAACATGGGAAAAATCAAAGGCCCAAATGTGCATGCACTTACTGTGAAATATGGCATCCATTAATATCAGAAATATCAATATAAATACAAAAGGAAATCTCATGCAAATCCAAAGAAGGAAGGGTACTCAAAACCCTTCACCAATGCCTCCAGATCCAAAGGTGGAAAGGGAAGAAAAGGGGAGAAGCACACATACTGCCATAAAGGATTCCATCCAGAATCCACATGCATGTAAAATAAAATATATCTAATGACTCAAATACTTCATCAAAACAACCTTGGAGATCGCATCCCCGAGGGTGCCAAGAAGAAGAAGCCAGAAGATCAAAATCCCAAGAAAGACAATTCTAGCCATGCCTTGATTGTCATCAACTCTTCTCATGATGCTTGGATCGAAGATTCAGGAGCATCACATCACATGGTTTTCACAAAAGCAGTCTATTCTTCATTGTATGTATGAAAAGGTCCTCCTATTTTTATGGGGCATAACTCTCCAGTCGAGGTCACCGACAAAGGAAGGATTGAACTCACCAACGAAAGATTCAAGAATGTACTGCACGTTCCCAAACTTTTCGTCAATCTTCTCTCTGTGTATCAGATGACGAATTCTGGCATTGGAAAGAAATTCATCTTCACACCAAATGTAGTGGAAATCTATGACATGCAAACCGATTCCAGGGTTTCTATTGGTGAGATAAATCATCAATCTAGATTGTATACATTTTCTGAATTTATTGAACCAGATTTTTCTTTATTGCTTACCCATGTTGATGAAAGTAGTAGGATATGGAATGAAAGGTTTGGGCATTTGAATTTCATATATATGCAACATATTAACAAGAAAATATTGATTGATGGTCTACTAGACATTAATTTATCCAAAGGAATCTGTGAGGGATGTGTTCTTGGAAAACACCCTCAAGAGAAATTTGACAATGAAAAGACTCAGAGAGCTTCATCTCCTTTAGATATGATCCATAGTGACCTCATGGGTCCTTTTACACATCCATAAATCAACAAAGCAAGGTTTTTTCTCATTTATTTTGATGATTTCTCACGTTTCACATAGATTTACTTTCTAAGGAAAAATTTGAGTTTTTTCAACACCTCAAAGATTTCAAAGTCATGGTTGAGATAGATTCTAGAAAGAAAATCAAAGTCCTCCAAACTGATAATGGGGGAGAGTATGTCAATCATGAGATCCATAATATTTTTCATGAGGTGAGGATTCAGTTGCAACACATAGTTCTCTATACTTCGTAGAAAAAAAGAGTTGTTGAGCGGAAAAACAGATCTCTAAATGAGATGGAATCTTGCATGCTACATGTAAAGTCACTACCACATATATTATGGGTTGAAGCACTTAATTGTGAAACCTACATCCAAAACAAATCTCCCCATATATTTTTGAAGGATAATACCCACTATAAGGCTTGGAGCGGCCTCAAACTGGAAGTGATCCACTTTCGTATTTTTGATTCACGTGCATGGGACCAGATTCCCTCTGAAAAGAAGAATGCACTTGATCCACAGAGAACTGAGTGTATTTTTGTTGGATACCCCGATGGTGTGAAGGGATACAAACTTATTGATCTTTCCTTAGACCATATCATCATTGAGCAAAGTGTCCAATTCGAGGAAAGTGTCTCGCATGTACCTCATCATCCGCTTGCATACACCTTCATTCTTCCACCTATCCGAGATGATGAGAATGCACATGCTGACACTTATTCAGATGAGAGTTATGATTCATAGGACTCAGATGATCCAGATATAGATTCAACACAGTTAGATTCATAGTCAGAGCATCCATATGCATAAGCATAGCTAGAGCAGAGGCCTAAGTGGGCACATGTTACTCTTAAGGATGTGGGGGATCTTGTTGGTGATCCAGCCGATAGTAGGAGGAATCGATCTGATTTCGAGGAGCCTATTACTAAACTCACTTCCACTGAACCATTTCCCTCCAAGCATGTTTTCTTGGTTCAGTCTTCATATCCACAGTCTTATGGCGAGGCTGCTAGAAATCCCTTTTGGGAATCCATCATGCAAGAGGAGTACAACTCCCTCCTCAAGAATTAGACTTGGGATCTGGTTCACCTTCCTTATGGAAGGAAACTTGTCATATGCATATGGATCTATAGGACCAAGACAACAATGGATGGACATATTAGCATATATAAAGGCAGGCTTGTTTCTAAAGGCTTTCAACAGGTGCATTGCATTGACTATGGTGAGACCTTCACTCCAGTAGTGAAGATGGATTCCATACGTTTGGCACTTGCCATTGTGGAAACCAAGGGATGGGAAGTCCATCATATGGACATGAAGAATGTATTTCTTCACAGTGATCTCTCCGGGGAGATCTATATGGAGAAACACCAAGGATTATGCATGATTCATCTTTGGTTTTTTGAATGAAGAAGTATCTTTATGGACTCAAGTAGGCTCCGAGGGCATGGTATTCCAAGATGGACTCCTACCTACTGCCACAGAACTTTGTATGTTGTAAATCAAACCTGAATGTCTACATGCTCAGTACAACTAATTTACTTCTACTCTTAGTTCTATATGTTTATGATTTGTTGATCATCGGTTGCTCGACTTCAACAACTGTTGCAGTCAAGAGGATTCTACATGACATATTTTTGATGACGGACATGGGTCCGCCACACTTCTTCCTTGGAATTGATATTATTCAGGATGCATCAGGCATCAAACTATCTCAATTCAAGTATGCTCGAGATATCCTTGAGAGATTTCACATGACAGACTGCAAGTCTTCTCCGACTCCTTTCCTATCAGGAGTCAAACTTGAGGAAAACAGGGACACTCCACTAGTTGACATCACATTGTAAAAACATCTATTGGGGTTCTTTTGTATCTCACACACTCTAGACCAGACCTCTCCTATGTAGTTGGCACAGTTTCCAGGTTCATGTCGGAGCCGCCTGAGCTACATTGGAAGGCTACAAAGTATATCCTTCGATACGTACAAGGAACCATCACCTTTGGGACTCATTATGTAGTATACTCTGCATTGGATCTCATCGAGTTCACTGATTCTGACTGGGCTGGTGATAACACTGATAGCAAGTCCACATTTGGTTACTCACTCAGCCTTGGTTTTGGGCCTATCTGTTGTTCTAGAAAGAAGAAAGTTTTCGTTGCTCTATATTCAACTGAGGTATATTACAAAGGGGTAGTTAACATAACCATTCAGGCTATGTGGATACAACATTTTCTCACTGAGTTAGGCATTCCGTTTCATCCACCAATCGTCATCTGGTGTGACAACCAGAGCACTCTAAAGTTTTGTAGAGATCTAGTTCAAAAGCAGTAGATGAAGCACATCAAGATCCACATGCACTACATCCAGAACTTAGTACATGAG
>JASDQU010737239.1:42049-76080 GCA_032191745.1 Picea mariana | reverse complement strand
TTCCCATGAGGTTTTCCCTCTTTCCTCACTTTATTTCAGTGTATATTTTGTATTTGGGTACCTAACATGGCCTCGTTGCTGGGACCCATTCTTTATTTTCACCATAGTGATGCTCAAGGGGGTGTTGGAGTTAATTCACACACACCTAGGATTTATTTTTCCTAAGGTTTTTCCTTGTTTATTAGCCATTATTAGTCATTATCCAGTCTCCTATATTTTACGAAGAATATTCCTCTAGGGAGAATATTTTCTTCAGTTTTCACTTCAATTTGACTAGTTGAGTGGAGTTTATATGTTGCATTGGTTTTGTCACCATGCAACATTGGGATAATCACCAAATAATGCACATTAGCCTTGGTATCATCACCATACTAGCGCATTACCCATGATTCCTTGATCTCCTCCTCACTTCACTCTGTTTCAATCAGTTAACTGAAGACTGGTAGACTAGTTAACTCAGCTAGGTGGCAGTTCACTCTCGTAACTGCCTGAGAGACTAGACTAGGTGGCAGTTCACTCCCGTAATTGTTGGTGTGTGTCCAAATCACTCTATACCACCACTATGTCACATTGGCTTCACCTTCATTGCACATTGGTTGATTTATACAGAGTATATCATGTGTAAATTATTCATTATTCATTACGGTTAATGATAATTCTTCCATTCTTTCTCTCTTTTTTCTTCTTTCTCAATTTCTCTCTGCAAATGTGTGTGTTATTTTCTAGATATATCTATTCTGTGCAGGTTCAACACATTTACATGGTATCACGTCCGACGAACTGCTAAGAAAAATCTACACCAAATTTTTGCAGGTACCAAAGATTGAAGACAGCAGAAAGATGGAATTCCCAAAAGAATTCATTCTTACACATTACAATTAATTTTCATGGAAGGAGAGAATAATAATACATCCTCGAACCATAGGATTGTATAGGTTAACCTTGAATATAGACATAGAACCAACATCAACCATAGAAAAATCCAAGTATCTAAATCGAATGGATGAAGCATTCAGAACAATTTGTAGTCTCATCTCTCTCGATCTCCTTTTTCACATATATTCCTGTAAAACCCCCAATGAAGCCTGGAACACCTTGGAAGGGATGTTTGGAAAATAGGATGAGATAAGGGGACACATTATCGAGGTGGAATTTCTCACATTAGATCCAAAAATATTCAACAATCTCCAAGATTTCTTTATAGAATTCAAGGATTTACTATCGCAACTCAAAGCTTGCGGGGTTGATAAATCTAAGGAGGAGAAAAAAATGGTTCTCACCATTCTCTCCAAACTTGTTCCTGAATTCTTTGTGTTCATATCCACATTCCATTCAGTCAAATTCGCCTCTCAATCCACCTAGAAGATGCCTTCTCTTGACAAATTTATCGAATCCCTGACACAAGAGAAAGCCAAGCTCATCAACATGGGAAAAATCAAAGGCCCAAAGGCGCATGCACTTACTGTGAAATATGGAATCCATCAATATCATAAATCTAAATATAAAGACAAAATGAAAGCTCATGCAAATCTGAAGAAGGAAGGGTACTCAAAACCCTTCACCGATGCCTCCGGATCCAAAGGTGGAAAGGGAAGAAAAGGGGAGAAACACACATACTTCCATAAAGGATTCCATACAGAATCTGCATGCATGCAGAAAAAAATAGATCTGATGATTCAAATACTTTAGAAAAACAACCTTGGAGATCACATCCCCGAGGGTGCTAAGAATAAGAATCCAGAACATCATAATCGTAAGAAAGGAAATTCTATCCATGCCTTGATTGTCATTGACTCCTCTCCCAATGCTTGGATCGTATATTCATGAGCATCACATCGCATGGATACCACAAAAGAAATCTATTCTTAATTGGATGCATGCAAAGGCCCTCCTATTTTGATGGGTGAAAACTCTCCAGTGGAGGTCAACGAAAAAGGAAGGATTGAACTCACCAACGAAATCTTTGAGAATGTGTTGCACGTTCCCAAACTTTCTGTCAATATTCTCTCCATGTATCAGATGAAAAATTCCGACACTAGAAATAAATTCATATTCACACCAAATGCAGTGGAAATCTATGACATGCAAACCAATTACAGCGTTGCTACCGGTGAGGTAAATCATCAATCTAGATTGTATACATTTTCTGAATTTATTGAACCAAATTCTGCTTTACTACTTACCCATGCTGATAAAAGTATTAGGATATGGAACGAAAGGTTTAGGCATTTGAATTTCAGATATATGCAACATCTTAGAAATAAAATATTTCTTGATGGTCTACCAAACATCCATTTCTCCAAAGGAATATGTGAGGGATGTGTTCTTGGAAAACACCCTCAAGAGAAATTCGACAAAGGAAAGACTTAGAGAGGTTCCACTCCTTTAGATCTTATCCATAATGACCTCATGGGTCATTTTCCACATCCATCAATCAGTTAAGTGAGGTTTGTTCTCATTTTATTTGATGATTTATCACGTTTCACATGGATTTACTTTCTCAGGAAAAAATATGAGGTCTTTCAACACCTCAAAGATTTCAAGGCTCTGGTTAAGACACAGTCCGAAAGAAAATCAAAGTCCTCCAAACTAATAATGGGGGAGATTATGTCAATCATTATATCCAAAATATTTTTCATGAGGTAGGGATTCAATTGTAGCACAAATTTCCCTATACTCTGCAGCAAAAAGGAGTTGTTGAGCAAAAAAATTGATCTCTAAAAGAGATGGCATCTTGCATGCTACATGAAAAGTCACTACAACAATGACTATGGTTTGAAGCATTTAATTGTGCAACCTACATCCAAAAAAGATCTCCCCATAGATCTGTTAGGGATAAGACCCCCTACAAGGCTTGGAGCGGCCTCAATCTGAAAGTGACCCACTTTCGTATTTTCGGTTCATGKGCATGGGCTCGGATTTCCTCTGAAAAGAGGAAGGCACTTGATCCATAGAGAACTGAGTGTAGTTTTTTTAGATACCCTGATGGTGTGAAGGGATACATAATTATTTATATTTCCTCATACCAGATCATCATTGAGTGAAGTGTCCAATTCGAGGAAAGTGTCTCGCATGTACCTCAACAGCCGCATGCAGACACGTTCATTCTTCCACCTGTCTGAGATGATGAGAATGCACATGCCAATTATTATTTAGACGAGATTTCTGATTCATAGGACTTAGATGTTCCATATACAGAGTTAGTACAGTCAACTACAGATTCATATCATCCAAATACAGATGCAGAGCCAAAGCAGAGGCCCAAGTGGGCACAAACTACTCTTCAGGATGTAGGGGATCTTKTTGGTGATCCAGTCGATACTARGAGGAMTCGATCTRATTTTGAGGATCCTCCTATTGCACTCRTTTCCAYTGAACCATTTCCCTCTAGCCATCTTTTCTTGGTTCAGTCTTYAGATCCACAGTCTTATGGTGAGRTTGTTGGAAATCCTTTTTGGGAATCCGCCATGTAGGAGGAGTAACTCCCTCCTCGAGTACTAGACTTGGAATCTTGTTCCCCTTCCTTCTGGAAGGGAACTTGTCAGATGCATATGGGTCTACAGGAATAAGAGCACAACGAATGGACAGATTATCATATACAAAGCCATGTCTGTTGCCACAGGCTTTCAGCAGGTGCATGGCATTGACTATGGTGAGACCTTTGCTCTAGTAGTGAAGATGGATTCCATACATTTGTCACTTTCCATTGTGGAAACCAAGGGATGGGAACTCCATCAAATGGACGTGAATAATTCATTTCTTCACGGTGATCTCTCTGAGGAGATCTATATGGAACATCCCTAGGGATTTATGCGGTATTCATCTTTGGTTTTTCGACTGAAAAGGTCTCTTTATGGCCTCAAGAAGGCTCCAAGGGCATGGTATGCCAAGATGGAATCCTACCTGCTGTCACAAAACTTTGTACATTGTAAATCAGACCCGAATGTCTAAATGCTCAGTATGGCTAATTCACTTCTACTCTTAGTTATGTATGTTGATGATTTTCTTATCACCGATTGCTCGACTTCAACGATTGTTGTAGTCAAGAGGATTCTACATGACAGTTTTTTGATGATGGACATGGGTCCACTACACTTCTTCCTTGGACTCTTGATCAGTCAAGATGCATCAGGCATCAAATTGTCTCAAGTCAAGTATGCTCGAGATCTCCTTGAGAGATTTCACATGACAGAATGCAAGTCTGATCCGACTCCTTTCCTATCATGAGCCAAACTTTAGGATGGCGGGGACACTCCACTGGTTGACATAACATTGTACATACATATATTGGGGATGTTTTTGTATCTCACAGTCTCCAGACCATACCTCTCCTATGCAGTTGGCGTATTTTCCAGGTTCATGCAGGAGCTGCATGAGCTACATTGGAAGGTTGCAAAGTGTATCCTTTGATACGTACAGGGTACCATCACCTTTGGGATTCATTATGAAACATACTCTACATTGGATCTCATGAATTTCACTGATTCTGACTGGGCTGGCGATAACACTGATCGCAAGTCCACATCTGGTTACTCACTCACTCTTAGTTCCAGGCCTATTTGTTGCTCGAGCAAGAAGCAAGTTTTTGTTGCTCTATATTCATCTGAGCGAGAGTACAGAGGGGTATTTAACATAACTATTCAGTCTATGTGGCTACAACATTTTCTCACTGAGTTGGGAATTCAGTTTCATCAGTCGATCGTCATATGGTGTGACAACCAGAGCACTCTGAAGTTTTGTAGAGATCCAGTTCAAATTTAGCGGATGAAGAACATCAAGATCCACATGCACTACATCCGGGACTTAGTACACAAGGGTATCATTGAACTACAATTCTTTCCTTCAACAGAACAGACACCAGACATCTTCACCAAGACCTTCACTGAGTAGAAGTTCCATTCTCCGTGAAGTTGTCTTGGAGTGAAGGACACAGTTTCCTAGAAACTGTAGTTCTTATTTTCACATACCTTGTACCTTCGGGGGGGGGTTCCCATGAGTTTTTCCCTCTTTCCTCACTTTATTTTAGTGTATCTTTTGTATTTGAGTACCTAACATGGCCTCGTTGCCGGGACCCAATCTTTATTTTCACCATAGTGATGCTCAGGGGGGTGTTGGAGTTAGTTCACACACACCTAGGATTTATTTTTCCTAAGGGTTTTCCTTGTTTATTAGTCATTATTAGTTATTATCCAGTCTCCTATATTTTAGAAAGAATATTCCTTTAGGGAGAATATTCTCTTCAGTTTGAGTAGTTGAGTGGAGTCTAGATGTTGCATTGGTTTTGTCACCATGAAACATTGGGATCATCACCAGCTAATGTGCATTATCCTTGGTATCATCACTAGACTGGATAATTACCCATGATTCCCTGATATCCTCCTCACTTCACTTTGTTTCAATCAGTTAACTGAAGACTGGTAGAATAGTTAACTCAGCTAGGTGGTAGTTCACTCCCATAACTTCCTGAGAGACTAGACTAGGTGGAAATTCACTCCTGTAACTGTTGGTGTGTGTCTAGATCACTCTAGAGCACCACTATGGCGCATTTTATTCACCTCCAATGCGCATTGGTTGAGTAATGCAGAGTATATCATGTGTAAATTATTCATTATTCATTACGGTTAATGAGAATTCTTCCATTCTTTCTCTTTTTCTTCTTCTTTCTCAATTTCTCTCTGCARATGTGTGTGGTATTTTCTAGCTAGACCTATTCTATGCAGGTTCAACACATTTACACATTTCCAAAAGAGATTGATCCATCTCTTTCCTTTCTTAATGTAAGAAACTTGTCTTCATCACCTGTCATGTGTTTTTAACAGCCACTGTCAGCAAACCAACCATGTTTCTTATGCTTATCTTGTAGAGTGAGTGTGCATTCTTCATTGCTATACTGATTCTACTTTCTTATCCATGTTCTCTTCTGAGGTTCATGTCTATGATTGTGGTTATTCTGTTTTGATTCTCTAGGAGGGACTGTCATTCTACACTCTTTGGTCATGTGTCCAAAGTTGTTGCACTTGTAGCATTCCACTCCAGTGCTAAATGATTCAAACATGTTGTAGCTTCTTCTTTGTGTTTCACTAGGCCTTCTTGGATAACCATTTTGTGCATGAATTTCAATTTTTTTTATGTTCTTGCTATTAGCTCTGCAATTTATAGCTTTATGTCTAAAATTATTGCATGCATAACATAAGACAAAAAATATAGTTTGATACCTAGGATTTGAAGATATTCTAAGAGGAGTTACTCTTATGAATCCTTCTTCTTCTTGAGGCCTATTTGTTTCTGACTGTCATTGATTCTGAAATCAGAATCTTCTCGGTGGAGGAGTGTCCTTGTGATCTTCCTTGTAGAACTTTCTATCCCCTTTGACTATTTCTACACAGCTTTTTGGATATGTTTCTTGATCTATCATTTTGGATCTTGATCCCTTTTCTGTTTGATTGTATTGAAGTAAAAACTTGTCATGATTAGGCCTTTGAATTTTGATAATGTCATCCAAAACTTTTGAGTTGTTCTGCATATTTTTCTTTTGAAGATCCTTTCTCAATGTGACAATCTCTTCTTCCAAATTTCCAATGATCTTGTCTATTTCTTCTAACTGTTATTTGAGTGTTTCTTCAATTCTTTTATCTTCTTCTATTTCAACCTTCAATTCCATGATCATTTTCTCTACTTCTTGAGTGTCTTCTTCTTGTTTAGTTCTGCTTGGAGCTTCTTGTTTTTCTTCTTTTCTCTTTTTATAACTTCTATAGCACTCAAGAATTCTTCTTGGTAGTCAAATTATTCCTCTTCATATTCTTCTTCAATTTCTTATTCATCATAATTTTCTATTTCCATGAATAGAACTCTTTATGTCTTACTTTCATTGACTTCATCTTCATTTGATGAGGAGATGTCTTATTTCATGCATAAACTTTTCTTGAAGACTTTATTTTCATTTATTTTTCGTTTATATGTTTGTTTGTTATTTGAATCATCTTCATCATTTATTTTTTTCTTATGAGGACATTTCTTAACAAAGTGACTAATACCATCACAATTAAAAAAAATCAATGGAATATTACCTTTATATTTGTCGTAGGTTTCCTTGTTCAATCTTCTGACAAAGTTGGCCACTTCTTCATCATCTTCTGATATGTCATTGTTGCTACTATATTCTTTTTCTTTTTGATTTCCCTTTTGATTTGACCTTTTGGATGCTTTGAATGTTGTTTCTTTTATACCTGGATTTTCCTGTTCAGTTCTCATTTCATAGGCTGTGAAGATTCCATGTATTCCATCCATGCTTATTGAGTTTAGATGTATTCTTTCTTATAGTGTTGATATCTTATGATCAAATCTCATAGGAAGTTATCTTAGTACCTTTTGAACAATTACGGATTCTTCAATTTCTTCTCCCAATCCTATGATTGCATTCACTGTTTCATCAACTAGTAAAAAGTAAGCTACAATATTCTCATCTTCCTTCATCTTTAGTTGTTTAAATTGACCTCTGTAGGTTTCAAGCTTTCATGCTTTGACTTTTGAATCTCTTTCATTAATATTTTAAAGTTTGTCTCAAATCTCTTTAGTGGATTTACAATGTATAACTTTAGTATATACCAAATCACAAAGACCATTCATAAGTGCATTTGTGGCTTTGGAATTATTTAGACTGAGTTTCTTTTCATTATCATTTGTTGGTGGAACTGTTGGTTCTTTGTATCCATCTACAAATGATTTCCAAAATTCAAATCAATGTGCCTGTACATATGTTTTCATCCTTCTTCTCTAGAATGCATACTTTTGTCCATCAAACTGTGGTATTCCATTTTATACGTACTGTTTCTCTCCATGATCTACCTTTCAGTGGCTAAACTGATTTTTGAGGGAACCTTCTCTAATACCAATTGTTGGATTACTGAGAGGGGGGTGAATCAGTAATAGAGATTTTTAATCCTTTTAACCACAATATGCAAGTGTTATTTATATTTATTATCAATATAGCATTATCATCCAATAACTGCAGAGTAAATAAACAATGAACAAATGAGAAATCATACACATACACAATACACCAGTATTTTTTTATGTGGAAACCCAATGCGGGAGAAAACCACATAATTGTTTTTCTTATTTGTATTTAAGAATTACATTCATTGGAAGCACCAACTTCCTTTGTTTTCCAGCTGCAACTGGAAGGAGGCTTTGACACCCTATTTCCAGGCTAGAACCTGAGGGAAGCTCCAACTCCCCAATTCTCTAGATACAACCAAAAGGAGGCGACAACCCCCTATGTTATTTGGCTACAACCACCTATCCTTGCCTCATCCAACTGCTCTAAAATATAAGTGTCAAATGTAGAAACTGAATATGTCACAATCACAACCTATTCTATCAAATCTGTCATTGTATACTCATCAGCTAGTCTCATCTGATCACATATACCTCAAATAATATACCACAAATTTGTACCTCAAACCATGTGTTAGAACCTCATTGTTATAAAACCTCTATCTGTACCAATAACTTCAGCAACATACCTCAACCAAAATCCCTCATCAATTCCATCATCCAAATCTGATTTGTAACTCTGTAACAAACCTGTAATGAATAAAGGTATGAAAATAGTACAAAATGTTCTTCAGTGTCTTGTCTGCAATTCCTCTAGGTTTCACTGCTTGGAACCTCCCAGAAAAGAAGTTATAGAAAAAATGGCATACCTTGCTGAATTTTGGCTTATTCTAGAGAGTGAAATTGTAGAGCATGCCCCACATGGAATATTGGTTTTATAGATCTGAAAATTTTACCAAACATACTATAGACTATACTCTAACCAATACATTTAGTCTTACTTAATTTGGATATGTTATGAATAAGTTGCGATGGTTTTACCCAAAACACTTGTTTTAGAATAATTTCAGGACTAGCCACAAACCCTATTTTTCATGGAATGTAACTCCCATAATAAATGACACACAAGATGAAATTTTTATCACAATTACTTGGATATGTTTTCTCAACGTTTGGTAGATTTTGTTGTCTGAATCATTTTAGAAAATAATTTATTGCGAAAATGGTGAGATGACCTGTAATAGCATACCTTAGAAAACATCATCAAAAGACTTTATCCTCCCTTGAATTTCKGCCTTCTTTACTTCACCGTCCCTCTGAAATTTGTCTTATATCTCATTTTGTTACCTCATTCACTTGTAGATATTCAATATGCTCAATGGATACTAATGGGAGACCCTTTCTCTCTTATTTATACTCTCCAAGTAGCTTCCTATAGAAGTATCCACTTAACCACTTTGTCCACTTAGCCACTTTTTCCACTTTACCACTTTATCCACAAATAGTAAACTCACCACTTTTTGTTGTTACGAGGGAAAAACTCTCTATGGCCAAGGGTAAACCACAAAATAAAGGTATGACTGCAGAAATCAACTCAATTCCATTGTATGCTATATAAACTAATGTGCAAGATAATAAATAGGCCTACCTCGATCCAATGTTCTATGATGTTCCACCGTTGAGCACTTTGACCCAAATCTTTATACCTACAATAAGTTCTTAACAAACAAGCAGAGAAAGTATATAGTGATAATATAAAGGGGTTATCACATCATATAACATAATCCATTAAACATTACAAACATGCCCATGGATAATAATCATACATTTGCACGATACCAATAGGACGAGAAAGGAGTATTTCTATTAATAATTGATCAACATAAGTTACAACATTACAGACTTCTGTGTTGGCACGGTTCGAAACCAAGGAATGAAGTTCCTTCCAATTGGGCCTCCACCACTTCAATCCTCCACCAAAGGCAAGCTCATAGGAGAGAGACAATGAGGTTCTCTCAACAATAGGGAAAGAGCTTGGGGGCTGAACACTGTGTTCCGACTTGAGGGACAAAGGGATGCAAACTCAATATGAAGTAATTTCTCCAAAGTAACTTTTCTCTAAAAGTTGAATGCTTTCTCCTCTTTTCCATAGCTCGGAATTGTTCTTTTATATCCTTCAAAATGAAATTGAAGGGTCAAGTCGGAACTTTTCTAGTATGTGGAAGGCCAAGGATAAGAGATCTCCTGTCGTGACATGGAAACCTGACTCCATTTTGTATTTTTTGGCACAAATCTTGGTGTACGTGGGTTGTAGTGTAGCAGCCTACATATACGCTTGTTGTATGGCTGACAGAGCATGTATATGTGGAAAAATGTGTATTTTTAGCTCTGGATTCATCAAAAAGGGGTGATAAGCTTGCACAGGGAAATGGGAAAAGGCCCTCTGCGCAAGATAGCAATGGTGAGGCAAATCTTGTTATAACACTTGTTGCAACCACTTTATTATTTAAATAATTTCTCTTTGTAACCACTTTGACGACTTTATTATTTAAATAATTTATCTTTACTCACAACTTATTGTTGCAACTAAGTTTTCTATAATTAGTCAATTCATAACTTATTTTCCCTTAACTAACTTCTTGTTGCAACCACTCTATTATTTAATTTATTTCTTGATGAAAAAACTATAACCATGATTAAAATCCTAGTTACCATCAATTTGAATAGCACACTTCTTCTAGGAGCTTCTAGAATAGTTGACTTATTTGACCTTCTAGGGGCTTCTAGATATCTCATGAGGGTTCTCCAAATTCATATGGCCATAATTCTCTAACCGTGAGGAGTTATGTGACGTTCCACATATCACCGGAAATGGCATGACATATATTATCCATATAGGATAGTATTACCTATAAATTCATTGATATTCATGCATTTATACATCAATCAAATGAAAGTCCATTAATCAAGCTGTTGGGGCTACTAGAATTTGCTACCGGACTTTGTTCAAGGGTTAACATCAATTACAACCAACCCAATTAATCAACATTTACAACAAGTCTCATGCCTGGATTTTCCACATGAATCCATTCTTGGGCTGTAACTTGGCACAATAAATACAACACCAAATAGGAATGAAGAGCCATGATGATCCAGGTGGATATTGGTGGCCACCCGGCTATTCGACTGGCTCAAAGACCAGTTTCCATTTTTGTAGTTTTTCTACAATTTTTCGGGTCCTAAATTTGTGGGGTCATTTTTAGGCCCTAAACAATGTTTTTTGGGTGCATCATTGTCACACTAGAATATTTGGCTAGAGTATGATAAAAACATGTGTATTCCTTGTATATTTCTTTCCAACTGGCTATCATGTGCCTAAAATAGATATCGTATGCAAACATTATGAGCCTGGTAAGTTGATGTACCAACTTACCCCATCGAGGCCCACATGAATTTTGACACTTCATATCCTAGGCTTAGGTTTTTTTATGTTTAGGATTTTCTCATTTATTATTTATGTTAAAAATTCCTTTGGAGCCTCATTGTAATCATCTTCTTGTGAATGAGTGTAGCTGACACATCTCTTCTCAGAGAAAATCTACCACCATTCTAGCTAGCTTGTGTGTTTTTGCATTTTACAGTCTTTTCCATATCTATGTGTATTTCTTTGTCATATCTTTGTTATATTTATGCCTTCATATCGCTCCTAAAAAATAATATGGATCAATGGTATCATAGTGGTCTTCTCCTTGTTGTTCTTAGTGCATGTCCCTGATGAGGTCATGGTATACATAGTTGGGTCTCGATCTTGTTTCTCTTGAGGAAAATTGCTCTCACACGCCCAAGCAACCTTCCATGGTGGAAGAAAAGAGGGATGACGAGACATGAGATCCTTTCAAACTATTTCTCTAGGAAGCCACAAGATGATGGATAATTTCATCCAAATCCTTCAATGACTATCGAAAACAACGGAGGCACCTTCAACCAGCAGTCACTTCAGAGTTGCGATGCCCTTCAAGGTACAAATTAACTTTGATATTCCTTTATTTGAAGGCCAAATAGATGTCGATGCTTTGGAAAAATGGTTAAATATTCTAGAGGGTTATTTCTCAGTCCACAATTTTTCTAACAGTGAAAATATCACATTCGCACTCCTTAAGGCCCTTCCCCATGTCAGAGATGTTGGTTGTGGAGCCTGATTACCTTCCTGATTCAGAGGTATTTGTTTTCAGTCGTTTTTATACCCCATGAAGACTTTACACCCCAGAAGAATGTACACTCCTGTACGCAGGGGAGTGCAAAGGGGGGTTACCCCCTCTGCGAGGTCCTACGGTTTGGGGGCGAAGCACCCGAAGGAAATTTTTTCTTGTAAATGTATATTATAATTTCATAGTAAATCTGGACCATTCATTATAAGGTCATAGATCTAACGGTAGAAGTTATGTTAGGATATTTTTCCCTAGAAGGAAACCCTCGTTTATGAGGGAAGTGTATTGCAACTATGTATCATCGTGAATATTGTGTTCTGAGTGAGGAGGTTGTGAGATAAAGAAGAGGAAGTTACAGCAGGTGTGATGTATGTTGTATCCCTTCATTTGATAGATAATAAGAAAGGAAGGACCTGGCAATTTCTCTGGTGGACGTAGCCCACACTGGGTGAACCAAGTATATCTGTTTTTCTGTTGTATTGTGTATCTTCGGTGTTTTATTTCCACATTTATTTTATTTTATTTCTCTGCGATCTTGTTTTTCTAACAAGAGATTGGTGGGAGATTTACTGTGAGCACGATGTTGAGGATGAGTCTGTAGTTTTTGGGATAGGACCCACATGGGCGGATTTTGTTGATGCCCTCAAGGAACAATATTACCCTATTGGAAGTTATGATGACCACCAGTACAGGAGATGGACCACACTCCACCAAGTGATTTAAAATATCTTTAGATGTTGATAATTTAAAATACACATAAACATCTATTAATCCTCGAAAATAAAACGATCGCTTGACAACTTTGCAATTACATGTGAAATACTTATCTAACCAAATTTATTTCAATGATAAATGACTTTCAAAATAAAGATCTTAAAATAAACAACAACAATATAGCCACATACACAACTTGGAAAAATCAGAGTTCACCTAATTTGGGCTACCTCTCCGGGTCCACTTCCAATATAGATTTCTTTGTTAAATTCTCAAATGTTTGCATTTTACAATGACCTCTTTACATGTTGCTCAATTGTAAAAACTAAGTGCACCGTTGAGTTACTGGCAAAAAATGGTGCAATTTTTATATATGATACTTAAAATTCCGCCAAGGTGACCCTCGACACACTTTACAATGTAGCCTCACAACTTGCCATGCTTTACGAGACTAAAATATATGCATTAATTGTGTGTTCCCAACCTTGGGGTGCATGCCATTAAATATTATTCCCCTCTAAACTAATTCCCGAAAATTATGGTTAGCATTAATTACAATTCGTTGGTGTATTAACCAAATCTGTGATTGTTGATGGTCTTTAATTACAAATTAGTATGTAGTTATAACTAACTTGAACATGGCGAAAAGTTGGCTAGTAGAGTTTGTTGAAGTCATAGCTATATTTGGCAGATTGTGGATTCTATTCCCACGAACCGCCTTATACATTGGCACCTTTTGTTATTTGTTATAACCATATGTTATATTTAGCATATGGTAACAAATTGGAATATTCGTTGGTTGGTTTAAATGGTATATTAAATATATATAAAATATAATTATTCAAGCAATATTAAGTTTAAGGTTTGGGTTATATTTTATAAACAGTGACCAGGGGCTAGCCCTTAGCCCCTCTTCTCCCCATTTGAAACTTTACTAATTCAAATAAAATATGTGTCATGAATTGTTTAAGAACCAACATATAGTGACCAGGGGTTGGGGGCTAGCCCTCGACCCCTCTTTTCCCCATTTGAAACTTTACTAATTCAAATAAAATATATGCCATGAATTGTTTAAGAACCAACATATAGTGACCAGGGGTTGGGGCTATCCCTCTGCCCCTCTTCTCACCATTTGAAACTTTACTAATTCAAATAAAATATGTCCCATGAATTGTTTAAGAACCAACATATAGTGACCAGGGCCTATCCCTCGGCCCCTTCTCTCCCCATTTGAAACTTTACTAATTCAAATAAAATATGTGCCATGAATTGTTTAAGAACCAACATATGGTGTTTCCATCCCCTAGCCCCTCTTCTCCCCATTTGAAACTTTACTAATTCAAATAAAATATGTTCCATGAATTGTTTAAGAACCAACATATGGTGTATTGGAGACAGAGATTTGTTAAGACCATGAATTGCTTAAGAACCAACATATGGTGTATTGGAAACATATGGTGTATTGGAAACAGAGATTTGTTAAGACCTTTTGTGCCTTTAGAGGTCATGAGGTCGAACTCCATTGACTCCCTAATATTTTATATAACCTAGACCATATGGGCCAATGGGAGGTCACCATGTGGCAACCTCTCATAGGCTCTTTCCAATGCCACTTGTCAAATAGTTGATGGAGCCACTTGTCATCACATGGTTGGATCACTTGTCACTCTACTTTTTCCCAATAAGATTTCAATTCGGTGCCACATGTCACCCCTATAGTGATGCCACATGTTACCTCCTTATTTTCCCTTACTTTGAATTTTGACCAGGTTTGTTCGAAACTTTGACCGTTGATATCGTTTTCATACGAGCTCTTTTTGATGAACTATTTGCATCGTCAGAACGATTACACCAAACTCTATGCATTGATATCATTTTCGAAAAAAATTGAAGAACTTGAATTGTGAGCATTTCTAAACCATTATGGACCTTTGTGATCATTCTCGAATCCCCCTAGATCATTCCTCCCCATTGGAAGGATTTTGGACATCTAAAAGTTAATTCAACAACTAGGTGAGGGTAGATTTCCCTCACCTTTGTGATCTTTATCCATTTTTCTTTACTTGGTTTTACTCCTTTAATACCAACTCAAATATATTCCACATCACCTCACTGTGAAGTTCCGATCCTTCTGTTGAGAATAACATCTTCTTGTAGATCATCCAAATATTCCGGAGAAAAATCATAAACTATTGGAACTTGAATACTTTCATCTTCATCCATAATCATAGGAGGCTCATAAAGCTTCAAATTCTCAACATTTACCACTGAATACATTTGCATGTAGGCTAGTATATCTAAACGAAAGACATTAGTACCAATCTTCTCTAAGATATTGAACGGACCATATCGGGTTGGCCTTATCTTTTTTCATTCACCTTTCATTCTATCTTTGCTGATATGTAACCATACTTAATCATCGACTTCAAACTAATGATCAACCCGATGTCTGTCGTGCCTTGCCTTATATTTTTCTTGGCTCTTCTCCAATTTCTCTTGTACTACTTGATGTACCTGTTGAATATTTTGAATGAACTTTTGAGCTTTATCTATATCATCCTATCCATCTTCTTGATTTGTCTCACCAAAAATAAGTTCCATAGGTGATTTAGGAAAGTACCCCGAACATAATTCAAAATTATTTTTCCAAGTAGATGAATGCATGGGATGATTATAGGAACGTTGGATGTAAGGCAACTGTTCATCCCATAATTTAGGATTCTTGTTGCAGTATCCTCGAAGTAGATGGGCCACTGTTCTAATTATCCATCTGTCTATAGATGAAAATTCATGCTATTCTTTAAATTAGTGTCCATTAGCTTCGATAAATGAGACCAAAACTTTCCCCAAAAGTGAGAGTCTCAATATGATATAATAAATGTAGGAAGTACAAAATGAACCCATACATTAGCAAAGAACATATTTGTTGTATGTTCAGTTGTGACTTGTTTCTTGCATGGCATTAAAACACACATCTTGTTGAATCTTTCCACTAAAACATATATATAATCATGACCTGTCCTGTACATTAGCAAACCCCCTACAAAGCCCATGAAAATACTTTCCCATGGATTTGAAGGTACCAGAAGTGGTGTATATAACCCCAATGTTTTGTTGCTAGGCTTACTTGTGGCACACATGGCACACTCTTTGATATACTTGGAAATTGTCTCATTCATCTGAGGCCAATAATAATACCTATGTAATTGAGCTATGATATTACCAACCCTGAAATGTCCATATGTGAGAGATGTATGAGCTTATATGATTACATTTACTCTTTCATTTCTTGGTATACATAATTTTATAAGATGATATAATAAATTGTCATGCATATAATAGTCTGAATGATGATTTTTGTCAGATAATGCATCATATACTTATTTAAAATCATCATCCCTAGCATATTGTTCAGGATAACTTTCATGTGCTAAAGGATTATACCTAAGTATGATAGATGCATTAATTATTGGTCTTGATAACATATCTGCAACCTTGTTATGAATACCCTTCTTATACTTGATTACCAAATGTAATTGTTGTAGAAAAACCATCCACCTGAAGTGTCATGACTATTGTAGCTTGGTCTGTGATTGAAAATATTGTAATGGTTGATTATCTTTATGAATGATTGTATCCTTTCCCATTAAGTAATGCTTCCATTTCTTTACACTTTTTACCAATTCATACAATTCCTTATCATATGTTGGATAGTTAATCACAACTTGAGTGCAAATCACAGAATGATAACATATAGGTTTACCTCGTTGCATTAAGAATGTGACCATGGAATATCCACTTGCATTGGTTTGAATTTTAAATGGTTGTTGTAGATCTTACAATGCAAGAATTGGTGCAATGCTTATATTTTCCTTCAATGTCTCAAAGGATTTATGTTTCTTGCCTCCCCATTGAAAGACATGTTTAGCACTTGTTAATGCATGTAGATGTGCTTCTATGTATGAGAAAATAGCTATGAATTTCCTCTAGAACTGTACTTCTCCTAAGAAGCTCCTGACTTCAGTGGCAGTAGTTGTCTTGGGCCATTTCACAATGACTTCAACTTTTGCAAGATCTATTTTTAGCTAACCATTTCCTACAATGTAACCCAAATACACCAGAGAATGTTTTCCAAATTCACACTTAGATAACTTTACATACATCTTATCCTTCTTCAAGAGTTTAAATACTATCTTGACATGATTTATATGATATTCCCATCTTTGAATGAAGATTAATATGTCGTCTAAATAGAAAATGAAAAATTCATCTATATAGGGTTTGAACACATCATTCATCACTCTCATGAAAGTTGTTGGTGTGTTACATAACCCAAATGGCATAACTAACCATTCAAACAAGCCTTGCTTGGTCTTGAAAGCAGTTTTCCATATGCCTCCTTCTGCAATTCTGATCTGATGGTAACCACTTATCAAGTCCAACTTGGTGAAATACACACCATCCTTTAATTGATCTAGTAGATCATCAATTCTTGGAAGAGGATAACGATTCTTTACCGTAATCTTGTTTAGGGATCGAAAATCGATACACATCCTCTACATGCCATCTTTCTTTGGAACTAATACAATAGGAGAACCACACAGAGAGGAGCTTGTTTTGATGATTCCTTTATCAAGCAGCGCATGAACTTGCTTCTTGATTTATACATTCTCAATCATTGATGACCTATGCATTCCAATGTTCAGAAGAGGAGCATTCCGCTGCAAATATATTTCATGTTCAACCTCCCTTTTAGGAGGTAATCATGTAGGTTCCTAAAACTCATCATAATTAGATATGACATTGATCAATTCCTACTTATGATTTGGATCACAACCTTCTGAAGCATCTGATATCTCTTCTTCTTTCTGTCTCACTATCATGAGAACAAAAGTTTTACTTGCGCTCACAAGTCTCTTCATTTCCCCTATGCTCACTAAGGAAACAATAGTTTTGATGCGATGAGATCGGACAATATATTCAATCCCATCCTTGAAAAGATGATGTTTATTTTCTTCTTGATAGAACACATCATTCCCATCAAATAGATATGGACTACCCAAGACAATGTTGCAGATGTCAAGAGGCACAACATCTAACTCAACCTCATCATAGAACTTATCTGTTATTGCAAATATGATCTTGCATTGTTTTGTCACTTGAAACTTAACATATTCACACACCCAACCTAATGGATATGGTTTTTTATGAGGTGTCATCTTCAATCCCATCTTCTTAACAATTGCTTCTGATATTAGATTAACTTGAAATCCACTATCAAATAAGGTATCTACCTTTTTATGCTTGATTACAACTCTAACATGGAAAAGCTTTCTCCTTTTATTCTAATCAATATCACTTTCCATATTTGCAAATCGAATTGGAGAGTTTGAACTGATAGATTATATGCATTTTCTTCCTATGGCCATGATCTTGGATTCATCTCCAGAATCTTAATCTAGATCCTGACGAGTTGATGCAACAATATTCTACTTCCCTTTATCCTTGTTTCTCTTTTGTCGTAATTCTGGATGTAGCTTCCAACACTGTGATTCCTCATGTCCCTTTTTATTACAATGGGAACATGTTAGTCTTCCCTTAGCTTGTTTCACTTTGGTTGATTTCTTACTCTTCCATTTACCTTTCAGTTTCTTCTCGAACTTGAATGGCTTCTTATATTCACCCGCATGCTTACCCTTACTAGCCTCTAGGTGGGTAGCTTGTATTGACACCTTATCAATGTTATTAGGGTTGAACATTAGAATAGTGCGACAGAGATATGAGTGCACGCCACCAATGTACTTCATAAGAGTTTCATGAGTATACAATGGAATTAATAGGGATAATGCCTTCTTTTTGAATTCCTGAGTATATGCTTGAATATTCTTTCCTTTACCTTGTCTCATATGTTGCCACTCCATCATGCCATCTGTGTATGTGCTAGTGGATAGAATTGTTTCCTAATAGCCTTAGTAAATTTATCCCAGGAAGAGATTACTTTACCTTTCTGAACAAGATCAACTTGCATCTTACTCTCCCACCATATTAAGGAAGTGCCACTTAGTCGAAGAGAAGATAACTATATCTTTGCAACATCGTCTATGATACTTTGAACCTTGCAATATACCTCTATTTTCTTGATCCAGTTCAATGTCCAATTTCTTGACATTCAATTCTCCATCATAGGTCAGCAACTCGAAATTAACATCCAATTTTAGTAATGGCATATTATGGTCAGTATTCTTAGGGGACTTCTTAGGGCTTCTCTTGATGAGAAGAACGTTCACTCGCCTCAGAGGAAGATGAGGAAGAGGAGGGTGAAGAAGGATCTGAAGGTCCCTCACATTCACCTCCTCCTTCTCCTTTTACTGAATATTCTCCACTTGTAGGGTTTTGAATTCTTCATTGTAAATCAACTATTATATCCCTCATTGAACATAGTGCATCCATCATTTCTTCATGACTCATGGGAGGACTTTCTCCTTCTCCTCCTTCGGAAGCCATCTTTTTATTGCGAAGTCTCTTTTCAAGATCAGACTTATAACTTAAAATATTTCCTTTACCAAGATTGATTTTGGCTCTTGTAATCACTCACTCGCAAAATACTTTTGAAACTAAATCTGATACCAACTTGATCAGAAAAATACTTAGATGTTGATAATTTAAAATACACATAAACATCTATTGATTCTCGAAAAAAAAATGATTGCTTGACAACTTTGAAATTACACGTGAAATACTTATCTAACCAAATTCACTTGAATGATAAATGAATTTCAAAATAAAGAGCTTAAAATAAACAACAACAATATAGTCACATACACAAGTTGGAAAAATCAGAGTTCACCCAATTTGGGCTACCTCTCCGGGTCCACTTCTAATAGATATTTCTATATTAAATGTTCAAATGCTTGTCTTTTACAATGACCTCTTTGCATGTTTCTCAAATGCATAAACATAGTGCACTGTGAGTTCCTGGCGAAAAATGGTGCAATTTTGATATAAGATACTTAAGATTCCACCAAGGTGACTGATCCAGATTATTTTCGGCACGAAATGAGAGCGGAGATATAATAAAGAAATGCACAGAGATATTGCAGATATTCAATAATATAACAGAAATGTATCATAGATGCAACCATAAACACAGATATACAGTAATACATGATTTCTATTAATCAAATAAATGTACAGAGACTGTAAAAATACAGAGTGAAAGACTCGCTAGAATGGTGGCAGCTTATCTCTGAGAAGAGATGTGACAGCTACTCGCATTCACAAGAAGATGATTACAATGAGGCTCTGAAGGCCTTTTTATAATAAACGAGAATGCCAAAAGTCTTAGACATCCAAAAACCTAACCCTAGGAGATGAAGCGCCAAAATTCATGTGGGCCCCGTTTGGGTAAGCTAGTACATCAACTTCCCGGGGTCGTAACTTTTGCATACAATCTCTGTTTTAGGCATATGATAGCTTGTTGGAAAGGTATCGTTGAGGAGATTCATTTTGGGGGCTCAACTATGACTTCGGCTATCATTGAGAACCTAAATCTCAAAAAAACCTTCATTTAGGCCCTCAAAATGGCCCCGGAAGTTAAAACCTGCTAAAAAAAGTAAATTGCCAAAATTGCCAGAAAGTTGTTTTGAGCCAGTTGGAAAAGGTGGGTGGCCATCGATATCCACCTAGATCAGTGACCCCCAACATGCTTTACGGTGTAGCCTCACAACTTGGCACCCTTGGGCATACTTTACGAAACTAAAATATCTACATTAATTGTTTATTCCCAACCTTGGGGTGCGTGCCATTAAATAGGTCACCCCTCTAAACAAAATTTCATAAATTATGGTTAGCATTAATTGCAATTCATTGGTTTATTAACCAAATACGTAATTGTTGATGGTCTTTAATTACAAATTAGTATGTAGTTATAACTAACTTGAACATGGATGAAATTTGGCTAGTGGAGGTTGTTGAAGGCATAGCAATATTTGGCAGGTGGTGGGTTCTATTCCCACCAACCGCCTTATATGCATTGGCACCTTTTTTTATTTGTTATAATCATATGTTATATTTAGCATATGGTAACAAATGACTRTATTAAATATATATATAATATATAACTATGCCAAAACTCCCGCAAGTGCAATGTTAAGGTTAAGCTCCCTGCATGATAAGATTTGGGTCGTATGTTGTAAACAATGACCAGGGGTTGGGGGCTAGCCCTTGGTCCCTTTTCTCCCCATTTGGAACTTTATTACAATTCAAATAAAATATGTGCCATGTATTGTTTAAGAACCAACGTATGGTGTGTTGGAAACATAGATTTGATAAGACCTTTGGTGCTCATGTAGGTCATGGGGTCGAACTCCATTGGCTCCATAATATTTTATATAACCTGGACCATATGGGACAATGGGAGGTCGCCATGTTTGACTCCCTAATATTTTATATAACCTCGACCATATGGGCCAATGGGAGGTCACCATGTGGTGGCCTCTCATAGGCTCTTTCCAATTCCACCTGTCAAATAGTTGATGGAGCCACTTGTCATCGCATGGTTGGATCACTTTTCACTGTACTTTTTCCATTCATCTTTCAATTAGGTGCCACATGTCACATATGTAGTGGTGCCACATGTCACCTCCATGGGAGGTCGCCATTTTTGACTCCCTAATATTTTATATAACCTGGACCATATGGGCCAATGGGAGGTCACCATGTGGTGGCCTCTCATAGGCTCTTTCCAATGCCACCTGTCAAACAGTTGATGGAGCCACTTGTCATCGCATGGTTGGATCACTTTTCATTGTACTTTTTCCATTCATATTTCAATTAGGTGCCATGTGTCACATATGTAGTGGTGCCACGTGTCACATCCGTATTTTCCCTGTACTTTGACTTTTGACCAGGTTTGACTGAAACTTTGACCACTAATAACTTTTGCATATGAGCTCTGTTTGACGAACCGTTTACGATGTCGAAAAGATGACGAAGAGATCTACACATTGATAGAGTTTTAGGAAAAAAATTAAGAACTTGAATTTTGAGCATTTGTGAACCATTCTATACCTCTGTGGATGTTTTGGATCTTTTTGGACCTCTGTGATCATTCTCGGATCCTCCTGGATCACCAAGAGAGGGGACAAACATTGTCGGAGTTCACCAATAATTTTCATACCTTCTGCACCAAGCTAGTTATCAAAGAATCTAAGAAGCATTTGGTCCTAAAATACTGTGGGGATCTACACAGGTACATCCAAACCGAAATGGAGTTTCTGGCCATCTCGTCATTGGGAGATGCTTATTGATATGCTATCAAAATCGAGTATAAGTTCAAGAAGCAGAACAAGCAAGAGTTCAGGTCTGCAAATCTGTAATAGACAAAGCATGGTTAGGGTGGCCCTAACTCCCAAGCCAAAGGGCAGAGAAGGGATGGCCAACCCCAGGATAACCAATCCAAGCCATCAACAAAGAAGGGAAATGGGAAGTCGAAGAAGGAAACTGGAAAATGGTGCAAGTTCCACAAAATCCCTTGGCACAATACTGATGAATGTCACTCCAAATAGTATTTGTTGGCTGAGACAAAATCCCCAGGGTCAAATGTTGAATCAGCCATTGATCCAGAGCCAGAAAAGGGAAGAAAGATCATTGATGCAGAACCTAGTGTCACCATCACTACCAAAAAATTCCAACCAGAGAAACCAGAGGATCTTGAAGAAGGGGAATGCCTTTTCCACTCATAGATGTGGGTGAAGGGAACCCCACTCCATTTCATTGTTGAAAATGGTAACCAGGAGAAATTGATATCAATAGACGTTGTTAAGAGGTTGAACCTGACAACGACGTTGCATCCTCAACCATACACCATTAGTTGGCTCAACCATGGACGAGACATCTGCGTCAACGAACAATGTCGACTACACTACGGAATCAAACCTTTCAAACACGAGGTATTGTGTGATGTTTCCCCCCTTGAATTTTGTGATCTTTTTCTAAGACAACCATATATGTGGAAGCGTCATGTTGTTTATGAATCTAGGCCCTGTAGTGTCATTATTACTTTGGGAGATCAACTCTACAGGGTACCGAAGGCAGTCCCAAACACTGTAGTCTCTTTGATCTCTACGAAGCAGTGCATAAAGGTGGTCTCTCAGACTAGGAGATTTTTCCTCTATATGGTTCGATCAGGAGGTGAAAAGAAGGTCACTGCAACTACCAAAACCTTTGCACATGTTCTCTCTGCCCAACAACAACAGGTGGACGAAACAGTAGAGAAGTACAAAGATATATACACCTCGCCTACTAGGGTGAATGTGCACTGTCAGGTAAAGAAATCCATTGATCTGACACCCAGTGCTCCCCGATGCTCCTCTTCCTAATATACCTATATATAGAAGTTCTATTATGGAGAATGAAGAAATCAAATTCCATATCTAAGAGCTATTTTTGAAGGGACACATTACACCACTTGCTCCTCACCTTGTGACAACCCAATTGTTCTGGTACAGAAGAAGGATGGGACATGGTGAATTTGTATTGATTACAGAGCCCTGAACAATATCACAGTCAAGAACCAATACCCAATTACCTGGATTGATGATATTCTCGATCAGCTCAAGGGAGAAAAGTTTTTCAGCAAGATTGATCTAAAGTCAAGCTACCACCAGGTGTCGATTGAGCAAACTGATGTGTGGAAGACAACCTTCAAGTCTAAAGAAGGCCTATTTGAGTGGTTAGTCATGCCTTTCGGCTTGACTAATTCCCCAACCACATTCATGCAGATGATGGAAGATATATTACGACCATTCACAAACTTCTTTGTGGTTGTATATTTGGATGACATGCTCATCATCAACAAAACTTGGTAGGAACATTTGGAGCATATTCAACATGTATTGGGCACCCTGCGATAACACAAGTTATATGCAAATTTGGAGAAGAGATCCATTGGCATGAAACAAATCCAATATTTGGGATACATCATGGATGACAGGGTGTACATCTGGATCCAATGGAGATCCAAGTCATCTGCGATTGGTCGGCCCTGAAGAAAATGACCGAGCTCCGTAGCTTCTTGGGCCTCGCCAAATTTTATCAACGATTTGCGTTGGGGTTCTCTCATATCTCTTGGGCCCTAGGCCAAGTGACCAAAGGAGGCGTGAAGGAAAAGTTTGTGTGGTTCACACCCCAACATAAAACATTCGAGGATTTGAAATTCTTCCTCTTCTCAGCACCAGTCTTCATGTTGTCAGATCTGCAACAACCATTTGAGATTGAGACATATGCTTCATATTATGCTATTAGTGTAGTCCTCAATCAACAGGGGAATCTGAGAGCCTATCATAGTGAAACTTTATTTGGTTTTGTTCATAGATACCCCATCTATGACAAAGAGTTGTACTCCATTGTGCAAGCATGTCGACAGTGGAAGCTTTACATTATGGGGAAGGATTCATCGCATGCCTATGCAATTCATGCAGACAAGCCTCTACAATTCATGGAATATTTACTGATCAAAAGCCTCTGCAATTCATGCAGACACAAGGAAATTCATAGAATGACTGCCATCAGAATTGGTCCATGTACTTGCAGCAATTCCACTTGAATATAAAGTACAAGAAGGGTAGCACCAACCATGTCACCAATTGCCTCAATCATCCCTTAGTGGTAGAGCTAACCACAATTCTTAACTCTTGTGGACATGAGACATCTGAATGGCCACAATTATACAATAATGACTCTGAATTTTCTACTGCCTATCAGACATTGAGCGCAGGAAAAACAATTCCCAACTTTCATCTCTAGGATGGATTGTTATGCCATCTAATCCATCTTTATGTTCCTTAAAGTGAGTGTGCCAAGATGATTTGGGAAGCTCATTACAATCAGGAAGCAGGGCATTTTGGTGTAGAAAATACAGTGGCAATACTGAATTTTTTTTTTATTGGTCAAAGCTTCAAAAATATGTTCGCAAGTACATTAGATCCTGCACTTCCTGTGCCATTACCAAGCCTACGATCAAGAAACATGGGCTATACACCCCTCTTCCTACTCTGAATAGACCTTCGGATTCCATCTCCATGGACTACATGTCCGGTCTACCTTCAACCAAGCATGGGAATAATTGTGTCTTCGTGGTCGTCGATCAATTCTCTAAGATGGTAATTTTGGCACCCTGCAAAAATAGCATCATAGCCAAGGCTGCCACCAAGGTATTCTTCACACATGTTTGGGTTCATTTTGGGCTCCCACAAACTATTATCTTCGATCAAGACAATAGGTTCCTGAGCACGTTTTGGTCCATCCTATGGTTGATGATGGACACCAAGCTGACCAAATTGACTTCTTTCCACCCACACACTGATGGACAAAAAAAGGTAGTCAACAGGATGATTGTTCATATCCCAAGGATGTATAATTCCAAACATCCACACACATGGGATGAAATCCTTCCTTATGTTCAACATAGCTACAACAGATCCCTCCACAACTCTATTGGCCACAACCCTTTTTAGGTGTGTTTGGGGTTCCAACCATTGGCCCCCATTGAAGTAGCTTTGCCCATTGCAGTCACATGGGAAGAGTCCTCCCATCACCAGACTCAGGTTTATAGAGAAACCAAACTTGTTGAGCACATCCATCACATCCAACAACAAGTTCATGATATTGTGAAGAAAGCCAATGCCAAGTACAAACAACGCCATGATCAACATCGAGTACCACACAAATTTCAAGTGGGAGATAAGGTCTAGTTACATTTGCAGAAAGAGATCCTCACAGAACCCCACTATAAGTTGCGCCCACTATGATACGAGCCTTACACCATCACCAAGCTTGTGGGTGAGAATTCTTTTGAATCAAGTGTTCCTCCTTTCCTTGGCTTGCACCTGGTATTTAATGTGGAACTGCTTCAACCATATTTTCCACCTCTCCTGGACACTTCGAATGGAGGAGAACAATTGTCTCCTAGAGAAATCAATCCTTCCTGCATCGAACATGCAACAATTGATTGTATCATGGACACTAATACAAAGGACACCCATCAACAGACTATCAAACTCCATCAGGTCATCAAAGAAGGGTAGTTTCTTCATCAGGGCAAGTGGCTCACCAGGGGTCAGATTTAGCAAAAGTTTCCTCATCTGATGCATGCACTTGACACAATGCATACCATTTCTTCCTACGGGGGGGGGATGGGAATGATCCAAGAGAATATCAGTGGCTACCCACCTATTCCATTGGCTCAAAGACCAATTTCCATTGTGGCAGTTTGCCTACAGTTTTTCGGGTCCTAAACTTCCAGGGCCATTTTGAGGCCCTAAACAACATTTTTTGGCCGTGACATTATCACACCTTTAGATTTACCCAGTGTGTGACAACAACATGTGTATTCCTTGAATAGTTCTTTCCAATGAGCTATCATATGCCTAAAACGAAGATCGTATGCAAAATTTACAACCCCGAGAAGTTGATGTACCAACTTACCCCATCAGGGCCCACGTGACTTTTGATGCTTCATCTCCTAGGGTTAGGTTTTTCGATGTTTAGGTTTATCTCATTTATACTTTATGTTAAAAATTCCTTTGGATCCTCATTGTAATCAACTTCTTGTGAATGAGCGTAGCTGACACATCTCTTCTCATAGATAAGCTACCACCATTCTAGCTAGCTTGTGTGTTTTTGCATTTTACAGTATTTTGTATTTCAAACAGTCATTAATAGAATCTAAGCTTTATTGTATTAATGTGTTCCTTGCCATATCTCTTTGTATTTCTTTGTTATATTTTTTCCTTCATATCGATCCTCAAAAATAATCCAGATCACATGACATGATTTCTAGTGCAACAAAGGCATACCATATGAAAACAGCATCATCGTCAATAGATTCATCAATGTAGTTGAGAATTCCATGAGTGTTATTAACAAGTCCTGTGCAAAAAGGGAAGAATCAATCACATGATTCTTCTAGAGGAAAATATACTAAGAGGACGTGAAAGAATAATTTCATAGGTAGGGGGTAGGGACAATCATGGTGAAAGATTTGATCTTCACTATGTATATTGCGGAAAGAATGGACATGAAGAAAATACATGTAGGATCCCATGTGAGAAGATAAAATAGAAGCATGAACAAAAGGAAGGAAATACTAAAGCTCTTGAACCCGCTTAACTTGTTATTACTCATTTCACTACTAGCATAAATGAAGAATTGTTCAAAACTTCATTTTCTTTTTGGATATATAAGTTTGGTTGCTTGATACTGGTGCAACCTGCCACATGATGTTTTGGAGATATTTCTTTGAATATTCAACGAATACATTGTTCCACAAGTGAGAAAATTGTAGACATCTTCACCAAAGCGCTTGGAAGACAAAAGTTTGAAAAGTTCAGAAAGATGCTTGGACTTATAAACACCCCTTTGGATTAAGGGGGGGAATTTTAGATACCTAATTCTTGGAATAATGGGTATTCATACTTATTATTGCGGTACTCCTCCACAATGGGCCTAAGTGTAACAAGGTGGTCCATAGTTGAATGATATATCCTAAATCTGAATTGACCTTTAGCTCTTTTAACATGGCTCTATATATATATCCTAAGTAGATTATCCCAATTTCTTGAGCAAAAGAATGCATGACATCTCTTCCTTATTTTTGGTGTATTAAATTCTAGGTGAATTAATGTGGAGGAGATATTTAATGTTTAACTTATAAATTTTTTTAATAAAATTTAATAAAAAAATATTTTTATATAAAATAAAATTAATTGTGATGATGGGTTGAAAGGTTAAAACAAATGCACTCTTAACAGCTGCAATGTTTGTAGAAGACGGGATTTTTACTTTATTCTTACCAAGTGGTTGTCATTCTTAAATGTTAATTTGTGCTTATTGGCGAGTATTTTAGCTCATACCAATTCTCAATAAAGGTATTGCCACGAAACCTGGTAGCTTGTCCCTGGCGTTTCTTTTCTGTGTCCCTTCGGCGAGGAGTGCAAGTATGAACATAGTAATCGCTCTTTGATTTTCTATTAGTTTGCAAGTGATGAGTACATTTTAAAGTTTGGAAATTATTTTGTCATTTATGAATATATTGTTTATATAGAATGTGATTAGTTGATGTGATCTAAGTAATTCTCATAATTTCCTTGATGGCAGCATCCACAAAAAAAAATTGAAAATAATTTTCAAATGTTAAACATTAATAAACATCAAAATGGAGTGTATAAGAGACTAAAATGTAATTTGATATAGTATTTGGTTATATATAAGATTAAGTTTAAATATTATAAAAAACATATGATTTCATTGGAGGTAGCATATCTTAGAATTTTTCTTGGAGGCCCCATCAAAATTTAACTTGACAAAACCTGGAGGAGGGGACCAATGTGAAGGGATGCTTGTGGTCTGGAATCTTTTAAATTTCCAAGAAATATGAGAGTTAAAGTTGATGTTCCAGCTATCTAGGATATGCTTTAATTTCCTTGATGGCAGCATCCACAAAAAAAATTTGAAAATAATTTTCAAATGTTAAACATTAATAAACATCAAGATGGAATGTATAAGAGATTAAAATGTAATTTGATATAGTATTTGGTTATATATAAGATTAAGTTTAAATATTATAAAAAACATATGATTTTATTGGAGGTAGCATATCTTAGAATTTTTCTTGGAGGCTCCATCAAAATTTAACTTGACAAAACCTGGAGGAGGGGACCAATGTGAAGGGATGCTTGTGGTCTGGAATCTTTTAAATTTCCAAGAAATATGAGAGTTAAAGTTGATGTTCCAGCTATCTAGGATATGATTTTCTTGGGGAGGACATGGTAAGTCCTCATCTTTCCAAGGCTGCAGGTGGATGGTTTCTCTGATGTTGTCGTGTATGTGTTTCCAAACTGTCTACCAAGCAAGATGAGACAAGTGGAAGATCCTCCTATTACGCTCTTTCCATATCTGCTAGAGGATGAAAACTAGAAGTAACTTCCAGATACGGTTGAGGATGAGAGAATGAAAACGGGATTCTGAGCCTTCTAGGCATAGAGGGAAGACGGAGGGCCCGACAAAACATCTTTTAGTGAGATTGTCCCAGGTAAGGATACCTTTATGTGCAACAAGCTAGAGGAACGTGCTAATTTTTTCTAGTGCTTGGTCATCTAGATTTTCTCCCAAACTTGCACTTGGGGAAAGAGGTGGAAGGTTGTCTTCATGTCATAAGCTTCTTTAATGGTGAAGGTTCCCCTCAATGAGTTCCCCCATCTTAGGATTTCCTTTCCTTGTGGGATTTGCATTTTCCTGGAGATGGTTAGTGCGTGCCAAGGCTGAAGATCAACATGCGATGGTATGTGGAGTTTCATACGACTGGACTTCCAGAGATGTCATGTAGCCCCAGGGGGGGTCCTCTTGCCAATAGTCCACGATTGTGATTAGACCGGACTGTGTGATAGGGGAAAGAAAGTTGTCTTCCATAGAATCCCGCGCTAGAGAAGGCCATTGGTGCCAAGAGTCATGCCAAAAGGAAGTTGTTCTTCCATTCCGCACTTCCCAGAAAGAGTGATCTACAATCAAGGAGTGACTTTGCTTTTCAGATTTCTAGATCAAGGAGCCCATGGTGTTTTCATTCCAGTGGATTAGTTTCTTTTCTACAATGTTTGGAGCATATTTCTTTCTCCAAAGTCGGGCTTAGAGGTCTTTGGGGCGTTTTAGCCACCGCCACTAGATCTTAGCACTGGGAACTTTTTTGAGAGTGGTTGGGTCCCGTAGTCCAAGACATCCTTTTAATTTGGATCTGCAAATCTTGTCCCAACTGATCGACACTATTTTTCGGTCATTCTTGGCCCCTTTCCAAATAAAGTTTCTTTGTAAGGTTTTGATGGTAGTTAAAATGCAGTTGGGTGCTACCAGCATCAAGAAGGAATATATGGGAAAGATTTGAAGGACAAAATTGAGAAGGATGAGATGACTGGGAAGGTTGAGCGAGCGAAAAGTCCAAGAGGAGAGTCTTTTACCCATTGAGGAAAGGATCCCCTCCCAAGAGCTATTCCAAAGAGCTTTGTTTATAAGGGGAATGCCAAGGTATTTGGACAGAAGGGAGCTACATATGAAGTCTATGATATTGGTAATATGAAGTTGGACAAGGATCGAGGTGTTAAAGAAGAATATCTGGGAGTTTTCTCGGTTGATGTTCATTCCCGAGGCTTCACAAAAAGTTTGTAGAATAAAGAGGATTCTAAGTGCTTCTTGGACTATTGGGGATCCCAACATTAAGGTGTCATCAACAAACTGGTTGTGGGAAACTGGGGGATCTATGCCATATAGGGGGATTCGATTCAAGGATCTGTCAGCTAAGGATGCTTTAATGAAGGTGTGTGCGTGTGTTTTCAACATTGTCTAAACTACACATTTTTTACAAAATGGCACATCGTTCCCAATATACAAAATGACAACAAGTTCCCTAACATAAAAAAATTCCATATGGTGATCTAGATACAAAATGTCAGTCATCGATCACTCATTGGACACTACAACCCTCGCCACCCTCAGGAAAATCCTGAAAATCGATCTTTCTTCTCTTACTTGAAGAGGCACCTCGAGTGGTTTTGTACCTGGGCGTGGTTTGTCACTCTGAAGACTAGACAAAAAAAGAACATCCTTATAAGTTTTTTTCCACAATGAATTAAAAGACTTACAAAATGATACTTTGTAATTCAACATAAAACAACTCATTGTATATGACACTGACAATTGTAAGCGTGTTACCCTCCTTCGTGACCCTAATCTCTCAGCAATTCCACCCTGTGTAAGTTACAAGGATCAAATCCTTAAATTTAAAAAATATGCATTAAATCAATTCCATTCTTGATGCATAAAAAACTATCATCAACTCATTATCTCACCATGAATAACTTGGGAAACGGCGGAGAGATGTCGGCAGGTGGAGTGCTCGGCTATACAACCTGCTTCGAGGAAACATCTATTGTGGCAGCCTTGGTGGATGAAACAGATCGAAATGGTGGTGTGGGTGGGTGGCGTATAGGTACATCCATTGTGGATTGATGTGATGGAAGAGGTGGCGTGGATGGGTGTCATGCATATGTAGCCACTGAAGATGCATGGAATATGAAAGATGGTGGGGGTGAGCGACGATGAACCCCCATGGGTTGTACAAGGGATGGTATAACCCTTGGCCTGGAAACATGTAACCTAAAAGTTGTGGCAAGGTACCCAAGGAATGGACTAATCTTGTAACTGGAGAAAAGATCAACAACCTACATACATATTAATAATATTGTTATTATTACCAAATTGTAAAATTCAATAACATAAATACAACAAATTTGAGATTTAAATGAGATTTAACTCAACATATGATAGATGTGAAGGTGGTGACTTATCCATCTTAGGTGGACATTGCTCATCACCATGTAGTACCACAACCTGTAGAAACACAAGAACATTATATTTTAGGATGCCAAAAAATAAATAAATCACTATGGTGAATTTATCAAATCTGACAGATACATGTGTATGTGGGACATCGAATGAGAAGGCTTCCTCTATTGCTGCATCAGTGGTGGAGATAGACACTTATGCATCTATTGACATAAAGGGTCTACTATGGGGGTGTAGCAATTGCAAAACATCATACAATAAGATATACAAAAAAATATGCAAAATGATATATAAATATATAACAATGAAGAACATAGATATGGCTAAGATACTAATCTCCTCCATGAAGCTCTAATGTCTATTGGCCTCCATCGGCTTATGGAAAGTATACCCACAACTCGAGCATTTATGAGGCTCACATAAATGACTACTTTGTCCATATTCCCTCTCCTCATTGCACTCTGTTGTAGGGGTTTAAGGTTTGAACCCTCTTCCAACATCATCAACAGACACTTCCTGCCGAGATAGTGCAACAAAACTCCCATGCTACATCAGACTCTGATTCAATGTTGATAAAATATATGTGCTTGTTGGATTTCCTATGCAATGGGAGAATGCTAGGAAGGGGGGTTAGGCCTTCACCTATGAGGACGAGGACCTAGAATAGGATCCTATATAACACGCTCTCTGTCCTATGTAGACCCTCGACCCAACCCCCGAAATAACCAATGTCGAAGTAGCTCACATGGTGACCCAAAATAAATTCTGGTCATAATTTACTCAAGAAATATAAATGCACCTCCATGTTATTGCAGGGAGGTTTATCAAAGACCATGAACCATATATCCATCAAGTTATCAAGAAATTGTGGGTGGATGCACCAATCCATATAAATATGTTTCTTGTTGATAGGTGGTTGTACTCTAGATCTAGGATTAATAAATAGAGACATCAAAACTTGTTTTGAAATATTCAAGTCTCTCTTGGTTTTTATTGAGTCCAATCCTGTAATACTCGAACATCCTAGCCCTGTATTCATAAATAATAGTTTGTTTCCCTTGAGAACTTGCAATGAATGATACAATGGCATGCAATGAAGTGGTCATTGAAACTTGTCTAGGCTCTCTTGTACCCCTTAATTCATGGACAAGATATCTCAAACTGCTCAACCCCTCATCAATTTTTGTGTTTATGTTTGGTGGTTGGGGTGGGTTGGGATTTTTGCACCTTCGTGTTCTTTTGTGGGGATTTCATTGTCTATGGGTTCCCTCTTAGTTATTCCGCTGCAATTTAATAAGGGAGTTCATATAAATTAGGTCAGTTTTTTAATTAAAATAGAAAATTACAAAAAACATGCAAATAAATAGTTTAAGAAATTAAAAACAATAAAATAATCATGCACCCATTCATGCATTATTTTATATTCATAATAGATTTCCATTTGCTATTGTGAACACTATAACAATTTGAAAGATGAAGAATATATGATCGAAGAAAAATACTTATGCCATCAAGAAGGATGATGAAATGATACAATTATTTCCATTCAAGGATGAAGACCCTAGAGAAGTGTTTCTAGCATTTGCAAAGTTATTAAGCATGGTTAAAATAAATTAAGGAACATTATTATGTTGTTTAGAGAAGAGTTGAGTGAGGCATACAACACAATGATGAAGTTGAAATATCTTGGAGACATGCAATTTTTTAGGACATGGAATATTTGCTAAAGGAGTATGTAGACATTGTGCAAAATGACAATTCCAATGGCTTGTCACCTAAGAGGAGAATCATGCATGACGTATAATTGATTATGGGCATGATGTTGTAATCAAGTTGTGGATCAGATGAGTTCAATGAAGAGAGTAAAGTTTAATTGATAGGTAGCATAGTCGTTGTCAAAGGTATATTTATTAGGGAAAGTATGAGCTTGTGTATGGTTTCAATATTGATTACACAAAAAAAGGATGGTTATTGTAGAATGTGTATATAGTCTATAATTGAATAGGATCACATCTGTAGATAGATTTCATTTATTGAGTATGGATGATTTGATGGAAAATTTTTGTGGCACCAAATATGTTTTTGAGATAAATATGAAGAGTGGGTCTAATTAAGCTATAATTAAAGAAGGTGGTGAATGGAAAATTGCATTCAATACAAAAGGACTATGAGTAGTTAGTTATGTAATCTAGGATGACTAGTGTGCCAAGTAAAATCGTGGTACAATAATGCAATTGATGATAATGTTGTTGCTATTATACACTCATAATTTTGTGTCTATGTATCTAAATGATATTTTGATATACAATGAGAGAAAATATGAGAATCTAGAACATCCAACATTGATGTTTGAGACCTTGGTTAAAGAGGAGTTATGAATTAATTTGAAGAAGTGTGAGTTATTTAAAAAGGAATTGGTGTACCTTGGGTTTATTGTATACCAAGAAGGTTTGTGTGTGGCCTAAACCAAGTAGATTTCATTGAAGTTAGGGGCTCTCAAGAAATACCATGTCATTATCTTAAATATTTTTAGCACACATTTATGAAAAGCGACTTAACATGGACATAAAATATATTACTATCATAATGCATTTTACTTTTGACGAAACATAGAAATAAAATTGAAGAGGTATTGAAATTGTGCATACTGATCTAGTTGGACCAACTACAACAAAAGGCTTAAAAGGTGAGAGATACTTTATGTTATTAGTTGATGATTATACAAGAATTACTGCAGTTTTCTTTCTCAAGAACAAATCAGAAGCTTTTGAAAATTTCAAGATATACAAGGAAATGGTTGAAAATGAGATGGATTCAAGAATCAAATGCTTAAGATCGGATAATGGAGGAGAATTCACCTCAACGGAATTTATGGACTACTGC
>JASDQU010737239.1:15928-25987 GCA_032191745.1 Picea mariana | reverse complement strand
CCTTTGGGTTAGACGATAATCTAATCAATACATTTTTTAGTTCTCCTATAACTTTAACATCTGTTCGATCAAGTTGTATGATTTTCAAAGAAGATGGTTCCACTTCAGCGTTAATATTTTGGTAGACAGACCAAGGCATCACATTTGATGATGCTCCTGAGTCAACCATACAATTATGCACATTTCTGTTGAAGATTTCGAAAGTTAAAAGAAAAGGAGGCACATTCTTGTGAGTACTTAGAGTAGTAGTTTGTGGTTTCTTACTCGCAGTTTCTAATGCTACTTTATCTACATTATTTATATTATTTACATTATTTACAGAAGTTATAGGAAGGCTTCCTTTATCTTGAGGATCAGGATTGTTTTTAGTGGAAGTCTTCTGCAGAACTTTGCTTTGCACAACCTTGTTACCATTTGAATTACCATTCTTGCCATTTTCTGAAATATTTTGCAACATCTTCTGTAACAAAAATGGAAACTTCAACAACTCATAAATAGAAATGTTAGCCCTTAATTTTTTAAGATCTTCAACAACATAATAATCTAATTTAGGGCCGACATTACTCTGTTTAATTTCTGTTGATTTAGATGGCTTTGGAGGTGAAGTTGCAGTGTTCTCGACATGAGGTTTGTTTGTTGTCTTACTCCTAGTGTTGTAAGGGTGAATAGTCTCGAAGTTAGCTTGAAAGATGCTATCCGAGGAGTTTCTAAAGATGTTTGGAGAAGACTCTTCTTCTTGAACTGTTTCTTGCTCGACTTCCTCCTGAGGGATTTCAGGAGGCATCAAGTTATCTTGGGCTTCTAGAATTGTCTGAAGAGCGTATTGCAAACTTTCTAGGTTCAAGCCTTCGGGGTTTGGATTAGGACGGTTGGTGGGAAAAAGGCTTTCGAAAAGGGGGTTTGTAAGGTCCTTTACTCAAGGAAGATTCTTGAGTTGACCTTTTTAGATCTATAACTTGATTAGACAATTTTTGTACAACTTTAGTTAAATTTTCCAAATCAGAGTTTTCAGGTTGTGTTTTTCTTTGAGTAGGTCTAGGGAGAATTTCAATCTTTTTTTTGGAAGAAGAAACAGTCTCAGTTTCGTTGCTAGAAGAGTCCTTAAGGCTAAGTATGTCTTTTTCAATCTGAGTATCCTCTCTGAAGGCTTCTAACAACGTGGCCTTTTTAGATCGTTTGACCCAAATAGCTATACTTTGATGTAGAGCTTTAGTGTAGTAAGCTATTACAAGACTCTCAGCAGGCATAGAATCTGCAGGGATTCGATTTTTAAGCATGAAGAATCTTTGATTAAAATATTTAACTTATTCTTTTGGGTTCATTTTTAAGCTTGAAAGATCCATGACTAAGACTTCTGGAGGTTTACCATCTCCGATTTTTTCCAAAAAGCATGACTCAAACTTTTCCCAAGACACTATGGTATGGGGCTATTGGGCAAAGTACCAAGTGGACGTATTACCCTCAAAAGTATAAGGGAACAACCTGCAGACAACGTATTCATGTTCAACATTACGGAGTCTGATGGCTAACATAAATTTTTGGATACGATCTTCAACTATCTGTTTTGAATTAGGATCAAACTTAGGAAGCCATTTCTCCAAGTGCTTAGGTAAAGCGTGATGGGCTCCAGGTACAACTACAACATCCTGGTCCAACCAGGGTCTAGCAGGGTTGTTCTGATTTTCCATTGGGGTAATGGGTGTGGAAGGCTGAGAAGGTGAGTTGCCTTCGTCTGAAGAGGAATCTCCTCCAGAAGAGGAAGGATATGAGGGAGGTGGTGAAGGAGGTATCCCAGATCCTCCTGCAACATGATTTGTGATTGGATCTATAGGATTCACAGTGAGGTTAATATCACCTAACTATTCTCTGATATCAGAGAATTCTAAAGGTTGACCCCACAGATGGTTTGGTTGCCTAATATGAGCTAAGGCACTATGTGTTTTAATAAGAGATTGACGCATAATTTCTTGTGTATCACCACCTGTAGGATTAGGGGTTGCTGGCTCAACTGTGATCTACGGATCTTCGGTTGAAGTAGTTGTTGTTTGAGGGGGAATATTATCTTGTGAATGGATTCTAGTCACTATAGGTGAGCGATTAGGGGGGGGAGGAGTCTTGCGACCGCCTCGTGCCATTAATCAAGTTCAGGCCCTCCATCTAGCGCCATTTGTTGACGGGCAAAAATGACCATCCGTCAACTGAGAGAGTGGAACCGGTCTGGGGTTGTCTAATAACCCAAGCCGTTTGGAATGAACCACCCTGACGGGTTTAATGGCTCCGTTGGCCGCTCTAAGATCCTAGGAAAACCAAAGAGAAAACTAATCTAAACTAACTAATCTATCTAAAACAAATAAAACAAACTAATACACTAATCTAATTAAAACAAACTACTAAATTAAACTAAAACTAAATATAAACTACTATAATTATTCTATATACAAACTACTAACTACACTAACTCTAATAATTAGTCGTCTAACTACTAATTATATTATAACTTATTCACAAATATACAATATACACAACTGGCAGATTTGAATAAAATCTGTAAAACTCATTTGATTCCTGCCCTAAGACAACGAGGTATGTTTTTGTTGATTTTTTTATAAATAAGAAATAAAAATTACTGAAATTAAACAATCTAATATATTAAACATATATATCTAACTAAATACTAACAAATACACTAAACAAAGAAATGAGAAACTGACCTGGAAACGCTCCTAATTTGTCGTGTGTATGGTGACTTCGAAGCTGGTCGGAGGAAGTAAACTCGCACCGGTTAATCCAAAAGCTTCTCGTAAACGATAGGCTGTGCTGCTCTTTGAGTTATTTACAGGACAAACAAGACATAAAAAATCATAACAATTATATGATTTATAAATCTTTGCAATAAGGGAAACCTGTTATGCAAAAACTTATACTTTATAATTCAACTTATGAAGAAGAGAAATATGTCGTTCACAAACTGAATTAAACAATTGCTATGTTTTTTAAACACTTGGAAGAAATCAGATATGGAATACAGTGATTAAGTTATATCATTTGCAAATGATTAAGATAGCTAAAGTAGTCATTAACCAAATACAAGTTGATACACACAACATGAAACAAAATATTGATATCATGAGAAGCTAAAGTTGTAACAAAACACCAAATTTTGCCTCAGTGTGTATTAAAATTCCATATCCTTGTTCTCCCATGAATGAGGATGAACATTATTACAAAAATAAGAAGTATTTATAAGTCTCTCCATAGGGTGAAACCTCCCTGTGGATAATATCAAACTGTTTTACATAATCTGGGAAGATATTCCCAAAATCAACTAAACTAAGAAACTAAAATGCAAGTGAAATATTTGAAATATCCTCTAACTACTCATCATATCCACTGCAATTTCGAATTCATCTGCAATAGACCAAAAATATCAAGTTAGAAAGATATTTTATTAACAAAACAATAAAAAATTGATTCTACAGACTTAGCTACAGAATCATTTGATTCTATAGCTAGTCTAAAATAACATACAGGATCAGGATCAAAATCAAATCAAATCTTTTTTAAAAGAATCAAATCCATTTTTCTTTCAATAATCATTTGAAACGAATCACTCATGATTTTATTATTAAACATTAAAAAAGAATCAAAAGTGATTAAATCGAAAACAGGGGTAAGAATACTTTGTTTTACTGTTACCATAAAATCAGGTCAAACAGTAACAATATTGTTTCATATCAAATGAAATCAATAATAAATCATATCATATGTGATACGATCTAATCCAACACAACCGTCATTCACTTGTTATAACTGTAATGGTATAGAAAAAGATTCAAATCGTTTTAATTAAATACAAAGATGGAAAGACTGTTTCGATTATGTGTAAACGAAATTATTCGTAACAGCATCGACCCAACCAATTTTGTGATTGATTCTTGCGCAGTCAATAGACAGGATCTTAATTGTAATCGCCATCTTTAATAGAATCAATAGAATTCATAATTTCAAACTGGGAAAACAATCAAAACAAATCACGACTGAGTTTAATATAGAAACAAATCGTGAACCTGGATACAGTCAATTTTGTTCTTCAAATCAAATTCAAACAGCATATTCATTGCAATATGAATCCAACTGATACATAATCGAGTAAACCAATGCGAATTAATCAGCTGGTTATAACTGTTATGAATCATATCTATTCACGATTTGGGTGCATATTAACAGAAACATATTGAACATAATCCAATTGTAACCCTGTTGGTCGAAAGTCATATGGAATCATAAAACCGTAACAGTTAACCATTATTTCCAATCATATCGTATACATTATAACCAATTCGAATCAGAACTTGATTGTGTTCAAAATTGAAATACGAGAAACAACTTGTGTTTAGAATAGACAAAAATGACTTCAATCGACAGTAGAGCATCCAATTTAAGCTAAATCAAACCAATCAAATCCATACCACGATCAATCAAATCGAAGGAAATCCAATCGGGGCTAAACTGGGAAAACAAAATTCCATTTAGTCAAAGCATGGTTATGTATAACATGCATACAATGTGACAGATCATATCCATGCTGTAAACAGAGTTATCCAAAACCAAATTCGAATTCATTATATAAACAAGTGATAGACATACCTGTGTGATGCTGCTCAAATTATGCCAATTTAGAATTCACGACCGCTGTAGATGATTCCACATTTTTAAACAAAATAGAGCCTGTCGTCCTTTGTATTTTATTAGTGGCTTGCAACTTTGCCTTTTGACGGGTAAGCCGTGCAACCTGGTCCTCCAAAGAGTGAATTCTCGACTGTAACATCGACACATCAAGATAATATCTCTCTAACCACGAGCTACATTGATCACAGAGTGGCACTGTAGGTTTTGACAGAGCAGGAGAGGGTTTAGATGAATGACCGGGGGCTTCATAAGATAGCTTAATGCCAAGGTAGTTGGGGTTGTCCTGTAGGCAGGGGGATAGGTTTGTCACAAAGTCATATGAGGGTTCGACGCACAAACCTTCCGAATAGGGGTATTCATTAGACAAGAAACGCTCCACTTCTGAGTCAGAGTCTTCACTTAACACGATAGGGTTAGGGTTGACAGGAGGTTTTGGCTTATTTCTTTCCATCCGAGAAATTAAACGGGCATTCTTTTTGCCTTTGGTGTTTGCAGTGGGTTTGGATTTGGACTTTTTTCCCAAAGGCTTATCAGTCTCAGCGTTCTTAGTCACGGTGTGGGGTAGGTCGATAGGTAAGTCGGGCAAACCCGTAGCAAGACTGATAAACTGCTCATCAATTTTTAATTGAACATCACCAACCTTGGCTCGACAACCATAAAAGGTTAGAGCAAATTGCCTAGCAACGCAGAGGTTAAAACCCTCAAAGTTTTGTATGAACGGGAGCCACCCATTTTCCTCAAGGTCACTACGGGCACTATCGAACATCAACAAAGCCTAGCTACCATTGGGTTCAGCCCTCATGACTGGAGCCATGGTGCGAGCAAATGGTAAGGGTTTGGATTGAATTCCTCAATACACAGGAGCAGAGTCATTTGGGCTAACAGCTATGAATGATCAAAGGGGAAGCATTAATGTGCGCATGCGAGGGTGGTGGAATTATTCACCGCCATGCATAATAGTAATGGCGAAGTACAACTGCCAAGTTCAACCTCTATTCAATCAATCATAGCATAGTTCAAAACCTTATCATTCGGCCAACAAAAAAAATCAAACGATGAGTGATATGCCAATGCGCAAATAACTATAGTTTTTTCAAACCAATGTCATTCAACGTAAAATCAAACCCAAATGTTAACCACGCACTTGTTGCATAAATGTGTAATCAAAAGTTTTTAAAACATTGTGACAATCGATTTCATAAAATTGACAAGCGAAGAGCTATAAAACTTTTAACATAAGGATCACATTATATATAAAAACAAAAATAATTCATGACATTTATGCAATTTATAGAATCAAGTATAAACCCACATGCTCAATGCCTCATAAGTTTAATAAAATCAAGTTGCGCAATCAAAGTAAGAATAGGCAAATAGGCATAGTTCGAAAATCCTTTTAGCCTCATAATGATACTCAAAAGGTAATTTCCATTCAAAATATCAATAAAATATCATGACAGTTCAAATAACGATGGAGGAGTTTTCACGCTTACAGTCGTGAAAACTTAATGGAGACCAATTTGCAAGTGTCGCAAGAAATGAAAATATCGTCTATTTGCAAAATGCGACGACAATTTGAAGTTCAAAAAGACATAGGTGTAGGCAGCTTATAGAGAAATAGAAAAAATTGAATTGGCTGCCAACAAGCTCTCCCCTATAAAAACCCGAGATGCACGCAAAAATTCAAACAACACTCATTCTCTTCCAGAGGTTCACCAAACAAATATTTCTGAATTTGGGACGCTTAGAGGCATGAAAGCCCTAGTCAGGGCCAAGCCATGATATTTATCTCCCTTAATATCAGAGGGGTTGGGGGGAATCATAAATCAACCTTCTTTAGAAGACTTCTCAGTAGGACTTTTCCAGATATCATATTCCTACAAGAAATGTTGGTCGATGGAAATAAGCCCAGGTTATTTATGAACACCTTTCGGCCCTCTTGGATAATATATTTTGTTAGCTCAGTAGGAAATTCTAGGGGAATTTTAGTGACTTGGGACCCATCAAAATTTGATCTAGTCCCTTATCTATTATGTGGTGGAATTTTCCTGATAGGTACCTATCTTTGGAATAAACAATCGATCTCGCTTCTAAATGTCTATGGACCCTGTTATGACAAAACAATATTTTGGGACAAGGTGGCTACCAGGCGCCTACTAGCACATAAGAATATGACAACAGTAGGGGAATTTAACCTCACTTTAAATGTCGGGGAAGTGTGAGGCGATTTGACACATCAGGACCAAATTGATGGGTATTTCAATAATTTTTTTCAAGAACATTGTCTTGTGGATATAGTTCCGGACGAGCTAGTTCCAACATGGCGAAATGGCTGAACAGGTTTAGAGACTATCTCAAAATATTTTGACTCGGTGTTTTTGTCAGAAGATATGGTAATTGGCGAAGGAAATATTAGTTCATGGTGGCATACCCATATCTATCGGACCATGCACCAATTTTGCTGCAATTTGATTCTCTCCCTTTTTCGACATCTTATCCCTTTAAGCTAAACTCGAGTTGGTTGCTTGAAGCAAAATTATCTTATATTGTAAAAGAATTTTGGAATGACCCAAAATTTAAGAATGATATGGCGGAACAACAATGTTTAGTTTGGAAACTGAAGACCATAAAACAAAGAATCAAATTCTAGGCAAAAAATCTTAGAAGGAAAAAGCTTCTAAGATTAAAATAACTAGAGGGATAATTACAAGCCAACTTGCATGAAGATTCATAGGAGGGTAGAAATCGAAGTAGGGACAACATATTGAAAATTTTAGAGACTAAACAAAGCAGATCCTCCTAGTAGAAGAAATTTTATGGAGATAGCGGAGCAGGGCCACCTGGATAAAAAGCGGAGATCAAAATTCAAAGTTCTTTCATCACTATGCAAGTTCTAGCAGAAATAAAAAACACATTTGGAAAATTAAAGATGAGACTGGATAGGTCCATTATGGTCAGGAAACACTCAAGTTAGCAGCCACAAAACACTTTAAATATTTTTATGGGGCTTCTATCACACAAGTATTGTTGATCAAGTCTTTGTTGCCAAAATTTTCTCTCGTTTAGTCACAGAGGAGGATACCTTACTTTTGGATAGCCCCTATAAAAAGAATGAAATATGGGAATTCCTAAAGTAATTTGCAAAAGATAAAAGATTGGGGCCTGATGGCTAGACAGTCGATTTCTTTTTAAACTTATTTGATTTAGTGGGTGTCGAACTGTTGGAAGTGGTGGAAGATACAAGGTCCTGTGGCAAAGTGATAAGTTCGGTAAACTCGACTTTCTTGACTCTAATTCCAAAAGTAAACAATCCTTCTATTTTTGGCGATTACAGACCTATCTCTCTTTGTAAATTCTGTTATAAATTGATCAGAAATATTATCGCAAATAGGATGAAACCTATTCTTTTGCGGGCTCTCTTAGGTGAACAACTGGGTTTTTTAAAGGGCAGATAGATTTTGGATGGCATTGACACATCCCAGGAATACTTGCATAGTATAAAGATGAAAAAATAAAATGAGATAATCTTGAATCTGGATTTACGAACCAGATGGATATCGGTGGCGACCAACCTCTTCCAATTGGCTCAAAACAATTTTTTGGCAATCTTGGTAATTTACTATTTTTAGCAGTTTTTAACTTCCGAGGCCATTTTGAGGGCCTAAATGAATATTTTTCGGGATCAATATTCTCAATGATAGATGAGGTATTTGATTGAGTCCCTAAAATGAATCTCCTCGACAATACCTTTCAAACGAGATATCGTGTGCCCCAAACGAAGATTGTATGCCAAAGTTATGCCCCCAGGAAGATGATACACCAAACTACCCAAAACGGGGTCCACAAAACTGTTGGCTTTTGATCTTCCGGGGTTAGGGTTTTGGATTTTATTTATGATAAAAGGGAATTTGGAGCCTCATTCTAAAATCATCTTCTTGCAAATGTGAGTAGCAAACACATCTCTTCTCAGAGATAAGCTTCCACCATTCTAGTGAGTCTTTCACTCTGTAATTTTACAGTCTTTGTACATTTTCTCTCATTAATAGAAAAATGCGGATTATTGTATCTCTATGTTTATGGTTGCATCTCTGATACAATTCTATTATATTATTTTATATATAAGATATCTTTGTACATTTCTTTATTATATCTCCTCTCTCATTTCGTGCCGAAAATAATCTGGATCAGTGGTATCAGAGTAGGTTGCTCTTAATCATTTTTTTTTCCAGTGCATGTCCCCGATGAGGTTCGAGTATAGCAAGTTGGGTCTCGAGCTTATATCTCTTGAATAAAATCGCTCTCACATGCCCAAGAAACCTATTGATTAAGGTTGGTTGTCATTGATGTCAACCCTTGAAGAAAGCCTCGTAGCACAAAGGTTTAGGTAATGGACCCAATATTGTTTGATGTAAATATCACTCATTATTGTTTTTTCATGGTTGATAAGAAGTAAATATGGATGAACTCCAAAGTGGTCCCCTTATGGTGAAAGCCCTCACGGGAAGACGCTTTGTGGAGTAAGAGAACCCATGATTAATTGTGGAATAATGAGATGAAGGAAAGTTAATTTGTTAGGGAAAATATCCTAGATAGATAGTTCTTGTCATGTCATTTCCGGTGGTATGTGGAACATCACATAATTCCTCACGGTTAGAGAGTTATGGCCATGAGAAGTTGGAGACCCCAGGTTTGGGTAATAGACCCAAGTTTGTTTGATGGGTAACGGTATGAGTTATGATATATTTTCAGATAATACTATTCTATATGGAGAGTACATGTCATGCCATTTCTGGTGGTATGTAGAATGTCACATAACTCCTCACGGTTTGAGAGTTATGGCCTTACAAAGTTGGAGGGCCCTCATATGTCATCTAGAAGCCCCAAAAGGTCAAAGTAGTCAAAATGGTTTAAGATATTTTAAAAGGTAAATAATAAAGTGAAGTGATGAGTGTATTATAATTCAAAGTGAATACAAAATAAATTATTTCAATAATAAATTTAATGGAGAAATTAGAAGTGGACCCAACCCTAAAATAAGGAAAGTGGGCCAAGTGACCTAGAAGATGTTTTTAAGGAAGTTACTTGGAGAGTATAAATAAGAGGCAAGGCTCTCTCATTTGAATCACACTTGACCATATTGAATATCTATATGTGTCTGAGGTAACCAAGGATATCTAAACTATAATTCTGTTTGAAGGTGAAGAAAAGAAGGCCGAAATGCAAGGAAGGATAAATTCTTTTGATGGTGCTTTCTAACGTATGTTATTTACAGGTCATCTCACCATTTTCGCTATAAAATTTTTTTCTATAATGATTCAGACCGTGAAATTTCTATTCAAGTGAGAAAACATATCCAAGTATCTATGGTAA
>JASDQU010737238.1:146456-157906 GCA_032191745.1 Picea mariana | reverse complement strand
CTCTCAACAAGTTGTAGCTTGTAAAACAGAGGTAGCAGCCTCACATGAGTTGGTGCTCAATTGTAAATGATGTACAGAACTGCAAAAGACTGCCTATCATTTCGAAGAAGAAGAGGTTTTCTCCCTTTATGGGTTTCCTCGTGAAAATCTGTCTCTGTGTGTATTTTATGTGTGAATGATGATCTTTACTCTTACTGTCCATATGCTGTATGTTGCTTGATGACACATGAAGAAATATTAATAATTGTTAAGAAGGGTTAAAATTGTTTAAGCTTATATACAACTGATTCACCCCCCCCCTCTCAGTTGTATTAGTATTTCCAACATGAACATCGCCGAGAGGTGTGGATTGAATAACCGTAACTTGCACGTGGTTTATCCCATTGCCCAAACTCTGTGATTAAAGTTGTGCGATTTTTGGTGGATCAACCACAGTCATCGATCTTTGAATCAATGAGATATGACAGTTTATACTAATTTCAGGATTGGAAATAATGTGTTGTTTAATTCTCCTTTCGTGCTCCGCAATAAATCCCCACCCTTGATTTGGCGCTTGCATATCCAATGGTCCTAGTTAGTCCCGTGGGGATTTTGATCCTGATCATGTTTCTGCAATGCAATTTCCCTTCTGAGCTTCTTGTGCATCATCGACTATTGACATCAATGACAATATTTCCAACAATCTCCCCCTTTGTCATTGAGGGAAACACTCTAACTTCATACAAACTCCCCCTGTGATGACACTTTTCTCTATGAATTTACTCTCCCCCTTTGATATCAATGGAAAATGGTTTCTCCCCCTATGGTAATGATCCCCCTAACCATTCGATTTTTAATGAGGTTTTTGAATTACTCCTAATTTCTGTCGGAGATTTTCAAAAGTACTCCTAGGCAGGGGTTTTTTGAAAATGTCTGCAATCTGTTCTTTGGTGTCTAGATATACTATCTTAACTATTTTTTGGGTGACCCGATCTCTTAGGAAATGGTAATTAATTGGGATATGTTTGGTTTTTGAATGCATGATTGGATTTTTAGAGATACTTATGGCACTAGTGTTGTCAGAGTTAATAGTAATAGGATCATTATATTTTATTTGTAGGTATTCTAGAGTTTTCTTCATCCAAAGAACTTGTGTGCAACATGATGCAACAACAATGTATTATGCCTCTGCTGTAGAGAGTGATGTGGATGTTTGTTTCTTTCTTGACCATGCTACCAAACTTTTTCCTAAGAAAAATGCTCCTCCACTGGTGCTTTTCCTATCATCTATGCTACCTTCCCAATCTGCATCAATATATGCTGTTAGATTGAAGTCTTTATCTTTTGAATACCATAATCCTAGTTCTAGGGTGACTTGAAGGTATCTAAATATTATTTTTAATGATTTTAAGTGGGTTTCTTTAGGTGCATATTGAAATATCTCGACGAGTCCTACAACCTGCATGATTTCAGGTCTTGTTGCTGTTGAATAGAGAAAACTTCCAACTATATATCTATACATCGTTTGGTCTACTTTTGGTGAGTCATATTCTAGAATTAGTTTACATCCAATGACCATTGGAGTACCCATAGGTTTATTGTCTTCAATTTGGAATTTCTTCAACATTTTCTTGGTATATTTGGTTTGGGAAACAAATATTCCATTTTCTGTTTGATTTACTTGTAAAACTAAGAAGAATGATAGTTCTCCTAGTATAGGCATTTCAAACTCTTCTTTCATTTTGGTTGCAAATTTTCTGCTTAGTGTAGTGAGATTACTCCCAAATATGATGTCATCTACATATACTACCACAACAACCATGTTTTGATCCTCAATTTTGATATATAAGTTGTTGTTAGTAGTCCCTCTTTTGTATCCCTTTTTTTGTAGATACTGATCAAGCCTAGAGAACCATGCTCTGGGGGCTTGTTTAAGACCATATAGAGCCCTTTTTAGTTTGCACACATAGTCCTGGTTTTTTGATAACATGAAAACTTCTGGTTGCTCAACGTAGACTTCTGCTTCTAGTGTTCCATTAAGGAATGCTAATTTGACATCCATCTGATAGATTTTGAAATTTCTGAAGCATGCAAATGCTAGGAACATTCTAATTGCCTCAAGTCTTTCTACTGGAGCGAAAGTTCCTTCAAAATCAATACCTTCTACTTGGGAATATCCTTTGCAGACTAATCCAGCTTTTTTCTTCATAATTTCCCCATTTTCATTTAATTTGTTCTTGAAGATCCACTTAGTTCCTATCACATTCTTGTTCTTGGGTCTTGGAACTAGTTCCCTAGTCTGATTATTCTCTATTTGTTCTAGTTTTTCATTCATTGATTTTATCCAATATTTACTTTTGACAGCTTCTTTAGCTAATTTAGGTTCAATTAGGGATAACATTACTTGTTCTGAGTCAAAATCTAGTTTTGTTCTTGTTTCCACTCCTACACTTTTATCTCCAATGATTTGGCTTTCAGGATGATTCTTCTAAAATATTTTTGATGGAGCTCTTGGCAAGGGATTTTCTTCATTGTCTTGTTCATCAGTGTGAGGTTCATTTTCATGTGTTTCATCATCATATTCTTGCTGAGATTCTACATCATCATCCTCTTTTTGAGATTTTACATCATCATCTTTTTGTTGAGATTTTTTTTATCAAAGCCTTGGGATACACCCTTTATTAGATAATCTATTTTTACATTTGCAATTTCAACTATTTTTAGTAGTCTGAGATTATAACATCTATATGCCTTTTTATTTGATGAGTATCCTAAGAATATTCCTTCATCAGATCTTGGGTCAAAATTTCCTAGGTTATCTTCATCATTCTTTATGTAACATTTACTTCCAAAAATTCTAAAGTATTTTACAGAGGCTGGCCTCCCAAACCATAGTTCATAATGGGTTTTGTCATGATTGGGTCTCAATTGAGCTCTATTAAGTATGCGAACTGCTGTGTGGATTTCATCTCTCCAAAATGTATCTGGAAGTTTGGCTTCATTTAGCATATTTCTTGCATCTTCTTGAACTATTCTGTTTTTCCTTTCTACCACTCCATTCTATTGAGGAGTCCCGGGAGTTGAAAATTGTCTTTTCATACCATGGTTTTCAAATGATTGAGTGAACTCTTTAGAGGTGAACTCTCTTCCACTGTCTGATCTTAGACACTTAATTTTTAGATCGGTTTCATTTTCTACAAGAGATTTATATATTTTATATTTCTCAAAGGCTTTTGATTTTTCTTTTAAAAAGAAAACCCAGTCCAGTCTTGTGTAATCATCAACAATCAACATAAAATAATGTTCACCATAAGTGATTTTGGTTATGGTAGGTCCACATAGATCTTTGTGAATAAGCTCTAATGGTTTAGTTGTGGAATGCTCTTTTGTTTTGAACCTAACTCTTGTTTTCTTTCCTATTTGACAATGTTTACCAATAAGATCTAAAGGTTTAATCACTTTTGGCAGGTCCCTAACTGCTTCTTTTTCGTTGGCTTTAATCAAGTTGTCAAATCTTAAATGTCCCAAACTTCTATGTCATAGACAAATTTCATATACTTGGCTTTAGCAACATTTTTCTTCTTCTATATAGAGGATGCACACATTACTCGATGTTCTTGGTGCAACTCCCACTAGCTTTCCAGTGTCCTTTTTTCTAATTTCACATTTCTGAGAATCAAAAGTAAGTATGTGACCCTAATCACAAGTTTGACTTACACTTAAAATATTTGGTTTGAGATTTTCTACCAAAAATATATCTTCTGCTTTGGTTTTATTATTTCCTAAACTAACAGTGCCTTTTCCCAGTATCTTGGCTGACATATTATCTCCAAAAGTTACTTTTCCTTTTCCTTTCTTATTTAACTTGATAAATTTACTTTGATCTCCATTCATGTGTTTGGAACACCCACTGTCTATATACCACCGACACTCTTTATTTCTCGCATATAATGCTACATTGCACTCTATTTGGTTTTTCCTCCATTCTTTTTGATTATGGGGAATATTTGTCTTTTTATCATATTTTGGCAATCTACAATCACTTGTTTTATGACCATAGTTGTTTCATTTTTGGCATTCACTATAGAAATCTTGCAAAGGAAAAAATGAGTTATAGTTTCTCTTTTCTTTAGTGTACTTGTTGTTCTTATCTCTTTGGACATTTCTATTATTGTATTGTCCATAAGCTTTGCAGTGTACTTACTGCCTTATGTCCAAAATTATTGGAAGAGTAGCAATATCCAATAAATAAATATTTAGGGTTATTTCTTCTGATGGATTTCTTTTGGTCATGTTTTACTCCAGTGGAGAGTGTTTATTTATGTTTATGTGTAATAGTTTTCAATGTTGTCATCTTTGCTTCATTATCTTCTTTTCTAAATGAGTTTTTTAGAGCATCTGCGTAGCTAATTGGTTTCTTGATAGATCTTTGTGATGCCGAAGTTGAGTCTTTAGTGTATCCCAAACTAGTCTTGTTGTTTGGTGACCTTTGACTATTGATAATTTCATTCAAGATCCTTGAACTATTTTCAAATTGTTATCCCTTCTTTACTTTCTCAATTTCATTTTTTAGTAGCTTAATCTTAGCTTCTAGTTTCTCACATACTTGTTTTCTTATCATTAAGTTGTTGTAAAATGACTTCTTCAGTTTTATTATCTTCCAGGATTTGGGACTTCAAATCACTGATGCTGTGTTCTGACTCCTTCATGGTTTTGGAAACTTCCCTCTCTCTTGATTTAGTAGCTTCTTTAATCTCTAGAAGCTCTCTTCATAGTACCCTGTTTTGTTTTTTAGTTTTTCCTAGTTCTTCAATTACACTAAGGATTTGTTCTTCGAATTTCCCTTCTTCTTCATCTTATGAATGTTTATCATCTTGAGTTTTCATTCCCATAAACAAAATCTCTGAATTTTCATCTTCACTCATGTATGAAGAGCTGCTGTCTTCTTTGGAGTAGAAGTTTTTCTTTTTTCATATAAACTTTCTTCTTGTATTGATTTTTCTGGTTTTGAACTTCTTCATCATTTTCCTCCTTCTTGGGATAGGGAAATTTGTTAGAAAAGTGTCCAATTCTTCCACATTTGAAACATTTGAAAGGTAATTTTCCTTTATATTTTACAAATCCATTATGTAGTTTATTTATAAAGTTGGCCTATTCTACATCTGATATATCTAATAACTTATCATTGCTATTTTTATCCCGCCTCATCTTTGTCTTAGATGCTTTAAATGTTGTTTCATATTTTGATGATTTATCATTCCCTGTTCTCATTTCATATGCTGTAAAAATTCCATGAAACTGATCAACTGTGAGTGTACTTAGATTAGATCTATCTTCAATTGTAGAAATCTTTGCATCATATCTCATAGGTAATGACCTTAGTATTTTTTGCACAATAGGTTTATTTGTAGTTTCTTCTCCTGCTGCTCTGATTGAGTTAACCACTTCATGTACCCTATGAAAGTACTCAACAATATTTTCTTCTTATTTCATTTTCAGATTTTCAAACTGAGTTCTATAGGTCTGTAGTTTGGCTTCCTTGACTTTGTCATCTCCTTCATATAAAACCTCCAACTTGTCCCATATTTCTTTGGCTGATTTACAATGCATAAAATTCACACATATAGAATTAGTCAACCCTCCTAGAATTCCATTAACTTCTCTTGAGTTGCCATTACATATTTTCTTTCCTGCAACATCTTTGGGTGGAGTAGTTGGTGCAGTGTAACCATCTACAACAAATTTCCAGATATCAAAACCAGGAGCCAACATGAATTTTTCATTCTTATTTTCCATAGAGGATAACCTCCTCCATTGAACAATGGTGCGTTGTTGTTAGACATTCCATCTTGTTGATCCATCTTCAGGATCTACCTTCCATTTTTTAGACTGTGCTAAAATAATTGGCTATAATACCAAGTGTTGGAATACTAAGACGGTGGGGTGAATCAATATTACCCCTTCTTAACAATTAACAATTACTTTTTATATTTTATTGATCACCACAATAAATAAACAATGAATTGTATGAAAAATCAATTATATAAATATATTTAACATCAATTACAAGGTTTTATAAAGAATAGTGAAGGACACCAATCCTCTTTAGAGCACCAACTCTAGGAGACACAGATCCCCTTCTTTAGGGAACCAATGCTAGGAAGCACCAACTCCCTCGTCTTTAAGGCACCAACCCTAGGAAGTACCAACTCCCTTGTATTTAGGGTACCAACCCTAGGAATCTCCAACTTCCTTATCTTTTACAATTTTCTTAGTAAGGATATGAATCCTTCCATGCTCCTCCCTTCCACCTTCACTGCATAAGTATCTTCAAATTTCCTTCTTGGAATCTGCTTCTGCTTTTGATCTTCTGATTTGGACTGTAGAGACACTTTCTTATCACCACTCTTTCTTGTTTATATACTCTTCCAACTGGTGTGAACTATGAAACATTGTGTCCCTTTGTTTGGACCATCACACCTCTTCATTAACAATAATCTCGTTTGTTTTTATTTATTCAAATATTATAGAGAAGCCTCTTCAATTTAATGAAAATTATTTTCATTAATCGATCACAGGTATTGATCTATTTCATTTAATCGATCACAGGTATTGCGTAAATCAAATTCTGTAGAGGTGCTTCCTTTAAACCATTTACATATGACCATAGGTGTAGGACCATGAGCTTATTAATTTAAGCGCTGCCTCTTCTTTCGCCCTTTGTTTCTTTATTCCATATGACCCAAGGTGGTGACCAGGCGCTAATCCAAGAGAGTGATTGATCACTTATCAAAATCAACGACCACATTTTTAATGTCACGATGAGATGGACAATTCTTAGTTACTTCGGAAATTTGACTATTCATGGCTCTTGAATTCTAGAGTAGCAATTCCTCCAGAGTGATTACCTACCGAATAAGTCATAAAGCGATGGTGACCGATTACTATCAGTTAACACCTCCACCTATGCTATCCTTCCACTATGCTTGATCATTGGTTGAGAACGCCCCTGAAGTAGATCAATGGTTAGTGTTGACTTGGGCCTTCAACACTTCGGGTGATTTCTCCTTCAGGGTCCTTCAATCTTCCAAAGTTCATTTCGCCTAAGTAGATCGAACGATTGGATTTTATTTGCACGATGAACGGTTCTTGTTCATTTCAAAACTTCAGGAATTCCGGTATTTTATGGTGGTGAAACTCCTGAAGTACAAACTCCCGGAGTGACGTAACTTGATGATGTCACTTGTTGATGTGCCACTGATTGAGTGGCTGCCACATTTCACTTAGATTGATGAATTACGCATACCTGAAAAGCCAAGTGCACTTTGACACTTGTCATCATCTTCTTGTGCCACATGTTCTTGCTGACGTGGATCTCCTCATGTGGAACATGTTCTTCTCCTAGATATAATGGTCGGTATATTATTCGAAGTGTTCCTCAGATCAGACGACTCATGTCCAATTCAGGACTTTGGCCTTCGAGTAATCTTACTTGTTCTCAACCCTTTTATGCCGAAGTGGTCAGTGCCGAAGTTGACCACTGTTGATCCAACAATCATCGTGTATTCTCCAGATATGATGGTCCTTATTTATGAATTACTCTTTCCTTCCACTCAAATTGATCCAATGGTTGAGAATTCTCTTGGAGCAGATCAACGATCAGGGATGATTGTGGGGTCCTAAACTAGCACGACGTTTAAAACGCTCATCGAGTTCCATAATGGAAACTTCTCATTTGGTAGTGGAACTGATGCCAACAGTAGATTTATTGGTGGGTGACCATCGACGGTAGGTGTGGATTACAGAACCATAACTTGAGTGTGGTTTATCCCATCATCCAAACTCCACAATTGAAGTTGTATGAATGTTAGTGGATCAACCACAATCATCAATCTTTGAATCAATGAGATCTGACGGTCTAAACTAATTGCGGGATTGGAAATAATGTGTTGTTTAATTCTCCTTTCGTTCTCTGCAATCAATCCCTTCCATTGATCCGGCGCTTTCATATCCAACGATCCTGGTTTATCCCATGTGGATTTTGATCCTGATCACGTTTCTACAATGCGCTTTCCCTTCTGAGCTTCATGTGCATCATCGACTATTGACATCAATGAAAATATGTCCAACAATTGTATTACTACCTATGGCCACAACCATATTATCCCACGAGTCTGGTAAAGAGCACAATAAACATATACACTTATGTTCATCTGAAATTTTAATCTCAACAAATATGAATTGACTTACCATAGTATTGAAGACGTTAAAATTCTCTGCCATTGATTCTCCATCTCTCATCCTCAGGTTATACAACTTCTTTATCAAAAATAGTTTATTTAATTGGGACTTAGACCGATACAACTTCCCCAACTTATCCCATAAATCCTTGGTTGTAGCTTCCTCTGACACATTTAGTAATACTAAATCTGAGAGACACAGTCCGATTGTGCTATTCGCCTTCTGATCCAAATTTTTCTAGTCATCTGCTGAAGTTCTTGTAGGTGTAGTACCTGGATCCACCATGATCCATTGATCTCCTTCCACCAATAGGTCTTCCATCTTGAGCTTCCACAACTCAAAAATTTTCCCATTAAACTTCTCGATCTCCATTTTTGAACTGATCGCCATTTATTTCCACCTAAAAAATAAATACCACAGATCTCCCATTGTAACAAGGTTTATCACAGTCTTGAGCCAAACCCTCCACCACAAAAACGTTCCCCTGAAGCCAACAAAGCTCTGATACCAAATGTAGATTTTAACCTTGTACAATATTTTACTACAAACGGATTTTCAATAAAAGAACACAAAATATACAATGGCAAATAAACACATTAAACAAATCTTTTTCCCCTCGAAACCCAAACCGGGAAAACCAACATATTCTATATTTATTCATAGTGATACATTGTTTACAATACAATATACATATAGGATCCAATGACATCCAAAAACCTAACCCAATGACATGGATTAGTCAACAACCCTAATTCCTTAACTGGAAATAGAAAACCATCCGCAAAAACCATGTGCTGAAAAACCTCCCAACAATGGACATGTAAATCAAGGCGACATGAAAAACGAGGCAAACATGCGACATGTTTCTCGAGGCAAAAAAATTTCTTGGGGGAACTGCCCCTAAACACCTGCGAAACCCTAAGGGGGGGCCTAGTGGCCTCCCCTAAAACCCCCTTGTGTGCCCGACACAACGTAGCAGACACTAAGGATAATTGTGCAAATAATATAACACATACCTAACAAAACCTACAACATGAAATAAATAAAATAAGAATTAAAAACACACACACACACACAAAGAGATTTAATAGAAACAAAGGATTAAATTGTTCAAAATTTTGATCAAATACTAGAGGGATCGTTTTGGAAGAAAATAACGAAAAATTAAATATACTTGAAGAGTTGGAAAGGAAGATGTTGGATTGAGAGGAATCAAATGGAGGAAGATGAGAAAAGAAATTTGGTTGGCAAAAAGGGATGATAACATTATGTTCTTTCATAATTATGCAAAGCATAGGAAAAATATTAATACAATATGGAAAGGAGGATGAAAGTAAAGTAAGAAGGTTTAGAGAGATAACTAATATTGAGGTTTCCCTCTTTCAAAAGATTTTACAAGAGCCTTGTAGGGATAACATAGAAGAGATCATCACAATGATTTTTTTCTTTCCCAGGCTCATTGAGCAGGAGAAAAATGAAGAACTAACAATAGAGGTAACTAGAGAAGAGCTTAAATCGATGTTGGATTTTTTTTTTTTTTTTAAACTGGGGGAATCGACAACTTCACGATTCTCGTACTCGCGTGACATGGGGTCGATCCCCAATGGCTACCACTATAACCCCAGGTGCAACCACCCAGCCCACAAGAATGGCGCACGAGTAAGTCCGGGTGAGAATCGAACATGCGACTTCATTTACAAATTTACTTCCATTTACACGGCACTTGCCAATCCGTCTACACCCGTGCGGGCTGATGTTGGAATTTTTTTATAAACAAAAATACCTGGGACTTAATGGGTGGACACTAGAGTTTTATTTGGGATTTTATGGTCAGGCTTAAATCAATGTTGGAATTTTTTTATAAATAAAAATACCTAGGCCGTAATGGGTGGACAATAGATTTTTATTTTGGATTTCATGATTTGTTGGAGGAGGATCTATTGAGGGTGGTAAAAGAAGATTTAGGGAATCAAGGAAGGTATTGAATACCATCAATTCTACCTTCATTTCTCTCATCCAAAAGAATGATAACCCTAACTCCTTCACAGACTTTAGGTCAACATCTTTGTGCAATTCACTTTACAAAATAATTTCCAAAACCATAGCAAAGAAGGTAAACAATATATTTTTAAAATCCATTTCTCAATAACAGTTTGGTTTTTACATGTAGATACATGATGTTGTGGGCATGTGTTGGGCTCTAAATATGTCCTAAAAACAACCTCTATGCATCATCCAAAGGTAGGCACTGGCACAAGTGTTTTACTTGTCGCCTACGTAGGTTCTCACCTTCCGTTTTCAATACCTGTCCTCCAGAGATGCAACCCCTGCAAAGGGACAACAATCGTAACAATAGGAATGGAAATATTTACAAGGGAATGACAGTCGTTATATTGGGCCAAACTAATGTTGTATTAATTGAGTTGTAGTACTTTCCCAACTATTTAATTTTTCAACCCGGGGTTTGTAAACTGACGAAGTACATGCAAGATTGAAGCGGAACTAATCTAATCTAATGTTTAAGCTACAACGGAAATTGAATCATTAATCTAACACATGACTGGAATAGAATAATTAATCTAACACACGAATGAAATTGAATCATTAATCTAACACACGACTGAAATATAATTATTAATCTAACACATGACTTGGAATTGAATTAATCTAGTTGCGTAAATGAAATTAATCTAGGAATGGGAAATTGCTTAAATGAAATTAATCTAGAAATGGAGAACTACATGAAGGAAGAGTAGATACAACAAGTGAAAAGTTGAATGGCATAACAACATATGAGAGCTCTCACCAATGAAACAATCTTACATTAAATAATCAAATCAATCTTCATAACAGAATAATGAAAGCATGAAAACAAAAATCATGAATCAAAGCTAAGAATCCCTTTCTCTTTCGAATCCTAATGACTACCACTAAGTGACTACAAAATTTTTCTAATTAATTGAATCCTCTAATTCTGATTGAATCCTCATGAATAGAGAGCACTCTCTTTTACACATGAGAGCCTTGAAGATAAGATAACCATCTCATTATTAAAGATCCACTTTTCTCTCAACCTATTTCCCATTATTACAAAATATAATCCCTTCAAATCCTCACACATATCTCTCTTATATATTGTATAAGTTATTCCAACCAACTCTCCATGATCTTCTCCTTGGAATGGGCTTGAATTATCTCCTCAAATCTTGAAATGGTGGAGGAAGTATTCA
>JASDQU010737238.1:94874-134183 GCA_032191745.1 Picea mariana | reverse complement strand
CATAGATTTTTATGGTTATTCGTTTGGATTGCATTTGCTAAGCCTGTCTGAGTGAAGAAACGAATTAATGGTGTGTTTCCAATACAATTCGGGAAGTTCCATACCTTATTTAGAATACGATTACCCTCGGATTTGATCTTGTATGATTCGTATGATGTGTTTGACAAATTCAGGAGTGTAGTTGTTACGATGTGCTCTATCATACGATTTTCCAAATCATGAATACCACTCTATCCGATTTAAATTTGGAAATAACTACTCTGTTTCTATAAAAACAATGGTCTCATTAAAACTGTGCAACTATGCCTGAAACATACAAGATTATGATTCGCAACAAATATGCTACACTCAGCCGATTAATTCGCTTGTTTGGATTGCTATTTGGTTTGATTTTAAATGTGTAAAAATGAATTGGTTAAACCCAGTTGTAATTCGTTAGGCTGGAACAATTTTGGTAAAGGAAAATCAATCTTGTTTGCTCACTGTGCAATGATAAATGATCTCATAACTGATAGACTCGATTTGATTGAGAAATGATTACGATTCTGTTACATATGATTTCATTTACCAGACTCATGACTATAATTGAAGCAGAGTATTGTTATCTCTTTACTTGGTTACATGATGTGGATCCTGTTGGTATAATTCTTTCATTTTATGATTCATTCTCCAGTAATTATTGGATGACAATTGAATTAAACCTCATTCAAATATTTGATTTGATTTCAATTCCAATTCTGTATATTATTTTAGACTAGCTACAGAATTAGATGATTCTGTAGCTAAGTCTGTAGAATTAGATTTTTATTGTTTTGCTAATAAAATATCTCTCTAACTTGTTATTTTTGGTCCATTACAGGTGAATTCGAAATTGCATTGGATTTGATGAGCAGTTAGAGGATATTTGAAATATTTTGGTTTCATTTTAGTTTCCTAGATTAGTTGAACATTGGGAGATCTTCCCAAATTTTTGTAAAACAGTTTTAACTGCCACAGGGAGGTTTTACCTTGTGGAAAAACTTATAAATAATGATTATTTTTGTAATAACATCATCCTCATTCGTGGGAGAACAAGGATATGGAATTTTAAACAGACTGAGACAGAATTTGATATTCTTCTACAACTTTAGCTTTTCATGATATCAATATTTTGTTTTACGTTTATGTGCATCTATTTGCATTTGGTTAATGACTACTTTAGCTATCTTAGTCTTTTGCAAATGATATAACTTAATCAATATAATCCATATCTGATTTCATCCAAGTGTTTTAAAAAAACATAGCAATTACTTGATTCAGTTTGTGAATGACAGATTTCTCTTCTTCATCAAATGAATTATTAAGTATAAATTTTTGCATAACAGGTTTCCCTTATTGCAGAGATTTATAAATCTTATAATTGTTATGATCTTTTATGTCTTGTTTGTCCTGTAAACCAACTCAAAGAGTAGTGCAGCCTATCGTTTACGAGAAGCTTCTGGATCATCCAGTGCGAGTTTCCTTCCTCTGACCAGCTTCGAAGTCATCATACACAGGACAAATTTGGAGCGTTTCCAGGTCAGTTTGTCATTTGTTTGTTTAGTATATTTGTTATTATTTTAGTTAGTAAGTATATTAGATTGTTTAATTTCAGTAAGTTTTATGTCTTGCTTATAAAATCAGAAAAATCAACAAAAATATCTTTCTCTGCCTTAGGGTAGAAAGCAAATGAGTTTTCCAGGTTTTATTTAAATTTGCATTTTGTGAATATTGTATATTTGTGAATAAGTTGTAATTCAATTAGTAATTAGATAGTTAATTATTAGAGTTAGTGTAATAGTAATTAGTAGTTAGTACATAGAATAATTAGAGTAGTTTATATTTAGTTTTAGATTAGTTTTCTCTTTGGTTTTCCTAGGGCCTTAGAGCATCCAACGGAGCCGTTAAACCCATTAGGGTGGTTCATTCCAAACGGCTTGGGTTATTAGACAACCCCGGACCGGTTCCACTCTCTCAGTTGACGGATGGTCAATTTCGCCCGTCAACAAATGGCGCTAGAAGGAGGGCCAACTGACAAGATGGCCTTGTAGGAGCCTTTATTTTAAATCTATTCAATTTCCCCCATGGCTCCCCAAATCACTGTGTTGGAACATGCTTTCAACTTCTCATTACCCGATGTTCCCAACGAGATAGTCTCATGCTTGTCCAAACTCACCTTTGATGGTGAAGGCAATACATCTGCTAAAGACCACCTTAACAAGTTTTGGTGCAAATGCATCAAACATGACATCTCAGATTTAGGAGTTTTATGCAGACTTTTCACTTTTACTTTTAGAGGTCGAATCAAACATTGGTTTGAATCCTTTCCGGCACGTCACATTTTTGATTGGTTTCAATTTGTAGATGAGTTTCTAGATGCTTTTGAAATTTATGATTTTGATCAATTATGTGAAGAATTTCATACTTCGCTAATCAACGACGATCAATCTTCAGAACACTTTTTGACAAGAGTCTATCATATCCTCTATAAATTTAATCTTGATGACATGTCATTGGCATTAAATCTCTTCTATGATGCTTCCATCCCTTCCATCCAGTCATGTTCAATCACGAGCGAAGAACCAATTGCAAATCCTATCACTCAACTGCAAGAACAATCTTCTTCGCAAGAAGAGGAAAATTCTTCCGATAATGTTGAACAAGCCAGGGAGGTAGAATCTATTGATCAGGCTCTTATTGACAACCAAATTGGTTTTGCCTTTGAATCATTGTATTTTCAGTCTAAGACTAGTATGGAAGATGATTCGTTTTTGGCTCAAGGTGAATACCCTCATTCTTGTAACTCATGCTCTAATCAACATTTAAAATCAATCATTGAAGAACACTTAAGCAACAAAAATCTTCTTGAATGTTCTAGTACTCCCATGAAACTGATTAGAGAAGAAGTTACGCAACTGAAAGAAGAAACCTTAAACCTTCATCCTCAAAATGCACTTTGTTCATAGGAAAGACTAGATGCTTGTCACATAAATTTTGAATTATCTGTCACACAAAAGGAAAATCCAGTTGATCATATTATGTTGAGGAATTCGTCACCAAATCAGAGTAAGGGTTTTAAAGAAAGTGAAGAGAATTGTCTTGAGAATACCATCGTTGAGTATCATAGTTCAAGAGATTCTTTTTATCCGCTTATTTCTCATTCCTTTTATTCTTTATATCCTGATCTATTCCTGGATTCTATTAGACTTGACACCCTACCTACAACATACTACTCTTTTCCACCATAATCATATCCTTTCGATATGATAAATTTTGGTGAAATCAATTCCAAACCTAACAGTGATAAACTTGGATTTGATGATTGTTCACTTTCATCGCTCACATGGGAAAAGGACATGTTATGAGATGATTTTACACAGTTTATTGTTGAAAAAGACATTGCATTATATTTTATGGAGATCAAACATTCTAAGTTTCATACTCGTTCTTTTCTTAGCTTGAATCTTAATGTTAATGCTTCACATGTTGAAATGATCAATCGCATCGAAGGAAATATTCAACCCAATGATCCAATCGATTGCACAAATCCTCCTATGATGAGCTTTCCATTGGTATATTCGTTTCATCAAAGTCATGGTTTGCATCCCCATTTTTGTGACAGGATCTTAGAGTGGCTTGAATATTCATATATGAAAAAATTTCACAATAAAGACAAAGTTGAGCTTGCTTTCTTTTTAACCAAGTATCTTGGAAGTAGGCGTGACATATTTCTTTCCTCCATGTGAAGAAATTAATAAGTACTTAGAGAACTGTCAGAAGGATGGGGCGTTTCAGCCTTGGCTGATGGTTATTCCATTTCCTTGTAATCCTGACAAGTTTTTCAATACTACTTACACTCGCCCATTCCATTATGACCCTTATCTTGACAAGATTGCGCAATGGATGGAGGATTCATACAACAAGAATATTCAAGGAAATGGTAAGATCGTGGTTACTTTGTTTCTAGATGTTGATTATGAAGGTAAGCGTGATATGTTTCTGTCAGTCGTTGATATAATACCATTCTTATTAGTAATTCTTGATCTTGTTTTCATTGCAGGATTAGAGTTACTCCGATGGCTACATTGGAAACATGACTTCACGTAGTATTCTGGTTTATTTAATAGTTAGGATAGGCTTAGGAATAGGTTTTCTTGTAGTTTTATTTCTCACTATTTCTCTTTGTAATAATGCAGTCATTAATGCAAGTGGGCGCACCACGAGAACCATAATACGACTATTGTCAGAGAAGTCCTCTTGACCCTTTTTCTCTTTACTTCTAGTTGAACGTTTATTTTCAAAAACGCAGTATCGAAAATATTAAATGGAAAGTAAAGAGATAAATGGATCTAAATCAACCCTGACCTAAGATACCATGAGTAGGAATGCTTTCCCATCATCCAGTATTTTCCTACTTTCTTTCAGTTTCCCAGGGGATTGTCGCATGAGGTTTTCAGATGCACCTTCTGTGTATATTGTTTTTTGTTTTTTTTGTTTGGATTTCTTTGTTTTCCAATTTTTTCTTTGCTGGTGTGTTTGGATTTCTCCCTTATGCTTACCAGTTTTTGCTTTTGGAAATACACCTACCTGCATCACTGAGCTGTTCAGACAAAGACGATAGAAAATTCCTTTGCTAAAATAACTTCTGAAAAATTTGTACAAACATCAATGATATATTGCTGACATTGATATCTGTGTTGGAAAATTTTGTTGTTTCAAAGAAGTTTACTGATTTCAATCTCTAAGCAAAGCTTGTCATGATCATCTATTATCTTTTTACGCTATCCCTTTTCCATAAAGGAACGACTCAAAAGATGTCTCCCTGTCGTAGGAAGTTGTTTTGTAAATGAAACATCTCTGGAGCTAAATAAAGGACAGTGCTAAAAAATTCTGATGAGGTCTGAAAAAATATGTTAAAATATCAAGATTTTTAGCGTCACCCTGCTCAGCTATATACATATGAAAAACAAAATAAAAATTATTAATAAGAGCTGTGGGAAGTGCTTGTAAACTCGCCGGGATACTGAACAGGTTTGCTGGCAGCGGGTAAATGCAAGCATGGCGCCAAGAAAACTTCGCCGGGGTACTGAATAGGCATGCTGGTAGCGAAGCAATGTCGGGTACATGAAAATCTGCAAAAAAAATATAAGAAACCTCTTTAATGTCCTTTATTCTAATCCAGAACTTCTTGATAGGATACAGATGTCAGAGTGGGTTAATTGGAAACCCTGTTGAGGCTATGGACGCCTGCTGGCAGCAGTGGCCATGCCAACAGTATTGGAGATTTTATGATTAATGTCGTGACTTGCTAATCTTAAGACTGTTATTGGTTTTCATCTTTTAAAACACTGTTGGGAAAAATGATTTACGATGATGTTAGTACGATTTTCTAGTTGTTATTTTGAGTTGAAATTTTCTTTGATGTCCTAATCTGAATTTGTTTCTTTTGATAGAGATAACTGCTTCTTCCAGTGTGTCGCCATTGTTGGCAGCCAATTCACTTTTTTATTATCCTATAAGCTGCCTACACCTATGTCTTGCGAACATCAAGTTTTTCGTCGCATTTTTCAAATAGACGAAACTTTCATTTCTTGCGACATTTGCACATTTGTCTTCGTTAAGTTTTCACGACTGTAAGCGTGAAAACTTCTTCTTTCGAAGTTACATTTTGATCACTATCTGGACTGTCATGATATTTTTATTGATGTGCCTACTGCGCTTACCTTTTATCTATCATTATGTAGCTGGAGGAACTTTTAAACCTTGCTCATTGGTCATTCTTATATTGATGATATGATTGAGTTTCAGTAAGTTTGCAAGGCATTGAGCATTTGGATTTACACTTTTAATGACTTGCCTGATATTTGTTTCTACATAAGGGTTATGGTTAATTTTGTTTATATATATTATATAATCCTTATGTTAAATTTTTATAACTTTCGGCTTGTCAAATATTATGAATATCGTTTGACACCTTGGTTAAAATTTTGATCGTATACATTGGCGCATAGTTGGTTTATGTTTTTTTTGATTTATATGTCGAATGTTTGAACACCGTGGCATAATATTTGTGTGTATACACAATGGATTTCATTGGTTGTTCGCATGACTTAATGGCTGAACTATTATCATGGAGTGAAAAGCTATGAAACTTGGCGGTTGTACTTGGGTAATGAATATTATGCATGGCAGACTCCAACACCCTCGCATGCGCGCATTTATGCTTACCCCTTTTGGCTCGATTCATTGTTGTTGGTTCGGATAGCTCTGTTATTGTGTGTTGATGAATTCAAACCCTTGTCCCTTAGCCCGGCTCAATGTGTGTTATCTCCTGGCTCTCGAAGGGAGAATTGAACCCCCATGGTGTTCAGAGTTGGTGTTGGTTTCATTTTGCCAGAGAAGACTGCCCCGTAATTGCCCCCAGAGTCACGTTTTTGCGTGAGCGATTCTGGGCAAAAGGATTTGAATTAGCTCAAACCATTGAAAACCAAGAACCGTTTTTAGCCCCTTTACCTTCATCGCGGGCGGTTTCTTCAGAAAGTGAGCTACTACAGAGATCTAGCTCTCGTTTTACAGGTCAATTTTTCAATGGCTGGAACATGCGTTTTGAGTCTGTATGCATTCCTTCAGATATGTTCTTTAGAACTCCCTCTCACCTGTCAAGCCATCTCGTTGCTATACATGTATGGATTCTGTTTTCAAATAGTTCCGTTTCTCATTCAAATGCTCTGTCATTCATGTTCATCATGTATATTGTTTTGCTTTGCTTAAAATAGAAAGAGTTCCGATTTGATATATGATTTGCTCATAGATTTTTATGGTTATTCGTTTGGATTGCATTTGCTAAGCTTGTCTGAGCGAAGAAATGAATTAATGGTGTGTTTCTAATACAATTCGGGAAGTTCCATACCTTATTTAGAATACGATTACCCTTGGATTTGATCTTGTATGATTCGTATGATGTGTTTGACAAATTCAGGAGTGTAGTTGTTACGATGTGATCTATCATACGATTTTCCAAATCATGAATACCACTCTATCTGATTTAAATTTGGAAATAACTACTCTGTTTCTATAAAAACAATGGTCTCATTAAAACTGTGCAACTACGCCCGAAACATACAAGATTATGATTCACAACAAATATGCTACACTCAGCTGATTAATTCGCTTGTTTGGATTGCTATTTGGTTTGATTTTAAATGTGTAAAAATGAATTGGTTAAACCCAGTTGTAATTCGTTAGGCTGGAACAGTTTTGGTAAAGGAAAATCAATCTTGTTTGCTCACTGTGCAATGATAAACGATATCATAACTGATAGACTCGATTTGATTGAGAAATGATTACGATTCTGTTACATATGACTTCATTTACCAGACTCATGACTATAATTGAAGCAGAGTATTGTTATCTCTTTACTTGGTTAAATGATGTGGATCCTTTTGGTATAATTCTTTCATTTTATGATTTGTTCTCCAGTAATTATTGGATGACAATTGAATTAAACCTCATTCAAAGATTTGATTTGATTTCAATTCCAATTCTGTATATTATTTTAGACTAGCTATAGAATCAGATGATTCTGTAGCTAAGTCTGTAGAATTAGATTTTTATTGTTTTGCTAATAAAATATCTCTCTAACTTGTTATTTTTGGTCCATTACAGGTGAATTCGAAATTGCATTGGATTTGATGAGCAGTTAGAGGATATTTGAAATATTTTGGTTTCATTTTAGTTTCCTAGATTAGTTGAACATTGGGAGATCTTCCCAGATTTTTGTAAAACAGTTTTAACTACCACAGGGAGGTTTTACCCTATGGAAAAACTTATAAATACTGATTATTTTTGTAATAAAATCATCCTCATTCGTGGGAGAACAAGGATATGGAATTTTAATACAGACTGAGACCGAATTTGATATTCTGCTACAGCTTTAGCTTTTCATGATATCAATATTTTGTTTTACGTTTATGTGTATCTATTTTCATTTGGTTAATGACTACTTTAGCTATCTTAGTCTTTTGGAAATGATATAAATTAATCAATATAATCCATATCTGATTTCTTCCAAGTGTTTTAAAAAAACATAGCAATTACTTGATTCAGTTTGTGAATGACAGATTTCTCTTCTTCATCAATTGAATTATTAAGTATAAGTTTTTGCATAACAGGCTTCCCTTATTGCAGAGATTTATAAATCTTATAATTGTTATGATTTTTTATGTCTTGTTTGTCCTGTAAACCAACTCAAAGAGTAGTGCAGCCTATCGTTTACGAGAAGCTTCTGGATCATCCGGTGCGAGTTTCCTTCCTCCGACCAACTTCGAAGTCATCATACACAGGACAAATTTGGAGCGTTTCCAGGTCAGTTTGTCATTTGTTTGTTTAGTATATTTGTTAGTATTTTAGTTAGTAAGTATATTAGATTGTTTAATTTCAGTAAGTTTTATGTCTTGTTTATAAAATCAAAAAAATCAACAAAAATATCTTTCTCTGCCTTAGGGTAGAAAGCAAATGAGTTTTCCAGGTTTTATTTAAATCTGCATTTTGTGAATATTGTATATTTGTGAATAAGTTGTAATTCAATTAGTAATTAGATAGTTAATTATTAGAGTTAGTGTAATAGTAATTAGTAGTTAGTACATAGAATAGTTAGAGTAGTTTATATTTAGTTTTAGTTTAATTTATTTAGTAGTTTGTTTTAGTTATATTAGTCAGTTTAGATTAGTTTTCTCTTTGGTTTTCCTAGGACCTTAGAGCGGCCAACGGAGACGTTAAACCCATCAGGGTGGTTCATTCCAAACGGCTTGGGTTATTAGACAACCGCGGACCGGTTCCACTCTCTTAGTTGACGGACGGTCAATTTCGCCCATCAACACAACCATGAATATAAAGAATGTTGGTTCTTGTGTTTACAACATTCATTTCGTTATTTGTTCTCTTGCTGTTATGATAATAATTTTCCCATATTTTTACTGGAAAATATATTCTATCAATGTGCATAAGGAAACATCACTGAGTATAAGAAAGCCCTTTTTTTGTATATGTATGAATCATGCCAATATGTATAACAATGCTTATGAAGCAAAGTGCAATAGAGTATCGTTGGAAAAGAAATGTTCATAAATGGTAAATGAGATGAAAAATGGAATGATGGTAGTGGAAAAAGTAGACTAATGATAGTGAATAAAGTCCCCTACCCCCCAACTTAACTTGTTGCATGTCCTCATGCAACGTGGCATAAGTCATAGAAGTGAAAAAGGAAATGGAACTGGGTGAAGGAATTTTCCAAATTATTCATTGCTAGCAGATGAGGAATTACATGATTAAAGTTTAGAAAATAACATACCTCCACTTACCCAAAATGTTGATGAACTATGAAATAGGAATATGGCTGATGCGACTACTAGAGCATGGAAGATATCACTGCTGCAGGATCATGTGAAAAGTGACTGCTGCTATAGTGGTGACTGTTGTTTGCTGGATTCGAGAATGTGAAGTGGAGGAATCAAAACTTCTGCTGAATGAATCATGGAAAAGAGAAAGTATGAAAGTGGAACTATGGTACTCTCATAAAGATGAAGTGATGATGTTGTAACTACTGATATAGTCATGAAAAATGTATAGTCTTCACCCGCTGTGAAATCTGATGGTACAATTCTAATCATGCGAATGAATGTGTTGATGCCTAGCATGAAAAGAATTCAATGGATTACCGACCAATGATGAATGTCATTAACCAATGTGAGGCAACTCACCATTGATGTCAATGAGTGCCAAGGTACCTGAGTACATCTTATGAAGTGCGAATGAATGAGATGATGTCGAGCCACTTGCAAGATCTGACGATCAGGGGACATTGATGTATTCCCATGATTGTCAGTGAGAGAACTTTCCATTAAGGCATGCAAGCCTCCAGGTACTCAAAATGGAATTTAGTCTATATCCGAGATAAGGTGTTGAGGTCGATGGGGCAAGACTTGTTGAAAGGTGGGCCTTAAGGTATCCCACATCAGTCAATGCGAGTTCTGATAAAAAGAGTGGTAGGACTATAAATGAAAATATCTCAGTAGTAACAATGTTTATGGCAAGGCAATGTAGTCATGGAAAGGGAGCTGGATAGTTTTATTGACAAGGAAAAATGAACTAAAAAAAATAAAAGAAATGCATGCGACTCAGAAAGATAAGCGTGTGGGAAGTTATGAAGTACAATTCAATGGAATATGGGCTTCAACACATGGATGACCAATCTTCTTTGAAGGAGACATGGAAGAAGACATTCATGATGCAAATGGGTTTATGAATGGTCGCTGTGTAACAACAAATGCCATAACGTGTAGGATGAGAGTCAACTCCTTCAAGAAGTCAATAAGACATGTTTTTTTTCCAAAAGTTTTGTATATATTTGAAAATCACTTCAGTAGCAAGATGCGATCGACCGCACACCTGAAAAAAACTTAGTACAAATCCTGCATGAAAACTTTGTGAGATGTTCGAAAATATAACATGCAGAAAGAAGAACAAATGCGACAAAGTAAAAATAAATAAAACGCGGTTTTATACCTCTTGTCGTGGGCGTTGCGCGCACGCTTGTGTAATCGTTGAATGCTTGCTTAGCGTAAAATGAAAAAAAAAACATGTTTCCATTTGTTTCCAAGAATTTATAAAAACACCCATTTGCAATGTTTTTTTTTTATGTTTTATATATTATTATTATTATTATTATGTTTAACCTAATTTAATAACATTATTTTTTATATTATTTTTTTTTGTTTATATTAAAACAAAATATAAAAACAAACAACATATGTTTTTTTTTTTTGTTATTATAAAAAAAACAAATTGTTTATAATAAAACAAACATATTTTTTTTGTTATTATGATTTTTTTATAATAAAACAAATGAATAATAAAAAACAAATAAAACAAAAATAATAAAACAAAACAAACAAGTTAACTTTCATATACCTGTAGCACATGCTACCATGAATGCTCCAGCTGATAGGAGAAAATTTGTGGCGCCCGACATCTGTCCATCATTCAAAATGCCCGTAAGCTCTGGTTGCCTTATCGAATTCAGGGTGGGAAGTTGGAAGCACTTTTGTGTGAGAGGATTGCACACAATGTACACGTGAGACAATATCGTCTTCACCAAGAGTAGGCCTGCTGTGAATGTGAGGCAATAAGCATGTTCGACTACGTGGCATAGCAACATATTGCACAAGACTGCTTACAACCAGATCAATCAAGTTATGATCATTAATTTAGCTGCTGTAGGCACATCTGTCAAGAAACCTGACCCTTGTAAAAAGGTTTCTCATTATTGAGCCATATAATGTCTCGCAGAAGACTAAGTGACGAAATGATAGATTCCCTAGCCTTCACCTTTGCAATGCATCGTAAAATTTAAACATCTTTGCATGATCAACTGAGATATAGTGACCAAGGATTTCAATAAATGCTCCAGACTCGAGTACTTCACTAGGTGCCTCTCCCATATACATCATGTTCCATGGTAACTCAAGTACATGTTTTCCATCCATATAGTGACTGATAGCAAAAGTGATACCACCGACCACTAACTATCAAAATTCTAGATTCTATTGAATATCCTTCTGAATGGAGCCTGCACAATCACTTGCATTGGCATCGTCGATCTCATCTTCAAATTCCTTAACTGGATACACGAAATATGAGGTCATGAAGAATATTTCAGTTTGTTCCAGGCGGTCTTTTACTTTACAACCTATCTCTCTGCTATGATTCTTTTGTTGTCACTTCATGCAAGTTTCTTCAAAAAGGTAAGGATTTTAATAATGTCACCTATAGATCGACCCTGAACATGCTTCAACTGCGTCAAACTGGTCTGGATTTTTAGTAGCAACCCAATTGGTGTTTTCATTCTCCTTTATAAATATTGGTTTTGACATTAATGATGATGGGGTTCTTTTTATTCGATGGAATTGCATCGATGGCATCCCGGACCATAGTGAAATCACCTTGACCATTCTTCGAATCCTCTGTAATCACATTGGCTTTACCAGAGTTCACAGGAATCCCCTTCAGTTTTAGAGACGAACTTCCCTTCAATTTCATAGAATTTTTCTCCCAATTACTGCCATGTATTCCATGGCGTTCAGAGATCCTACCGATATAGTAAGCGGGTTCCATTAAAAAAAGTTGGAGTGCTACAAGAAATGAGCTGATGACCAGTAATCCTCTCCAGTTTGTCATTGCGGTTGCTGAGATGTGATCTCCATTCTCCCACAGCTCTTCAAGGTCTCTATAACCCTAATTGTCAGGCCAAGAAAGTGTTCACCAAAATATGCCCTTCTGTCAATCACTCCGTCAACATTTCCCGCGTCAGAACTCATGATTGTGTCAGGCCCACGTCCTCTGATGGGGGTGACGTTTCTCCATTTCCCATTGAAAAGTTTCACGATATAGATGGATTCTATGCTCTCTGTGACATCTGCGATATATATAAAGGTCGCCTACGACCCGGCTTGATCTGCATGTGTGCCATAAACCGCGATCACTATCATCTTCACGTCTACATAATTTATCCCATTTCCATAAACCGTTGCCAATCCAATCACAATCCATGAAATATCGCCGAAAAAATCTTCATTGGTTGCCAACAAAAAAACTGCGAGATAAATGCCAGTTAGAACCAATTGTAATTATAAAAGTCCAGATGTATAAATGCTAGCCGCTAAAATTTAATAACCAAATATATAAAGGATCGTGTTTAATTAAATATAGATTGGCAAGAATATGCTGCAAATCCAGTTAATACAAAATCAAATGAAAATGGGGTTTAGTCTCGCAACCTTAGGCAACAAATTCTTTGTTCGGTTGAATATGAATCTTAAAAACAAATTTCAGGGGATATGATGAGAAAAAAAAATGGATCTGCTTACCTGGTCAATCCCTCTCAACATGAATTTACCTGCTCATTTCTTTTAATCAGTTCTTCTAGCAAGGCTGTTGGAGCGTGCGCCTTCATCTCGCCCAAATTTTCCATTCAATCTGTGTACCAATCATGTGCAATTGCATTCGACCGAGTTTAAGAAGCAGCTCCAACTCCATGTGTGGATTCATTCGGCCGGGTGAACAATATGGCACATTGTTCTCTTCATTTTCATTATGGCGCACGAGGAATATGCAAGAACATGTTCATGCACAATGGAAATAGTGAACAGTGATAAACAATTTCATTTTGATCAGATAAAGTAGAGTCCTGTGCTTAGTGAAGGCTGGTCGAAACCGAGTTATTGAGATATTGATTGACTACCTTCGACTTGTGTATTTTAAAGTGAGGAGAGGAGCAGTCAAATTATTGATGGGAAGGCCCTCGCAATTTTATTTATTCAATTTATGCGATGGTTTTTGCTTATTCATGATATTTTGTTGCTTGCAGGGTTAATTCTTACAGGATAAGGGGCGAGAGCAAGAATATGGCACACAAACCAGACCAAAGTTTAAAAACAATATTATATGTCATCTGCCTCTTATCTTGCATAGATTGCAGATCTTATTCATTTACATTATTTTATTATTATTATTATTATTATTATTATTATTTTTAATGTACTTACAGTTTTATTGTAGATGGAGGATGCACAACTTTTCATTTATTTCTTCTATTATGTTTTCAAAATAAAGAATAAAATAAAAAATTATTTTGCAAGCTTATTAAAAATTTATGAGCAAATGGAAGACGAAAGGAAATTTTTTATTTTCGTCAATTAATTGATATTCCTGAAATCAATCAATCAGTCATCCTACTTTCTGATCCTTGCGATCGCACAAAGTACAGAGGAGAGCATACTTATTCTAGCAAATGAAAAACTTGAAAATAAAACCCTACCTACACTATGCTAATTAGAAATGAGAGAGTAGTTACGTGTAATCAAACAACCAATGTAGCCATGCACACAATAGTAATAAAAAAATGTTGTCTTTCAATTTAGCAATTGACAGTCGGGAATATGTATGAATGTGTGAAATTAACGATTGAAACTGTAAATTAAAAAAAGAAAAAGAAAAGCTAAATGAATCTAACCTAGTACTTGCTTTAAACTAGTGTTCGATTAGGCTTTCATAGGTGTAATTTGTCTTACTCAAATCATGTTGGAGCTCCTTGCTGCCCTCCTCGACCTCTTGCACACCTAATGGTTCTTTATTAAATGTGCAAGGTCCTTCGTATGTTGATTCTACGTTTGCCTCAAGAGGAGTGAATAGGCTTTAGGCTGTTGTCAAGATCTCTTCTTCCAGAGAAGATGAGACCCCGAATTTTGCTAGGATCTGAGTGAGTTGTTCCAAGCTTAAATTCATTGTTAAATCATGTTAGAAAAAAAAGGATTCTTACAACACCCAAATTAAAATGAAAAAACTTAAAAAAACATTCTTGCTAAAAAGAATCACACTTCACAGTTGTGGAAATTAAAACGTTCCTGATAGTTGGTAGGGACAGTGAGGAATATACACTAAAGCAACTCTATGACCCTTAGAACCAATACATATAGATCACACTTGCAAATATTTAAACTAATCTTGCGGAAATCGAAATTTGCAAAAATTGAAATTACTTCTACCTAGTTGGTAGGGATAACATGAGGAGTCTCCTCTCACGAGCTTCTATTTCTCCTTACCAACATGTCTAGATCACACTTGCAAAAATTGAAACTAATCTTGCAGAAATTAAAATTTGCATAAATTGAAATTACTTCTACCTAGTTGGTAGGGGGAACATGAGGAGTCTCCTCTCACGAGATTCTATGTCCTCTTAACAACATGTCTAGATCACACTTGCATAAATTAAACACTCTTGCATAAATTGAAATTTGCAGAAATTGAATCTACTTTTACCTAGTTGGTAGGGAGAACATGAGGAGTCTCCTGTCACGAGATTCTATGACCCCTTACCAACACGTTTAGATCACACTTGCATGAATTCAAATAAAAAATAAACTAATACCTCAATCCATCGCGCTTCCCTGCCAACGATGCCAAAATGTTGGGCTCTAAATATGTCCTAAAAACAACCTCTATGCATCATCCAAAGGTAGGCACTGACACAAGTGTTTTACTTGTCGCCTACGTAAGTTCTTACCTTCTGTTTTCAATACCCATCCTCCAGAGATGCAACCCTGCAAAGGGACAACAATCGTAACAAAAGGAACAAAAATCGTAACAAGGGAACGACAGTCGTTATATTGGGTCGAACTAATGTTGTATTAATTGAGTTGTAGTAGTTGCCCAACTATTTAATTTGTCAACCTGGGGTTCGTAAACCGACGAAGCACACGCAAAGTATATGCAAGATTGAAGCGGAACTAATCTAATCTAATGTTTAAGCTACGATGGAAATTGAATCATTAATCTAACACATGACTGAAATAAAATCATTAATCTAACACACGACTGAAATTGAATCATTAATCTAACACACGACTGAAATAGAATTATTAATCTAACACACGAATTGGAATTGAATTAATCTAGTTGCGTAAATGAAATTAATCTAGGAATGAGAAATTGCATAAATGAAATTAATATAGAAATGGAGAACTACATGAAGTAAGAGTAGATACAACAAGTGAAGAGTTGAATGGCATAGCAACATATGAGAGCTCTCACCAATGAAGCAATCTTACATTAAATAATCAAATAAATCTTCATAACAGAATAATGAAAGCATGAAAACCAAAATCATGAATCAAAGCTAAGAATCCCTTTCTCTTTCGAATCCTAATGACTACCACTAAATGACTACAAAATAACTCTAATTAATTGAATCCTCTAATTCCTATTGAATCCTCACGAAGAGAGAGAGCTCTCTTTTATACATGAGATCCTTGAATATAAGATAACCATCTCATTATTATAGATCCATTTTTCTCTCAACCTATTTCCCATTATTTTAAAATATAATCCCTTCAAGTCCTCACACATATCTCTCATATATATTGGATAAGATATTCCAACCAAATCTCCATGATCTTCTCCTTGGAATGGGCTTGAATTATCTCTTAAAATCTTGAAATGGTGGAGGAAGTATTCGAGAAGTTCTTTTGAATTAATACTAAAATGAATAAAGTGGAGAACAATAAGGTGAAAACCAAGTATATTTATGGAAATTATATCGTGAAAGGTTAATGGGGCGATGAAATGTGAAGAATGATGAAGGGAAAGGTGGATGAAAATAGGACATTTCTGAGCCCCAACAGGGTGACACATGAAGGAAGTCATAGAACTAATACTAAGAATATGTATTCTGTGGTTCTAAAAGTGGATCTATCCAAGGAATATGATAGGTGAGTTGGTTTAACTTAAGGCTAATTCTCATGCATATTGCTATGAGTCTTCATACAGTGAATTGGATTATGGGTTTTCATCAATTTCATTTGCAGTGCTGATTAATGGTTCCACCTCTAGGTTTTCTACCCCTATAGTGGGTCTTGTTACCCCTTAGTTTTCACAAGGGATATCTCAGAGAAAATATTCACTACCCTAAAGGAATTGTAATTATGGAAATGGTGCTAATTTTGGCTTGTAATGTGCTTGAATTTCCTTTCACGAAAGTAAGGAATTTTTGGCCCGTAAGGAATTTTTGGCCATGTTTCATAAATGATTGCAATCAGTAATTGAGTATCTCCAACACTGATTTGAAGATGAAGAAAAAGGGGGGAAAAGGTTGAGGGAATTCATAATGAAGGGTTACATTCTGTAGAGTATGATCAACTTTGGATCAAAGATGGAATTTTGGGCTATTAGTGATAGATTTTAAGGTAGACATGGTAGGAATATTGACAACGTTTTATCCAGTTGGTAATGTTTGCAACAACTAGTGAAGCTTAGGGAAGTCATATTGGTGAGAGAATTATAATTCTGAAATCTTGAGACAATAGATGATGCACCAAAAGTTTCTTGAGGAAACAGGAAGTGAATATATCCTTGATAACAACGATTTTTCCAATAATAAGATGGTTCAGTTGGATGATAATGGAATCTTTAAAGTCCTCAGTGTGAAATCTACCTTGAGGATGGTTTTCCAATGAAATATATCAGAAAAGGGTAAATTGTTATGTTGAGATAAAGAGGATACCTACAACAATGCAAGGAGGGAATGCCAAACCCATTGGTGCATACTCAAGGTTTTTGTCACTAATTCCTACATCTAATGCTCCATATACATCACCAGTTGGTGTACAAAATCATATCTGATATACCTTGTAATGTTAGCTGTATATGAAGAAATTGGTGGTTGTAAGTGTAGCTTGTTGAAAGACTATTTGTGGAATATCAATGTTGTGGATAACCCCATTTTCAATATAGTTTAATATAAGTGTCTGAACTTCAAGATAAGATGAAGAGAAGTTGAAGCACTGTACACTTTCTTATTGTTGTTTGAATTATGCATAGACTTCAGATGGGTAGATATATTGTAAGACAATTTCCTTCGGAGCTAGTGCAGACAAAGGTATTCTGAAAGTGTTCCAACATCTTAATATTATAGAAGTGTGATCAACTTTCACTGAGGAAATTACAGAGGGAGAAATTATAGATTGATCCAACCTTTGACATATTACCCAACCAAATAATATGGCGAATATTGTGTTTTACAAACATATTTATATATGTGAGGTGTTGGACTAATAAAATATGGCCATCCAACCTGTATAAATGGTGCAAGAAACCTATATTTAAGAATTCTAAAGAGGGATGACCTGTGTGCTTTAAAATTTGTTGGAGCCGACCAATTTTCATTCAATTAAATGTTTCCTGGGAAAAATACGTGTCAGAACCGACCCATATATGGTTTAAGAGATGGATTAAATTTTGAATGATGTTGATCCAACCTCCCCAAAATATGGACGAACCTATCCATGCTAAATGTTATTGTTGATGATTTGGGGGAAGTTTTGGTGACTAAATATTAGATTAGAACATTTGAAGGGCCTTTGGAGGCTGGACGCTACATCAATACCCACATTTATGGAGGAGGGGTCCACTTTTGAGGGTTTTGGTCCCTAAATTTTGGCACATGTGGCTTAAGAAGCCCAAATTTTGAATTATTTAGATTATTTTAATTATTGAAGAGGGTTTTACCCACTCCTTAGGCTATATTAGTGGAAATTATCTTAAATAATTATTATTTTAATGTAAGAGGAAGTTGAGCCTTTCCCCTATAAATAGAGAGACACTTCACTCATTTTTATAATCACTTATTAAGGGATTTTCCCTTAGGAGGTCTGAAATTTTCTTGGAACATTTGTCTTGGATTGGTGTTTTGGAGGAATAAGGTTTGTCTATGGAGCATTGGATCAAATTGATTTTTATTGTGGTTTTCCTTGGAAAATTTGTGGATGAACTTTGGTAAAATAGGTTTTTGCATATAAATTCTTGGATCTTACAAGTATATTTATGCAATTACTTGCCTTTATTCAAAGAAATGTCATTCTGAAACCCTAGGAGGAGTACAAGGGCATACACCCTCCACTAAATCTCATCCTTTGCATCTTAGAAATCCTTAAAATACTTGCCTCAAGGAGTAGAATTTCCTATGCCCTTGTTGCAAAGGCTCGACTAGTGTTTTGTTCAAGAAAGTAAAAGGGCTTACACCCCTGGAAATTTTAAACCCTAGTCTCATCACTTCAAAATTCTACATAGCTCCCTTTTTCCAAGTATTTCCTTGACCAAGGTTTTGTTCTAGGAAGTAAAAGAGATTACACCCCTAGAAATTTTAAACCATAGTATTTTCAGTCTCAACTCATTTTATGACTCCATTTCCCAATGAAAAGACATTGGTCCTGGATCTCCAAATTCTTTGTGAAAAAATCTCAACCTACAACAATTGTGACCTACAACTAGCTGGTTTGAAGCGAAAGAGAGATCATTGAGGTGAAAATGGCCTTTATCTCTTAGTTTAACAAGATTTGCACTTGAGAATTGGGACTTTGGATCTACTTTGGATTGTGTAAGTTTGTGCGATAATGTTTTGGCGTCATTTCCAGGGATAAAGTCTAATTTTCCTGGAAGACGACATTGGAGGAGTTTTTAGCTTTGAAGAATCCTAGCGAATCCATTTGAATAATGAAGACCTTATTCTTTGTGGATTTTTGAAGACTTTATAGTTGTAAGATAGGACAAGCATCATTGTGAAGGCATTTGCAACTCACCTTGGTGACTCCATTGTGATAAGGTAGAAGTATTTCATTTGTGATTGAGATTTCATTGCATATAATGAAGAATGGTTTCTTGAATGTTTCATGGAATGTATCATGCTCTTGGTATCAAAGATGTTCTAGTTACCCTAACAATTTTCCACCGAAGCATGCCGAGAATCACCTGAGGTTTAATGGTGATCCTTCTTGTGTTGTCCCACATGTCTTGTCATTCATGAGATATGCATCCAAATTCAAAGAAAGACATAAGGACCTTTTTGTGAGAGAATTCCTATGCTAATTGGAAATAATTCAAATGGAATGGATCCATTTCCATTGTATCCCAAAAATTAATCCTTCTCTCCAAATATTTGTGAAGGAATTTCTCAAGCATTGTGGTCCTAAATATCAAGGTTTTGAAAACACATATCATGAGCTTATGACAACCCTGTAGGAGGAGGGAATTTTAGATATTTTTTAAGGTAATGAAAATATTTATGATGATGAGGCTCTCCTATAGGAAGAATATATATATATGAGGATGATGGCGTGGATTTTCAAAACGCGTAAGAAAATTTGGAGGATTCCCTGGTTGTGACCCCATATTGTGGCAAGATTATTCTACAAGAAAACAATTCAGATGATCCCTCTGATGATGAACATGAATTTGAGAAGGTTACAACCCCTAGCCACACAACATATATTATGGGCATTGCAAATCCAAAAGACCAAAGAAACAACAGGCTTGGGACACACTTGAAACAAGATTTGTGCTCAGAATAAGAAAAGGAGACATGCACCTTGCATGTGATGGATGCCCATGAATATGATGATGATAAATATTCTGACGGTTTTATGGTCAATGTTTCAAATCATAATGAAATTATTGTTAAGAAGGATAAACCAAAGGGTATTTTTTTGGTACCAAATTGAAACACTGATGATGTCCATTTAAAAAATCAGGATATCATTGGGAAATATAATAACATCAATATTGTGCTAAAGGATCATCTCGATAACCAAGAGTTTAGGGGAGTTCTCAACACAAATGAGCATGTGCCTCAGAATGCTAAGATATTTGAAGAAATAAAAAACTTGGATGCACTACACAATTTTAGTTTTAACAAAGAAATGGTCCCTACAACATGCAGTGTGGATGATTTTGTCCTATTCAACTTAAGGAGAGGCCCTTTCTTTCTATCCTTTAACAAAGATCCCCATTATGATGAGGAGGATAATATTGGAGATGAAAATACTATTATTTTAGATTCGAAAGAAAAATACCCAGTAGCTCTGATATACACCCAGGTATGGACTCATTCTTTGGTAGACATGGTCACAATTCTGACGCCATAAAAACAACTTTTGAAGAGCCCAATAAATATGAAAAAACTGACCAAAATTTACTGTGTTGGTATGAACATTTTACTGATCAAACCCTTGATCTGTTACTATGACAAAGAATGTACAAATGTTGTTTTGGATATTCTCCGGTAGAGGATGAATATGTTGACAATACCAGCAATTCTAAGGCTTGCAAAATAACAGAGGGGCAAGGTGATGATCAAGCATGTGTTGCAGACTTTGTAGAAGGATCGAATGGGGTTAAGATGTATGTTAAAGGGATATTATTTGATGAATTCTCCCTAGAAGAAAATCAATTTGATAGTGTCCTTGGTGCCCTTAAGAGTGAATATAATGGAAATGATGATAGCCTTGGTTGACATTTAGAGATGGATCCCAACCAAAGTGAGACTTGGATGGCTGGATTTGATAAAATCCTTATTGAATATCCCTCCAATAATGATGAAAGAGGTATGTATTTATTTGAGGAGATAAAAAATGAATATTTTGTGGGGGTTACTGATAGATGCCTTGAGGATACCATCGTCCTTGGCTCTATTGAAGAGGTCATTCTAAATACGAATTCTAAACAATTTTTTTCTACCAACACTAATGAAAATAAGGAGATTTCTAATAAATGACACAACCATACCAGAGGAGATACTGAAGGGGGTGCTACTTATCAATAACAAAGACATAATTTTTTTTCTCGCAACACTGTTTTTTTTGTCTCAAATTGTTATGACCCAAGGGGAGCATAAATGGGGTTAAATGTATATGATATGACCCCAAGGGGGGGAATATATTGGCCTAAATGTAGATGTAATGTATAAATATATATGTAATAAGGTCAGCCTAATGGTAAATGGGCCTCATGTGCAAGTGTGAATAGATATATATAAAGGTCTTGTATTCATTATTGGTGACATGTGAATTGGGAAGTATGAACAATATTTAGTTATTTGGAGGGGGTTCCCCTATTATTTAAGGAGTTATTGTGTAACTTATATATATTTAAGTTGTTCTCCATGCTTACATTCTGTACGTGGTTTTTACTTATTGTTTATTATGATAATTTAAGCATTTGGTTCATTACATTTGGTATCAGAGCACCGATCTTAGGGTTTTGATTCCTCAATACAATCATTTTGGTATTTTCACTATAGCATTTTATCAGATCCACTTTAGAAGGAAAAAAAAAAGATGATATTTATAATACTTATCAAAGTACCTATGGTATGAATTTAAGGTTCTATGTCATTGTACTTCAGATATACACTTTGTGTATTTTTAATTAGTCTTGTAACTAGTCTCAAATAGGTGTTCCAGGTAAAATAGTCATAACTTATTCATAGAAGATCCAAATTCCATGAGACAAATTTCATTGAAATAAGTACAATCCTTAGTATTTTGGGTACAATTTTCATAATCATATATAAAATATTGTGCATGTGGCATGCTATACAAGTTCGCTCTCCTGGAAAGGCTAAAAATCAGCAAGGTGTGGAGAAGTTACCATAACTTCCAGTTGGCACATCCAATTTTGGTCATACCTATGGAATTGAAAATAAGAAATTTATCAGTACTATAGGTAGACATTTCAGATTCAAAAGGGATAAAATTGCAGAGATACATTAGAAGGAAGGTCGTCTAGGAGGACAGACTCCAAATCGGGGTTTCAAAGGTATGTTCACTAAAAACTATCATAAATTTTGATTGGAATGTCCGATTGAGCTGATTAAAAATTAATTGGAAAGAGAAAACATAGAAGAAAATATTATAGCAAGGATTACAACTATTTTATATCTTTTTCCTTAATATACAGGGGTTGTAAGTTGAGGTTTGGGTTAGACCTCAATTAAAAATCAATGACTTTACCTAAATTTAGTGGAGATGAAGACAATGATGGAATCAATCCCCGGGAATGGTTGAGAATGATAAAGAAAAAATGAAAGACTACTTTTGGGGTAGGTATTTGTTTGAATGGTGAAGTTGGTAAGTGGTGGTATAGATTTGACGAAGGTAATAGAAGAAGCACCACATGGGAAGATTTTAAAGAATTATTCTCAAACAAATGGATCAAGGATAAAAAAATGGAGGAGATGCATACAATTCAAGTGGAATTAAAGGAATCAAAAGAAAATGTATCCAAATTGCAAAAGGATAATGAAGAGATAAGAAAATGTATTACAAAGAAAAACAATGAGTTTGTCAAGTTGCAATCCCTTAATGAATTACTCATTGAGGATATTAAGAACTTAAAGAAAGAAAAGAGTAGTAAATCAAAGTGGGAAAATGATGATTCAAGGGAAGAATTGAAAAAAATTTAAGAAGAGATATGAAGATTATGAAACCATAATAATTAACTACTCAATGAGGTTAAGAGATTGAAAGAAGAAAACAAGCTTTGTCAAAATCAAGAAAAAGAAAGGATCTTGGATGAAGAATACACCAAAAGACTCGAAGAGGAAATTTGAAAGAAGGTTGAAGAATGCCTAAATAATGATGAGGCAAAATTAGAAATGCCATCGAGAATTGAAGAAGGACGTCAAAATTTGATAAATGGGGTGACATTGCATCTTAAAAAAGAGAAAGAAGACAAGATTCAAGAAGGTCACCAAAATATACTTGAAAAAGTTGAACTCCATATAGAGGATGTACATGCCAAATATGATGGTATTATATCCAAGGCTAGAGTAATCAAATACCAAGAAAATATGATCTAGGATGCCATTGTTTGTGAAAAGAAGATAGATGAAATGGGTGTACAAAATGAAGAAAAACCATCAAATGTCAAACCATATCGACACCCTCATTATCAAGAAATATTTCAAGGAAGACAAGAAGATAAATATCATCATTATCAAGGAATAAGATGGAATAATAATCAATATTCATGGAATATGGCATCACAAAAATAGTATTCTAGAAGATATTATCATAGACCAACATATACTGCAAATTGGACAAGATTCAACAATGATACATGTAATCAAGGGAAATAAAATCATGCGACAAGTATACACCAAGGATTACAACAAAAAATAATAGATTTTAGATGGGTGGATCATAATCAATGGAAGGAAGAAACCAACAACATAAGAAAATCATATTACTTGGTTTCATCACATATGAAGACTTTAATTGCAAAGCTTTGAGGAGAACGATTTTTGAAGGAAGATACTATGTTATGACCCAAGGGGAGCATAAATGGAGATAAATGTATATGATATGACCCCAAGGGGGGGAATATATGGGCCTAAATCTACATGTAATGTGTAAATATATATGTAATAAGGTTGGCCTAATGGTAAATAGGCCTCATGTGTAAGTGTGAATAGGTATATATAGAGGTCATGTATTCATTATTGGTGACATGTGAATTGGGAAGTATGAATGGTATTTGGTTATTTGGAGGGGGTTCCCCTATTATTTAAGGAGTTATTGTGTAACTTATATATCTTGGAGTTGTGATCCACGCTCACATTTTGTACATGGTGTGTACTTCTGGGTTATTCAAATAATTTAAGCATTTGGTTCATTACACAAATACCCAAATTAATGACAATAAGGGAAAGGTTTGGGAATGGTTGGGAAATTGAGAGGACACTTCATGGTCCAAATATGATGAAAACATCCCCATACAAAGAAGCATGAATAACATGTATGCCTGTTAGTACCATGATGAATTTTAGGTGCCCAGGTTTATTTTAAACTGGGAAGTGATGGGTAAGCCAACCTACCAACACTCGAACTTAAATATTTATCTGTTTTCTATGACAATCAAACATAGGGGTAAGCAATATTGCATCAATGAAGTATTGTAAACATTGTGACATAATATAGGGTTCTCATTTTCCCTTGAGAAGGACAAATGTCCCCAAGTAGGAGCCAAGTGTTACCCCTTAGTTTGCACAAGGGATATCTCAGAGAAAATATTCACTGCCCTAAAGAAATTGTAATGATGGAAATGGTGCTAATGATGTCTTATATTGTGCTTGACTTTCCTTTCATGAAAGTAAGAAATTTTTGGTCCTATTTCCTAAATGATTGCAACCAGTAGTTGAGTATCTCCAACAATGATTTGAAGATGAAGAAAAATGGGAGAAAAGGTCCAGGGAATTCATACCGAAGGGTTATAGTTTGTAGAGTATGATCAACTTTGGATCAAATATGGAATTTTGAGCTATTAGTGACAAATTGTAAGGCAGACAGGGTAGGAATATCGACATTGTTTTATCCAGTTGATAATGTTTACAACAACTATTGTAGCTTGGGGAAGTCATACTGGTGATGTTGGATAGTTGGTTTGGACAATTGGTTGTAATTGATTTCAACCCTTAGAGATTGATGTCAACCCTTGGAGGGGTACAAAGATGTTAGACAATTGTTTGACATTTGTATGATCAACATTGATGGTGATTTAGTTGGACACATTTGATATAGTCTACATGTATCCTCGTAAGTGTGGTTATGTGACCCTAAATTGATTGAATAATATGGACATGAGGGACAATGAAATTGTAGGTAATACTATCCTCGATGGATAGTACACATCGTTTCATTTCCGGTGATATGTGGACCACAACATGGTTCCTCATGGTTAGGGAGATATGGCCTTGTGAAGTTGGAAGCCCCGAAGAATGGTCAAGAAGCCCTAGTTGGTTACAAGTCAATGAATGAAAGGGTAAAGTGGTTATAAGAAGAAATATCTGGAAGCCATAAGATCGAGGGAATAAGTTACCTAGAAAAAGTATAAATACCCCTCAAGGATTTATTCACAAGTACACTCACACACTTACATTGAATATCTATTGTGAATGTTATGGTCTAGTATTGTGAAATTTTGGCTAGTTTGCAGCGGAGAATTATGAGGTAGCAAAGTGAGAGAAGTGCGATATTTTTGGGATTGCACGGAAGATCAAGAAAATAAAAGGAAACATTAATTAGGATCATCCACACGATTCAGACACTAAGTGTCCCGTGAGGCGTCCCCGCGGGTTTCCTAGAGGTTGTCACACAAGGACCCGCATGACAGAATGTCTTCATCCCATGAGGACAATAAAAAAGTGAGGAGGATGTTGGTTCCAGGTTGCTGAGTATTGTGGAAGAATCTACATGTTAGTGTTACAAAGTATCAAGTTAGCTACATGATCAAAGGTAAGTCTTAAGGGTTACATGATTAGTTATGGTATGGTACATGTTGATGATGCATGATGCTATGATACCTCTTGGTGATGTTGTAGTACATTAATTAAAATCATTATGGCTATCTTGGCATTTGGTTTGGTTACATGTTATGGTGCATACTTGAGGCTTAGTGTATTGTGTTATGAGATTGTATCTTAGTGATATTGAGGAGTGTGGTTGATGCATGCATTTTTGGGATTTGGTATATGAATTGAGGCACATCATTCGATGCATGGTACATGCTGGTTGAGGTCTACTTGTTGAGATACATTGTTGGTACATTTCTTGCTTTATTGTCTTGGTACATGGCATGGTAAACCTATTGACCTTGGTTTATTGGCTTGCTACATGGTATGGTAAACATGTTGATGTACATTGTTTATGTGCATGGTTGGCACATGGTATGGTACACGTGTTGATGGTTGATGTACATGGTTGAGGTGCATGGTTGGCACATGGTATGGTACATGGTATGTTATAGATGGTGATGATATGGGTTTGGTGCATGGATGATGCATATGTTATGGTACATGGTTGATGGTACAGGTTGAGGTATAGGTTTGGTGCATGGTTGATGCACTTGTTATGGTACATGGTTGATGGTACAGGTTGAGATATTGGTTGATGCATGGTTGATGCGTGGTTGATGCATGGTATAGGTTGGTACTTGGTTGAGACACATATATTGTGATGGTATGTGGTGATCTTGGTACATGATTGGTAGAGGCATGTGTTGGTGATCTTGAGTATATGGTTTGAGATATGATCTTGGTGATCTTGGCATGAGTTGCATGAAAATGAGAGTGGATTTGGTTTCATGGATGAGAACGTGATTGGTTGGACAAGTTGTTGTGACAGTGGTTGATCTGATAGTGACAATGACAGTGATAATGATAGTGATAGTGGTAGTGATAGTGGTAGAGATTTTGGTAGTGACAGTTGGTCTACACTTATATTTCAGAGTTGTTGGATGGGGCAAGGAAAGGGGGTTGTAGCCTCCTTCCAGTTGGATATGGAGAATCAGGGATTTGGAGCTTCCTTCATGTTGGAGCCTGAGAACTAGGTGGTTGTAGCCACTTTATGGTTGGATCCGAAGAACCCAGGGGGTTGTAGCCTCCTTCTTGTTGGAGCTAGAGAATTCATGGAGTTGTAGCTTACTTAAGGTTGGAGCCTATAAATAGGGGGTTGTAGCCTCCTTCTTGTTGCAACTGGAGAATTGGGAAGTTGGTGCTTCCTATGAATGAATTCTTGATATATATAAGAAAACATTTCGTGGTTTTCTCCCATTTGGGTTTCCCTGTAAATACTGGTGTATTGTGTTCTTGATGTGATGTTGATGTGATGCTACTTATGATTACATGTTTATGATATATCTACTGAATTCAATCATAGATGATACATTGATGATAAACTGTTGAACATTGTTTATAAAGTGAAATAATATATGATGTGGTTAAAATTGGTACGAAGTGCTCATATTGATTCACCCCCCCTCTCAATATTCCAACAATTGGTATCAGAGCCTGTTCCTCTAGGAAACAATTTAACCACTGGAAGGTACATCATGGAGTGTAGTATGAATGGATCACCAATGTTCAATGTTCATACGGGTCTGAAGTATGAAATGTGGAGTATCAGGATGAAAACAGTTTTATCAGAACATGGATATTATTTTTGAAAATAAATTGTTACAAGATACACTGCTACAAAGAAACCTCCAAATACTGCAGCCAAGAAGGGATTGAATAAGAACAACAAAATAGAAATGGATTTCATTATGGAAGGACTATATGATTCAGTACATGATAAAGTGGGAAAATTTTCATCAACTAAAGAACTCTGGGATAAGCTACATAATATCTATTCTTCTCCCATCACAAAGTCATAGATTTATAAATAAGATGCAGGTACATAACAAGAGGTAAGATGCTCATCATGTTAGACAAATTCAGAAGAAGAAGAGTGTGAAGTCAACAAAAGTGTGTATTTCTACTTTAATTGTGAAGAAGTAGGACATATTGAAATTTAATGCCCTTATTTGAAGATTGAAAGTGATGAGACAAAAAGTCCCAATGAAATAGAAACAATCCCGAAATTGAAAAGGAAAGGAATCATGAAGAAGAATTTAGTCAACGAGAAAGAGAACTTGAAGATGAAATAATCACATTGAAGAAGCAAAGAGAATAGAAGAATTCACGAAGATTCATATGATGAAGAAATAATAAGAGGTTGAGAAGCTTAAAGAAGAATTTGTCACATTTAGAGTTAAAATTGTCAAGCTTAGTCATAACGTTGAAGAGAGAGAAACATCCAAATCATCCATAGAGAATGTTGAAGAGAATCCCTACAGGTTGCTAAAAAGGAATAATGAATAAAAAAGTAAGAGTTATGGATAAGTACTCAAAATGAAGGAATCACGGTGAGCAAGAATCAAAGAAGAATGAGTATAATAAAGATACACCTTCAACAAGACCTACCACATTCAAGCAACAAAGAATCTTCAACCATAATGAAGGGATCCACATAAGAGAATATTATGATCAACCAAGGAAGGAATTCAGAAGGACTACATCACAAAGAAGGTCATTCACTCCTAGGTATGTAAATTTATTTTATGGTCATTGTTTTTATTGTACTAACTTTGGACATAAGGTTGCAGATTGCAGGGCCTATGAAAGAAATGTTCAAGCAAGAAATGATTATGTGGCTCCACATAACATTGAATGTTACAAATTCCATAACTATGGACACATAGCTTGTGATTGTAGAAGCATGATGGATACCTCTTTGATAAAGAACATTGATATCAGATATAAGAAGGTTTGGAAAAGAAAACTAGAATAGGAAAAGGAGGATCCGATGAATGAAAGCCACCTAGAAGTCATACTCATGGAATTGGAAATAGTACAGGATGAAGAAAAATATACAAGGAAAAAGAAAGATGTCAGATATAGGAATGTTTGGAGAAGAAATGAAAAATAAGAAGAACAGATGAACAAAGACTAGGTCCCCAAATTGTAGGATTTTAGTAGTATGAGAATTAAAAGAAGAGCATGTGAATAACGATTAGGTTCAAGAGATTGTTCTTTTATGAATTGTAGTGCAAGATCAATCCACAAGAAAAAAGGAAGAAGTCAAAGTTCATAGAGATGATGAGTCTATAGACGAAGAGGAATATTGCTCTGCATCAGAGAAGGTATTTTTTGAGCCTTTTGGCTTGGAGACTCCCAAAAACTATGTATGTTTAATAGGGGGAGTCCATGTAGTAGACACTATAGATCAGAAAACCATCTTTCAATTAGTTTGCAGTGTTTACAGAGACAAATTCAGAGCAATTAGATAGTAGAAGTACATAGTAACAGATTGATCAGTTGATAAGTAGTGTTTCCACATAGGTGTTATTTACACATGCATAAGATTATGGTTGTATTGCATGTATATATTCAGGAAGGGATATCTTCAGTACAGGTCGTTCCAAACATGCATAATCTAATTAGAAGATAGATCATATCAATGGACATATTTGATTTAGTCTGATAAAAAGGAACATGTGATGATCAGTTGTAGTATATTTAGGTGAATCCTTCATAATAGTATAGTAACAAATGCATCAACATTGTGGAAAATGGACTAGTAGAGTTATGGACAGTTTGTGACATATGGATAGAGATGGATTCGTGATATGCTTAGTAGGTACAGAGAGCACGGATTAGAAATGATGCATATAAGTGTATTTACAATTGGAATTAGTGGAATCAGTTGGAATTAGTTGGTCATAGAAAGGGAAGTAGTGAAAGGAACAACAAAACATGGAAAGAGAAACTGTCAGCAAAAGACACATCATTAGAAGGACATTGTTGAACAATATGGTCAAGTAAACATGACAAGTAAATGAAGAAATTAAATTTTGAATTCTTTTTATATGTCAATGAAATTCAAGAGGAAGCACCAATGGAAAATAAACAACAATGGAAGAGAAGAAAGGAAACATATACATGTATCCCTACGTTGATCTACATCTTACAAAAAAGAGGGAAGAAAAATCAACAGAGAAAGAAATCCAAAAAGGAAGATTAGTAGCATGAAGATAGGGGGAGTTACCTTTTGTCAAAGAAGGAAAGAAAGAACATATGCATGAAGATAGGGGGAGAATCCCCAAGGATATATACCCTTTTCAATTGATGTCAAAGGGGGAGAGTGAGAAATATTGATGAGGAGAAATGGTCACATTGGGATGATGAGCATTGGAGCATCAATGTTTCCATCAATGCCAAAGGGGGAGATTGTTGGATAATTGGTTTGGACAGTTGGTTGTCATTGATTTCAACCCTTAGAGATTGATGTCAACCATTGGAGAGGTCCAGAGATGTTATATAGTTGATTTAAATTTGTATGATCGAGATTGATGGTGAGTTAGTATGTTGGGTACATTTGATGTAGTCTACATGTAGCCCCAGAGGTGTGTTTATGGGATCCAAAGTTGATTGAGGAATATGGACATGAAGGATAGTGAAATTGTAGGTAAGAATATCATGGATGGATAGTACACATTGTTCCATTTATGGTGATATGTGGAACACCATGTGGTTCCTCACGGTTAGGGAGATATGGCCTTGTGAAGTTGGAAATCCTGAAGAATGGTCAAGAAGCCCTAGTTGGTTACAAGTCAATGAATGAAAGGTAAAGTGGTTATAACAAGAAATATATAGAAGCCCTAAGATTAAGGGAAGAAGTTACCTAGAAAAAGTATAAATACCCCTCAAGGAGTCATTCACAAGTACACTCACACTCTTACATTGAATATCTATCTTGTGAATGTTATGGTCTAGTATTGTTATCTTTTCGCTAGTTTGCGATGGAGAATTATGAGGTAGAGAAGAAGAATAAGTGAGAGATTTTAGATATTTTAGAGGAGAGTGGGAAAATATGAGGAAAAACTAATTAGAGACATCCTCATGGGTTAGACACTAAGTGTCATGCGAGGCATCCCCACAGGTTTCCTAGAGGTCGTCATGCGAGGACACGGATCATAGAAGGTCTTCATTCCATGAGGACAAGACAAAAGTGAGGAGGATGTTGGTTCTAGGTTGCTAAGGACTATGGAAGAAGCTACATGTCAATGTTACATAGTATCAAGTCAACTACATGATCATAGGTAAGTCTTAAGGGTTGCATTCTTGGTTATGGTATGGTACATGTTGATGATACATTATGGTATGGTACCTTTTGGTGATGTTATGGTACATTGATTATAATAATTATTTGTAACATCCCCACTATAATACCCATTTTAATTAATGCTTATGTAGACATAATGTGTGGCTACTGCCAAAGCGATGTAATATGCGAATTGTATTTCAATGTTTTAATAATAAAATGTGATGCCAACTACTAAGGGGACATGGACAAGAGATGGGGGCTGAATTAATCCACAAGAGGGGGGAGTGTCTAGGATATTGGCTAAGAGGGGTCCAAGGGGGAAATTAATCATGTATATTAATTTAAACCATTTTCCTAAATTTTTTATTTGTATATGAACCTTCCCATTTCTGATTGAGTGTTGCCAAAGCTAATCATTGAATACATGTAAGAGGGTGGGTGGGAGTGGTCACATCCCAAAGTTATTGGGCACATGGGGGTTGAGTACAATCAACTTGGGGAAGAGTGTGAGTCAAGAAAGGAAATCCAAAGACATGAAACGCATATGGGTGGGGACAATAATTTTTAGTTAGTCAATTTGTGCATTGGAAACAAGAGGGAGCAAGAAACATAGCTTGAAGTTGCTGCAACCATGGAGGGAGAATTCTAGAGCAAGATGAAGCATAATTGGAGTGAATTGGAGTTGGAAAAATGAAGATCTAGGTTGTCAGGCCTGAAGAGTGAACTCCTAGGTGATTTGCATTGAAACAATAAGTGTTTGTTGTTGGTTGCTGATAGTTTTCCTAGAAACAGTTTCCCTTGAGTTCCTAGCCAAGAGATTCCTAGTTGTATGTGCCAGAGAGGCCCTGATAACCAAATGAGATGACCGAGGGACTGATATCAGTTAAGGGGTGCATTCCTTGGGTTGGAGAGGTTAATAGGAAGAGAGTTGGTGGAAAATCAGGATACCTGTAGGAAAATATCAGTTGATTTGAGAGTTTTATGAGTTGTGAGTGGACTGTGAGTGGACTGTGAGAGACCACCCTCTTTTGTGGATTTATAGCCTAGCTTAGGGGTGTCTGGATGTTGATATTTGGAAAAATTATTCTATGGTTGGGTGGAACATCCATCCCAAGCAACTGGTTGCACAATTGTTGTGAAAAGATAAGTGTTTTAGCTTGTTGTTATGTTAAATTATGTGTTTAATTGTTGTGCATGAAATCTGTGTATTTGGAAGTGATTTATATGCTACTGTAAAGAGTTGTTTGGATGCATTTCATGTTGATTATTGGCATGTGGTGGATGCAGAAATTTTGTGGTTGTAGACAATAGCTAAATATGTTTTAATTCGTAGTTGTAAGATACACGAAATCAACTAACTGAAAATGAATTAATTAGTTAGAAGAATTTTCATTTTTAAGAGCATTATGTGCCGTAATGTCACTTAGATGGGATGGGGGACGTTACATTATGGTATTAGAGCTTATGGTTCAAAAATTGGGCTTGTATGGGCTGAGATGACTGCGAATTCATGAAACTCATTGTTGTAGATTTTGTCTGTGACCAATTTGGGGGAAAATAAAATATTTTAGAGAGAAATCTGAGTTTTCATGACTTCAGACAGTTTGAGAGGGTGAATGGAGTAGAGCGATGAAGTTTCAGATCAAAATTCAACTTGGAATGGTAAAAAAAAAAGTTTTTAATGGCCTCCTATAGAGTTACAAGCAGTTTGGATAATTGACAGATGAGATCAGGTTTGATCTCATGATTGACGACCAAGATCCATCATGACAAATTTAAAAATTCCTAAGCATTCGACCATTTGAAAGGTTGATGGGATTAATGACTAGGATTAAATCGAGGGTTGTGAAAGAGAGCTAAGCCTTTCGGGCTTCAGGACTTCAGAGGTCCAATACTTCGGGATGTTGGAACTTCATAACATTGAAATCCCACTGAAGGAAAATTGCTGACACTGTTACCAAAGAGTTTGAATGGAAACTGGTAGTTTCCTATCCGTTGTCATGGGATCTTCTTTATCATTAAACCTTGACCAAATTTTCAGTTGCGAAGTAACACGAGCTGTATATCTAAGGATATTTGGAATCCTTTTTGACCGTTGGATATACGCTACTGTCAAATTCAACGTTGACCCACTCCGGGAGTAAAAAGGTGTTAAACGACCAGAATCCTCGAATGTCGAAGTCGCAAAGTAACATGAGATCTAAGGATCTTCAAAATCCTTCCTGACCATTGGATATACACTACGTTCAAATTCGACATTGACCCACTCCATGAGTAAAATGGTGTTAAACGACCAGAATCCCTGAATGCCGAAGTCGTGAAGTAACGTGGGCCGTAGATCCAAGGATCCTTTTGGACCCTTCTCGATTGTTAGATCGAGCATAGTGGAAGGATAGAGTAAGAGGTACCATAAATTGAAAACAAGTAGTCATCCTTTCTTTATGACCTATTCGGTTGGTAAACCTTTGAGACTTATTGGGTTAAGGACTGTAAGGGACACAAAGTTGGGAAATCCCAGAGTGGTGAAATTTCGCCAACCATTAGATTGAGGGGAGGAATTCAAGAGCATTGGGAGTCATTGATTTGAGGGTTTTTTGGGATCCTTTCTCAACCATTCGAGGTACTAGTGGAAGGATAACATAAACACTTCGGTGAATTCTTACTTCAAGAAACGTAAGGTACAAGGGGTAAGAATATCCTGAAGGCCAAAGGCTAGAAATTGTGGTGAGGAATTCCAGAACTTCGAAACTCTAGGGCTCTAGGAGATTTGACATGTTGTTGCACAGGCCAATCATCGAAGCATCAAAGGAAGGAGTACGTGGCGAGATTTCTAGAAATTTGAAACTTCAGAACTCTAGGACTTCAGGAGATTCAAAGATATAAGAGGATGTGTTAAGAGCCGAAGCACCGAATTTTCCCATGTTGAAGTGTCCAACTCTGATTTGATAGGCCTGCATACTCTATGGTGAGGTGGCGTACCTGGATGGTTCCACATGGCATCGTGGGATTTGTCATGAGTTAAGCATGGGACCCCCCCTGGAAATTTTAAGCTATGTGTTAAGCACATATGAACCTTAGCCAGCATATCCAAGGGTGGATAGAATATCCACCATAGATTCTATAGTGGAAATATCCCTTCGGACTTCAGAACTCCTGGGAAGTTTGTAGAACTATACAAGAATATCGAAGGGGCCAAAGGAACGATATTTGAAAAGATCGGGAGATATTCCCTGCAACCCACAACGGCGTCATCGTCAAGGGATGATGACCCAGGTGATGACTGTGCCATGTTATATGGCATGAGAGAGGTGAAGCTACATGGATGCCACATGGTGAAGGGGATGGACATTGGCCAAAGACGCCTCGAAAAACTTCAAAAGGATATAACTTTTAAACCAGAGCTTGATTTTGGGTAAGGTTTCAACCATTGGGAAGCTGTTTTGGGGAGGAATGCATCAAGCAAATCAAAATTTGAATTGGTGCAATATGTCCTTCATAAATTGATGAAGAAATGACCCGTATTATATATGATGAACTATTTTATGCTATGCATATTTCTAACAATAATTATTATATGCACATCTCTTGCAGAATTAGAGGTACAAAAAGAAACTTTAGTTATTATATGAGGACTAGAGTCAGGGAAGATGCTCAAGGATCTTAAAAACATGAGGAAGAGATCAAAGGTATTCATGTCAACATGGGGAATGCTGAGACATAGTCAAATGGAAGAAGAGATAGGAAAGATCTTGTCACTATGAGAAGTCTGCATAGAGAAGTGAAGATCTACAGGGTTGATAATGAAAGGATCATGAAGGCTCAAGAAGAGATACTTTAGAGCTTGAACATGTTGCATAAGCAAGTCAACAAAGATTCTGGCACCTAGCAAGAAGATAGTGCTAGAAAAGTATCAACATCTAGATCCCATAGAAAAAGGGATGATCATGGAAATGATAGGCATTCAAGAAGTGTGAGTATATGCCATCATTCTCCAAGGTATTCTACTAGAAGAACTCATGCAAGCTCAGGGCTAGGGAGCAACCCAACCGTGTCTCCTATTCAGAGGAAAAAAAGAAGGCCTGAGGCAGACATCTTGCAAGGTGTACTCTGGAAAATCAAGCCACCTACTTTCAATGGTGAGCACGAAAAAGGAAAATAGGCAGAGGCCTGGCTATTGGAAATGAAGAAATATTTCCAGCTGTGTGATTACCCATCCTAGATAGAAGCTAGAATTTCCACCTACCACTTGCAAGGAAAGGCAACCATGTGGTGGGATCAACTTAAGAAAGCCAAGAACCTCGATGAGAAAAGGATCTCATGGAGGTATTTCAAAGGATATTTCCAAGAGAAATGTTTGTCCAAGAATTACTATGAGAAAAAGATGAAGGACTTCTTTGAACTCAAGTTGGGAACAATGACAATGGAGGAATATGAGAAGCGATTCTTTGAATTGTTGAAGTATGTTTACTTCATCAAGGATGAGAAGGTTAAAATACAAAGGTTTCTAAGTGGGTTACCCTCCTTCTGTAGTGAAAATATTCAATATGATAACCCCAATACCTTGGAGGAAAACATAACGAGAGCAAGGCACCTTTATGAGCAAAGCAAAGGAAGGCCAGTGTTCCAAAAATCTTGGAATGACAAGATGAAAGGGAAAAAGGATCAAAGGAAGAAATATTTTAGGAAACCTTTTTTTAGAAATAACTCCCAAGAAAATTAGCAAGGCCAAACAACCCAAAATGAGCAAAATAATGTAGATTCATTTGGGAAAAGGACAAGGAAGCAACCTATTCAATGTTGGGGATGTGAGGGGAATCACTTATATAGGGAATTCTCTCACAAAGGAGAAATAATGAGGAATGTCCACAACATTCAGGAGGTTGAAACAATGGAAGAAATGGGAGGAAGCATGCCAAGGATTTATGCAGGCTTGGACAACAAGCAGGAAAAATATCAATCCCCCATGATCAAAGTGGAAGGTAAGATTGATAACCAACCTATAGCAATTTTAATTGATTTTAGAGCTAGCCATAGTTACATAAATGCTAACATTGTTGAAATATTTCACTTACAAAGAAGTTAGCATAAGAAATCTTGGTTAGTTCAGTTAGCCATGGGGGATAAGAGAAAGATCAATGAGTTGGTTAAAGATTTTCAAATAGACATGAATGGACTCAACATGAAGGTAGATTTAAATATCATACCGTTGGGTTCAATTGACTGTCTAATTAGCATGGATTGGTTGGAAAAACATCATGTTTTCCCAGATTGTTACCACAATACAATCACATGTCTTGATGAGGAAGGGTAGTAAGGCATAATTCAAGGCATTCCAAGAGTTGTAGCTATTAGAGAGATTTAAACTATGCAGTTGAAGAAGAGCTTCAAAAAGGTATGTCAGATGCTCGTAGCCCATATGGAGGAGGAAACCAAGGATAAAGTGGCAAGCATTGAAGACCATCTAGTCTTGAGGATTTTTGAAGATTTTGTTAGAGAAATTTTAGGATTTCCACCCAAGAGAGACATTGATTTCTCTATTGATTTAGTGTGAGGAGTTGCCCCAATGTCTAAGAAACCATACATAATGGGTACACCAGAATTAAAGGAGTTACATATGTAGCTTGAAGAGTTGTTAAAAAGGGGGTATATACACCAAATTGTGTCACCTTGGGGAGCCCCAGTTCTTTTTTTTTGAAGAAGGATGGACCTTAAGGCTGTGTATTGATTTCATGAAACTTAATAAGGTTACCATAAAGAATAAGCATACTTTGCCCAGAATTGATGATTTGTTTGATCAACTGAAAGGTGCAAGAATATTTTAAAAGATTGACTTGAGATCAGGCTATCATCAAGTAAGGATAAAGGAAGAAGACATCAATAGGACAACATTCATAACAAGATATGGGAATTATGAATTCATGGTAGTGCCATTTGGGCTATAAAATGCCCCAACAAATTTTATGTGTCTAATGAATGGAGTGTTCAGGGAATACCTGGACAAGTTTGTGATTATGTTCTTAGATGATATACTCATCTATTCTAAATCATAAGAGGAACATGAACATCATTTAGGAATGGTGTTGCAATTTTTAAGAGAGCACAAATTATATGATAAGCTAAGTAAGTGCATCTTTTATCAAAAGAAGATTCACCACTTGGGGCATATAATATCAAAACTAGGGATAAAAGTTGATCATGAGAAGATAGATGCCATTAGAGGATGGAAAATGCCAAAGAATGTGACAGAGGTCAGATCATTCATGGTCTTTCCGGTTATTACCGAAGATTCATAAAAGGGTTCTCAAAGATTGTAAGTCTAATCACTTCTTTGCAAAAGAAGGGAGCGAAGTTCAAATGGACTTCCAAGTGTGAAGAGAGTTTTCAATAGTTGAAGGTAATATTGACAAGTGCATCAATATTGAATATTACATATCCAAACTAATATTTTTTTGTGTGCATCGATGCATGAAAGGAAGGACTTGGTGGAGTTCTTAATCAAAGGGACCATGTGGTATGCTATGAGTCTAGAAAATTAAAATAGCATGAGAGGAATTATGCTACACATGACTGGGAGTTAGCAATGATTGTACATGCATTAAAAATGTAGAGGCATTACCTTATGGCTAATAAATTCGAGCCAAGGATAGACCACTATGGTATGAAGAATTTGTTTGGACAACCAACACTAAATGCTAGGAAAACTAGATGGCTGGAATTTCTGAGTGAATATGAATTTGAAATTAAGAACATAAAGGGAAAGGAAAATCAAGTGGCTAATGCACTCAATAGGAGAGCTCATGAAGTGCATATTGTAGCCATCAACATATACATGACAAATCTGAAAGAAAAAATTGTTGTAGTGGAAAATTCAGATCATAATTATTTAAAAATAAAAGAGACATTATAGCAAGGTAATTTTCAGAAGAAATTTAATTATTATGAGCTGGAAGAAGATGGAATTCTCATGTAAAAAGATAGGGTGTATGTGCCGAATTCCAGGGACCTGAAAATTGAAGTGCTGAAGGAGATGCATGATTTTCCATATGCCGGGCACCTAGGATATCATAAAACAATTGCAGCAGTAAGAAGATAATATTTTTTCCCAGGAATGAAGAAATAAGTGGCTAATTACATAGCCATATGTCTAGAATTCCAAAAGGAAAAGACATAACATAGATGCCCAACATGTTTATTACAACCATTGCCCATTCCAGAATGGAAGTGGGAAGCAGGTACAATTGATTTTATTACTATGCTTCCCATAACAATGAAGCAACATGATTCCATTATGGTGGTGGTGGATAAATTGAATAAAGAAACACATTTAATTTCAGTAAAGACTACACACAAGGCAACAAATATTGCAGAAATTTATATGAGAGAAGTTGCTAAGCTACATGGAGTGCCTAAGTCAATAGTTTGAGACAAAGATCCAAAGTTTACTTCGAATTTTTGGAAGGGTTTGTTCAAGGGCTTTGAGACAAATTTAAATCTTAGTACAACATATCATCTAGAGTAGATGGGAAAATAGAAAGGACTAAGAGGATAATTGAGGACATGCTTAGAATGTATGTGATGGATCAACCATAAAAGTGGGAAGATTATATTCATTTAGTTGATTTTTCCTACAAAAATGGGTATCAGGCCTCATTGAAAATGGGTCCATTTAAGGCATTGTATGGCAGAAAATGTAACACACAAGTGAGTTGTGATAATCTAGCAGAGAGAGAAGTTGTTGGGCCAAAATTATTAAAAATAAATGGAAGATCGGATGGAAAAGATAAAGGAGAATTTGAAGGCTTCCCAGGATAGGCAGAAAATTTATGCAAACAAGAGCAATTTTTTCAGAGATTTTAAAGTGGGAAAGCATGTTTTTTTGAAAGTAAAGGCAAAGAGAAGTTCACTAAGATTAGGAAGCTACCCGAAATTGGAAGAAAGATATTGTGGGCCTTTTGAAATATTAGAAAAGATAGGGATAGTTGCATACATGTTAGCTTTTCCTACATCCATGAGAGTGCATAATGTATTTCATGTGTCATTGTTAAAGAAATATGTGTCTGATCCTAACCACATAATTGAGTGGAATGTGATCCAGGTGGGGCACAAAGGGGATTTTCGGGTGGAACCAATACACATCCTGGATTGGAAAGTCAAAGTGCTCATGAATAAGTATATAGGGATGGTAAAGGTTTAATTGTCCTAGTATGTTCTTAAAGATGCTACATGGGAGAATGAAGAAAACATGCATGAATATAAAAATTTTGAAAAATAATGCAAGACTCCATTTTGAGCAGCTGAAATTATGAAACCACATCTCAGAGTCCTGGGCAACTGTGTTGGGGACCTGATAAAAGAATGGCCCATTCCTTGGGTTATCCTTGATAAATGGATGTTACATCCATTGGGTTATCCTTGATAAATGAAT
>JASDQU010737238.1:74157-87110 GCA_032191745.1 Picea mariana | reverse complement strand
TTTATATGTTTAATGGGATTAATTTGAACACTTTCTCTAAGACATATGACACACTAGGTAACCCTGACAAAGGAAAGGACAGTAACGGTACCAATACTTTACTAGATCCATCACCGTCCTCCGTTAGTCCTCCATCGGTTAATCCTCCGTCTGGACCACTTCAAATTGAGAAAACTACGTTCAACTCTATTTTATGCCCTCCTAAGAGCACTATCCGCAAAGCTAACTTTAATCCTAGCTCACGTGCCGCCTAGAACTAAAACATTGTTGAAGATTTGGCTCAAGCACTATGTGCTATGTCTGCGTTAGAAGTTCTACAACACTGCCTGAGTCAACATAGAATGCTCTTGGCCTCTATTGGCATTGTTGATCCTAAGTTGTCCAACCATATCATGTTTAACCTGGACAATTATGCGCCTCGACTCTCCCACCAACTTGCTTTCCAAGTTGATGTTGTTGTTCACAATCAACAAATCCATCGAACTATTTTGGATGAGGGAGCCTCAACTTGTGTCATGTCTTTAGCATTTTGGAAAGGTTTAAAATCACCCGCACTTAACAAATCCCCAACGATGTTACACGCCTTCGATGGGTGAGGTTTGCATCCCCATGGGATTTTACAGTCCCTACCCATCCAATTGTGTGGAAAAACTATCACTGTTGATGCCGAGGTAGTTGATGCTCCCCTCGATTACAACTTGTTACTTGGAAGAAGTTGGTTTTATGCTATGACTGTTGTTGCCTCGTCGGTCTTTCGATGTATACAATTTTCTCATCAGGGAAAAATTGTCACTGTTGATCAGTTAGATTTTTGTACGACCGATGCTCACGCTCCTGCTACCAACAACATTCCTTTCTTGGGAGACCACAAGCTCACATATGAAAGTGTTGGTGTTTGCTTACTGAAATATTCTAGCCTCATGGGTACCTTCCCTACACCACTTCCATCGACTACACATCATATTACCACCATCAATATGATTTTGATCGCGGCTTATCAATCTTTGGAATCATCTGACCCCTGGATTGTACCTAGTCCTTTGGAATTCAATGCGCTAGGTGACACGGTACCACTTAGTTCAGCCAAAACCTCATACATTTCTATCCAATCTGCTTCTCCCTCGTCAGATGACCAACATCTATTGGCACCCGACAGTTCCTCGATGCCATCATGGTTAAGTTCCTTGCCATCAGCGATCAACTACATTTCCCCAATTTTTCCCTCAGATGAATCTATTATGGAAATGTTGAGAATTGATAAGCTACCTCAGGATGATAATCATCATTGACCCTCTTTTCTCCCCCCTTATGAAGAAATTAGGGCAGATATACACTCTATCTCCCCTACTACTGTCGATTTTCCATTGTTTCCCATGCCTTCAACTTCCGACAACTTGGATCCGATCATTGACATGATGATCTCTTTGGTAGGACTATTGGAGCCTGATCTCCTTACCCTTGTCGTGACCCTCGACATGTGTTCCTTCCATAGTGATTTTCTTCCATCTAGTGAAGATATCTTGGAAGCCATGACCAGGTTTTGTCCCTTGACATGGTGTTCTTCCATAGCGTTATTTTCTTGGAAGCCATGATCAAGAAGAGTCCACGGGCATAGTTTTTCTCTCTGTGGAAAGCTCGTTAAAAAATGAAATAGAGGTCACGAGCACAGTTTCTCTTCTTTGTGGAAAGCTCGTTAAAAAATGAAATAAAAGCTTTGAGCATATTTTTCCTCTCTGTGGCAAGCTCGTTAAAAAATGAAATAACAATCTGGGGATTGAACCCAGAGACTTGAGCATAGTTTTCCTCTCTGTAGCAAGCTCGTTTCAAAATGAAACAAAAATCTGGGGATTGAACCCAAAGACCTAAGCGTAGTTCTTTTTCTGTGTCAAGCTCATTAAAAAATGAAATAGTCACATCTCTTGAACCTTCATTTCATCCACCCTTATCATTTTTCTCCATCTAGTAGAGAAATTGGTGACAACCTCAACATCGGTGAATGAAATGAAGCTTTGAGGGCATGTCTCAAGTCTTTGATGATCATTCTAGAGTTAAGCCACTAGATTTCAAGATGGGGGCATAACGAGCTTAGTCTTTGTTCTTTCTTGTGCTCGTAAATACATGAGAATGCATCCGGGTAAACTTTTATCTCTTTTTCAGACCTGCATGGATATACAAAAAAAGAACCCCCTGGAGTCATCTTTGAGCTCTTTTCAGACTCTCTAAACATGAAAAGATTGTCGAGTGATCTTGCTTCCTTTCCCACTTGTTAAAAGGTTTGAAAGGGCATATTTCGAGTGATAATTTATCTATTTTTTGGCCTCATAAGACTAATTTTATGAAAAAGGACCAACATTGGAGTCGTCTTTAAGTTGTTTTCAGACTCTGTAAAATTGAAAAACCACCGAGTTTACCTTCTCCGGACTCGTTAAACAATCATACATTGAAGGGCCCATATGGGACCGAACCCTTACTTCTTCTAGTTCGTTAAATAAAGGAAGAGGGACTTACTGAATGTGAGTCATATCAAGCATGTGTTACCCTCCTAAAGATCATTAAATTAAAAAGAGGTACTCATCTATCTGGATGGGGGAAAAATTGAAGGAAGCAAGCCAAGCAGTTTTTCAGAACACTACCAATAACTCTTATGGTCACCCTTAAACACGACACTTTGTCTTTGCACACATTTTAATCTATTGAACCTATGCACTGAGCCAATCCTTTGAGTTTCTTTTACTCCTTTGGGTCACCTAATGAAAGACACAACATCCACTGCATTATCAAGTTTTGGTCCATGTCATGTTTCTGCTGATGTGCCTCAGTGTTCAAGGGAAGTACCTGCCTCGAGAGTTAGCCATCAAAAATATCATGTTTTAATACCTGTGTCAGTCCATCTTCATTCGATATAACAAGTACATCTTTGTGCTAGTTTCATGTCATTGATGGGGGATACATCAAAGCCCTCCTTTGACGAGTCTATTCCTATCAACTTCATCACATTATCCAGGAACTAGACTTAGAAACCAGNGCATTCATTCACATTCATTGGAATGTATTGAAGTACCTTGGAAATCATTGACATCAATGGTGATCTCCCTCGTGCTTGTTAACGGTTTACATCATTGACCGATAATCAATTGGTTTCTGCCTTGTTCGACATCAGGACATCTATTCACATGGTTAGATTCATACTACATCAGGATCGATAAGAAGACCCTGGGTTGAGTCATCACTCTTATGTATACTTTTCCCAGGTTGCGAAGGAGTTCTTTTGAACTATGACACATATACTGTTACATAGATCCACTTTGTATTGGTTGTGGCTATGTCTTGTCATATCGTAGATCCACTATGTATTCTTCATGGCTACGATAAGTTCAGGTCATGGGAGTATAGATCCACATTGTATCTTCGATGGCTATACTATTTTGTCAATATAATTATGGATCCGCAGTGTATTTTATGGCAGCCATACCTAAAAAGTCCTTATCACTCAAGCATAGGTATGCCTGCCTTGGGTTTTGAAACATGTCATAATATTTGTTTGATGGTTGTGTGTATATTTTTCCAGTTTCTCTATGTCCATACCCTTGCTCGAAAAATCCTACAAAGTACTTCAGTCATCATCGTCTTTTAACTTCATACTTTGGGGGGAAATCTATTACACCTCAAAATTACTCACTTCGATAGTGTTGCAAGTGTCGTCATTACGAGTGTTGTAAGTGTCGCATCTTGTCCGTAAGTGTTGCATCTTGACTATAAGTGTTGCAAGTGTCAAAAACATCATACTACCATCTTGCATATGTTGTTCCTCTAACGACATCATGAAGACACTTAAGACACCTCAAAGGTGGTTTGGAAGAAGAAAAATCACTTGGCAAGAAGTACAAGCCCTTTGCCATTCGAAAAATCACTCAAAAAATGAATTTTGGATAGGAGTTCTCCCCTACCCACTGTCAGGGAGTGCTAGAGCACCCTGAGCCTCTTTGGGGGAGTTCTTGAGCACCCTGTGCACCCTTATGGGGGAGTTCTACCCTCTTTTTAGCAAATTCTGGGTTTGTTGAGGCAAATAAGGGAAGAATCCCTCAATTCTTGAAGGTAGTTGGATTCGAATAGATGGTCAAGGAATGATCTTAGGGGAGATCCTCAACTAAAGGAGAAGAATCCTCAACTTATCCCAAATATCTCTCAAGTGGTTGGACCTCTCCAAGGTTATATAAGGAGGCCTTCTCATGGTGAAAGACACAATGGAGAATTGAAATTGATACCAAACTTATGATCCTGTAAGTGGTATTGGAGAATGACAATTGAGAATTACATCAAACTTATGATCTCATGAGTAATATGTCATCAAACAAATCAGTGGATATTGATTGAGAAAAGGGGTTGGACAAGGAGAACTGGAGGAAGCTGCTGCACCTTCATCCAAAGGATTGTAAGTACTTTTACTTGTTCTCATTAATAATCAATTCTTGGCCTATTTCTTTCAAACTTGTGTTTGTTCCATATGAGTTTGTCTGTAGTAGATGGATCTATGATTGAGCTAATCTTAGTAGAGTAGGAATTCCATTGTATCTTTGTTTGTCTTACAGGATCTATCAGGGAGCTCAGGATCGAATCTCAGCCAGGACTTTGCAAGGACAAATGTTGTTCATAAGGTACATATGTTTCTCTTTCTCTTTTATTTATTAGTTTGATTAGATCCAAAAGGAAGCCAGTTTCCATGTTAAGAAATTTTTGTCTTGGCCTTTGGAGTATAGATACCAAGAGGGAATCCACTTGTCCACAGGGGGATTCATCTACAACAATGATTCCTATGAATAAATTCTTGATATATATAAGAAAGCATTCCGTGGTTTTCTCCCATTTGGGTTTTGACATAATTACTAGTGTATTTTGTTATTGATGTGATGTTGATGTGATGATGCTTATGATTAAATGATTATGATATATATATTGAATGAAATCATAGATGATACATTGATGATAAACCGTTTAGATAAACCGTTTAAGATTGTCGATAAAGTGAAATAATATATATTGTGGTTAAAAGTGGTATAAAGTGCTCATACTTATTCACGCCCCCCTCTAAGTATTCCAACGGGTGATCTAGTTATAACTATGAAATCTTGAGACAATAGATGATGCACCAGATGTTGCTTGAGGAAAAAAGTAGTGAATATATCCTTTATAACAACAAGATTGCAAATAATAAGATGGTTTTCTTGGATGATAATGGAAGGTTTGAAGTCCTGGTCATGAAATCTACCTTGAGGATGGATGTCCAATTAATTAAAAATGAAAAGGGTAAACTATTATGTTGAGATAAAGAGGATACCTACAACAGTTAAGGGAGGGAATGCCAAACCCATTTGTGCATCCTCAAGGTTTCGGTCACTAATGCTTGCATCTAATGCTCCAAATACATCTCCAGTTGGTGTACAAAATAAGATCTGATATACCTTGTACTGTTACTTGTATCTGAAAAAATTGGTGGCTATAAGTGCAACTTGTCGAAATACTGTCATTGAAATATCAGTGTTGTGGATAAGCCCATTATTAATATAGTTTAAGAGAAGTGTCCGAAATTCAAGATAAGATGAAGATAAGTTGAAGTACTATACACTTTCTTACTGTTGTTTTAATTGTGCACAGACTTCAGATGGGTAGATAGATTGTAAGACAATTTTTGTCGGAGCTAGTGCAGACAGAGGTATTTTGAAAGTGTTCTAGCATCTTAATTTTACAAAAGTCTGATCAACGTTCACTGAGTAAATTGCATAGGGATAAATTGTAGATCGATCCAACTTTTGTGTAGATTACCTGGCGAAATAATACATTGAATATTTTGTTTTAAATACATATTTACATATGTGAGGTGATGGACTAATAAAATATGCCCAATCGACTTGTATAAATAGTGCAAGAAACATATATTTAAGACTTGTAAAGAGGGATAACCTGTAAAATAAGATAGGGATGACTTGTGTTCTTTAAAATTTGTTGGAGCCGACCACATTTCAGTCAATTAAAATTTCCTTGGGAAAAATACATGTCGGAGCCGACCCATATATGGTTTAAGAGATGGTTTAAATTTTGAATGATGCTGAGACGACCTCCCAAAAATATGGTTAGACCTTTCCATGCTAAATGTTATTGTTGATGATTTGGGGGAAGTGTTGGTGACTAAGGATGATATTAGAGCATTATAAGGGCCTTTGGAGGATGGACACTGCATCAACACCCCTGTTTATGGAGGAGGGGTCCACTTTTGAGGGTTTTGGTCCCTAAATTTTGGCACAAAATGCTTAAGAAGCCCAAATTTTGAATTGTTTAGATTATTTTAATTACTGAAGAGGGTTTTACCTCCTCCTTAGACTATATTAGTGGAAATTAGCTTAAAGAATTATTATTTGAATGTAAGAGGAAGTTGATCCTTTCCCCTATAAATAGAGTGACACTTCACTCATTTTTATCATCACTTTTTGAGGGATTTTTCTTTAGGAGGTTTGAAATTTTCTTGGAACATTTGTCTTGGATTGGTGTTTTGGAGGAATAAGGTTTGTCTTTGGAGAATTGAAGAAAATTTATTTTTATTGTGGTTTCCCTTGGAAAAGTTGTGGATGATCTTTGGTAAAATAAGGTTTTTTCATATAACTTCTTGGATATTACAAGTATATTTCTACAAGTACTTGCCTTCATTCAAAGAAATTTGATTCTGAAACCATAGGAGGAGTACAAAGGCATACACCCTCCACTAAATCTCGTCCTTTTTGTCTTAGAAATCCTTAAAAGTATTGATTCAAGGAGTAGAAGGGCCAACACCCTTGTCACAAAGGTCCGACTAGGGTTTTGTTCTAGGAAATAAAAGGGATTACAACCCTAGAAATTTTAAACCCTAGTCTCATCACTTCAAACTTCTACATAGCTCCCTTTTTTTAGGTATTTCCTTGACTAGGGTTTTTTGTCAGGAAGTAAAAGAGCTGACAACCCTGAAAATTTTAAACCATAGTATTGTAAGTATCAACTCATTTTATGACTCCATTTCCCAATGAAAATACACTGGTCTCAGATCTCCTATATTGTTTGTGAGAAAATCTCAACCTACAACAATTATGACCTACAACTAGCTACCTTGAAGCGAAGGAGAGATCAATGAGGTGACAGTGGCCTTTCCTTCTTAGTTTCGCAAGATTTTCACTTGAGGATTGGGACTTTGGATCTACAAGTGGAATTTTGTGCGATAATAGGTCTTATATAGGTACGTCCCATGCCTCCTTTCATTTTTATTTTAGTAGATGAAGGTTTAATTATGGTTGTGAATGAGTATAAAATAGGAGGAGTTGTAAAAGGAAATAACGTTAGTAGAAATCTAACACTATCTCATTTACTGTTTGTAGAGATATTTGATCTATGTTGTTGAGCTACTAGAATGGAAGTGAACACCCATAAATCTTAAATGATGGTTAATGGACTATCAGAGGAATAGGGAGGGATTCTATCCCATATTTTACCCTTTATTGTATCTCCTTTTGATAACAGGGTAAAGTATTTGTGGTTCATGTTGAACCAAATGAATGGAAGTTCAAACACTAGAATTGGTTGTACAACAAGGTAACGAAAAGAGTCTCAAAATATTTCTATAGGTGGTTGTCTCAAGGAGGTAGGTTGACCCTGGTGAAATCAATTTTGAAAGATATACATGTCTTTTGGCACTCACTATCATAAATATCCCCAAAGACATGCTAGAAAAAATTAGGAAAGAGTTTTTTCTATTTATTGTAGATAAGTAAAATAGAAAATGAAGGCATACAACTGATCAAATCAAGAGTAAGAACAATAAACCAAAATAAGTTCGTGATTGGGGATTGAAGAATATACACTATTTTGGCCAAGCTCTAGTAGCAAATAAATTAAGGAGGATCTTAAATCATGGAGGACTATGGAACCAAGTTATGTATAAAAATATATCGAGCCTTTTCCCTTTGAATACTAGGTCATATTTCTAGTGAAATTTGTAATGAAAGCCTCCATTTTCTAGAAGGAGTTTTTAAAATATTTCCCTCTAGTTGGAACTAGCTAGAATGGAAAGTAGGAAATGGGCCCAAAATAAGAATAGGGACAAACCCTTGGGTTGGATGAGCTAGATGATGCAAGAGAATCACTCCAAGCCAGCTACGCGCCATCCAGCCAACACATCAAAGTGCACATTCAATGGAAGGAGAGAGGAACAACCCTCTCGTTTTTCAAAATTTCAAAATTGTATTAAATGTTGTAAGGCTGGTAGAGCCAAAAGCCATGCATGTGTGTAGGCTTTAGATAAATGTTGCCTTAAATGGTTGTAAGGTTGAGATCTAGATCTGATTCGGACTAGACAACCATTCAATGTAATTGAATGTAAATTAATGAGAGTTGGTGAGGATGGAGGGAAGTACTCGAGGAGCCCCCTTTTGTAAAAATATCTTCTTTTGTTTTTTAGTTCAGGTAGAGAAGAACAAAAAAGAATAGGGAGAAGAGAAGAAGCCGTGACTCTGTTGCAGTTTGAGCTCACATTGTAAAGAGGCATTTCATATTAATACAATCATAGCAGTTTTTCCTACATGATGTTGTTCATGTGTTTGTGAGTTCATGAATGAATGTCTTTATGTGTCGATGATATGTTGTAGATGTATGTTAGATGTGCATTTTCAGAGATAGATATATTTTCCTATCTGAGAGTTTTTTGATTTCAGGTTTGGATTCTTAGTGGTTTCATGCAAGAGTGCATGACAGAGTACTGCGGTCTCTAAAAACTAGTGCAGGAGTGAACTTCTGAATTCTGTGGAATTTCAGACAAAGATGTGCCAGGAGGGCACACTAGCTAAAGTCATTGACTCAAGGAGGAAGCGTCAAGGTTGATAAACACCTTGAAGGAGAAACTGTGCAGAGGAAAGCATAGAGAGGAGAAGCATAATTGTTGAGAATTTTGTAAAGGCTCTTCCAGGAGGGCATTGAGCGAATGCACATAATGCATTGAGGAGAACTCTATTTTGAGTTCATTGACAACAGAGAGTCACTGAGGATTCTGGAGAACTCTACCAGGTGGGCATTAGGTTGGTACAAGTGTGCACAAAAGGAACTCTCTGATTAGAGAATTGATACAAGGATAAAGCAATAAAATATGATAGGTCTTTCCTTGTGTAGTCTTTTGGGCACTTTGGCTTGCTAGGAATGAAATTTTGTTTTAGAAAAGGCATATTCCTCCACTTTAGGTTATTTATCAAATGAGATATGCATATGGGGGAGTGTGTAATTCCATATTGGAAAAGCCTCCAAGGGTAATTGTAAATCAAAATATAGACAAATCCATTTCATGGGATACTTTGATGGAACTTATCATGACAAAGCTAGAAATGTAGGGTACTTGGAGTTTTATTTCTTAAAAAAAATCACAATTTGTTTTATAAAGTTGCTTTGGGAGAAGGGATTAATAATTGGGTAGAGACGAATTCTTTATGAACACTAATTGGGGTATCTATAGAAAAAGGATTATTACATATCCATATTCTAGGATACTCTAAGCTAGGCATTGATTGGATCAATAGGGAAAGTGATCTTCATAATTTTACCCTCTCTCCAGTCTTTGGAAAAATTTAGGGTTTGGAATGAATATTTTTAAAAATCTTCTATTAACATACACATAGAGAAATTACTATCTAGGTTGATGAGTTTTCTAAACAATCTCTAATTTTGAATGTAGGTACAATCTCTACAGAGCAAGAAGTAGTAGGGTCCTAGTATCCAACTATTCTCAAACCCTATATAATTAATCATTAGGGTTGTCACCAAATACAAATTCAAGTCTCAAGCTCAGGGGGTGTTGATAAATTAGTTCCTTTCTCTTCTTTTATGTTACATTGTTAAATCCGAGACACAATTTTTATTGAAAAAATATATGGTAGCTTCTATTGATATTTTTGTAAGATGTATGAGCATGACTCTTTTTGTTGAAAGAAAGTTTTTGTTCTTTTATCTTATTGTGCAATAAGATAATATATCAAATGCTAATTTTCACATTACAATGCATATGTTCATTCATCTTTGAAATAGAGTATACCATTTTCTTCTTGAAAAAAATCAAATCCTTCTCTTTTAAATTAAAATGAATATTTTATATTTGAAATATGTTAATATACAATATATAATTAATTAATATTGAAAATAAATATCAAAATAAAGGTTAATTGGGTCTATCACTAGTAGTTAAGAGGATAAATGTTATCCTCTCCACCTGGGTTCAAAACCTACTTGTGACATTTTGTTCGATGGAATATACATCCTGGGAAACCCTCCAGGTACTTTCCCTCATTTTAAGGATGGTACGAGAGGTAAATTGGACAATTACATTTTTTGCAACCAAAATCAATGGGGACATCAAGTAAGACCCAATAATATATACATAGGCACCCAGCGTGGGGACATGAACCTATGACCCCCTGTGTGTAATTCACAACACTCAACCAATCGAGCTAACCCGCTGAGCTAAATCCTACATGTGACATGTTCACTCTTGATGACTGAATTGTTAATTGGGAACTTCATGAGGTAATTATTGATGGGGGCTAGAAAGGTACCAAAAATCTTATTCTTTCTTACAAACTTGAAGGTGGGACGATTTATTATCCAAAAAAGTAAAAGAAAAAGAAAAAAAAAAGAATATCAAACTAAAGATTCCTTTCTTTTTAATATTACAAAATTAATACTAAAAAGAAAAGATTCGATGGGTAATATCTTGATTGGTGAAGAGGTAGGTGTTTCACTCTCTCCACCCAAGTTCGAATCCTTAATAAGACATGCATGAAATAATTTTTGGACTTTTGGACTTTTAAGAGGTTAAGACATCTAACCAAGATGGAGGGAATTATCCCCTTTTCCTAACTTTGTATATGTATCCCATGGTATTCTGAGAATTTAAGACATATAATATTCTTGAAGCTTGTGAAAATCACTATGAAACACTTACCAAAGTGAGTCTGGGACCTTCAGAGTGTGACCTTGACATGTTGATACTGTTGGAAACATCGACCACATTGAGAGGGGGGGTGAATCATTGTGAGGCTATTTTTTCACTTCTTTACAAAAAACGTTAGTTAGCAATCACCATTTACTCATTATTCATGACTTACATTCACAACTAGTTATTTGCATGTAAACATATCTCAACAACATATATCATCAATAAACCATCACCATAGAGAACACAAGGAACACAAGATATATATGTAAGTTTATTTTGTATTACAGAATATAATCCTTGGGGTTTATCATCACCAACTGAAATGAGCACCAACTCAAAGAGAGCACCAAATCTCATTGCAAGACCCAACCAACAGATCTCATCAACAACTGAGAAGAGGAATCCAATCCTCAATACAAGACCCAACTTGTAGACATAATCCAATCTGTCAATAGGTACATGACCTATCTATACTACATCACACATATGTACAAGACATACCTATACTGCAACACACAGATGTATGCGTCCTTCTATCTGTCATCTTGCGTACACCTTCAAAAAAATAGGGTTTCTAAAACTTTACAACTTCTTCCCTTCACACCCTTGCTGCCTTTGTCACATCCTCTAGTCACTGCCACTGCAACCTGGCTATCACTAACCAATATGTACCATCACTAACCACAAACATATCTGTACCATCTATTAATCTATGCATGTTCCTCATGCGTACACCATCACAAATCATATATATCTCTCAATCATATCAGAACTAAACTACTCAACCAACTAGCTACCATATTCAGACATCAATACAGCCATACAAATAATGCCTCAAGAATTCACCATATCATGAGCAAGTCTAAACATCAAGACAATATGTACCCATACCAAAACCTCTATATCAGATCTGAACCTGTAGAATGCTAATATGGAACTTGCTTCGGACTTTAGGAACCTGAAACCATCACTTACTCAATATTTTCATGTCCTTTCCCAATTGTACACACCCTGCTCTCCTTCAACTTGCATACATATGCGTCCTGGATCACTGCAGCCCCCGTACTGCTTCAAAAAACTAGGTCTTTCTGTGTTGATATTATGGTAGCTGTGAGAGGTATTAACCTCCACGTGTAACCCTTAAAAAAATATAATATTTCGTGAAGCAAGAAGGAACCCTAAAGCATTGGATATAACCCTAGAAGACAAGTCAGATAAAGAAAATAATTTAATATTGAGTCTTTAGCCTCTAGAAAGAGAAGTCGGTCCAGAGAGATAAGAAAGAGCAGTATAAATACAAGATGCCAGAACTCATTTGTACACACACAACTCACAACTATAGAAATATAGTGTGCACTGCAGAAATTTAGTAAGGGCTCAAGTTTGGAGAGTAGCTGCAGCTACTGCAACTTGTATTTTCAGTTTTAGGCTTGGACTTTCTCTTGGTTATGGTTTGGAATTTCTGCCTTGTGTGCTATCTCTAGAGAGAGGTACACTACATTGATTGGCTATTAAGCTTAGGGTTTTCTTCTAGAATTATTCTTTTTCAAGGTTAAGGTGCTCGGGGGTGGCTTCGACCTATGGTTGGGTGACAATATTTATATATTATTGTCAGGCTGCTAAATTGTAGCTTTTAAGTGTCCTGAATCACTAAATTGTCAAACCAGGGCTAGCATACTTCGAGCTGATACACAATATGTGCAGGCAAGCGTCTAGTCTTTTATTCGAATGCTATCCTAAAAATAAAGCACACACCTATTCTAAGAATCTGAATTCTGATGACTAACTCAAAACTGAGCATTTCCTACGAAATCATAAACAGAAGAAGAACAATCTTACTCAAAAACTGGTACTGCTATCTCTATTCAAAAATGTAATTCTACAAAATTATTCTGCCTCTACGTTCAACCATTTATCATCATCTTTGTTGTTTAAGTCATAACACACAGGGTATGGTCGA
>JASDQU010737238.1:47249-73682 GCA_032191745.1 Picea mariana | reverse complement strand
ATAAGGTGAAACCCAAGTATATTTATGGAAATGATATCGTGAAAGGTTAATGGGGCAATGAAATGTGAAGAATGATGAAGGGAAAGGTGGATGAAAATAGGACATTTCTGAGCCCCAACAGGGTGACACATGAAGGAAGTCACAGAACTAATATTAAGAATATGTATTATGTGGTTCTAAAAGTGGATCTATCCAAGGAATATGATAGGTGAGTTGGTTTAACTTAATTCTAATTCTCATGCATATTTCTATGAGTCTTCATACGGTGAATTGGATTATGGGTTGTCATCAATTTCATTTGCAGTTCTAATTAATGGTTCCACCTCTAGGTTTTCTACCCCTATAGTGGGTCTTGTTACCCCTTAGTTTTCACAAGGGATATCTCAGAGAAAATATTCACTACCCTAAAGGAATGGTAATGATGGAAATGGTGCTAATTTTGGCTTGTAATGTGCTTGACCTTCCTTTCGTGAAAGTAAGGAATTTTTGGCCCTGTTTCATAAATGATTGCAATCAATAATTGAGTATCTCCAATACTAATTTGAAGATGAAGAAAAACAAGAGAAAAGGTTGAGGGAATTCATAATGAAGGGTTACATTCTGTAGAGTATGATCAACTTTGGATCATAGATGGAATTTTGGGCTATTAGTGATAGATTTTAAGGTAGACATGGTAGGAATATTGACAACGTTTTATCCAGTTGGTAATGTTTGCAACAACTAGTGAAGGTTAGGGAAGTCATATTGGTGAGAGAATTATAACTCTGAAATCTTGAGACAATAGATGATGCACCAAATGTTTCTTGAGGAAACATGAAGTCAATATATCCTTTATAACAACGATTTTTCCAATAATAAGATGGTTCAGTTGGATGATAATGGAAGCTTTAAAGTCCTCAGTGTGAAAGCTACCTTGAGGATGGTTTTCCAATGAAATAAATCAGAAAAGGGTAAATTGTTATGTTGAGAAAAAGAGGATGCCTACAACAATGCAAGGAGGGAATTCCAAACCCATTGGTGCATACTCAAGGTTTCTGTCACTAATTCCTGCATCTAATGCTCCATATACATCACCAGTTGGTGTACAAAATCAGATCTGATATACCTTGTAATCTTAGTTGTATCTGAAGAAATTGGTGGTTGTAAGTGTAGCTTGTTGAAAGACTATCTGTGGAATATCAATGTTGTGGATAACCCCATTTTCAATACAGTTTAATATAAGTGTCTGAACTTCAAGATAAGATGAAGAGAATTTGAAGCATTGTACACTTTCTTACTGTTGTTTGAATTATGCATAGACTTCATATGGGTAGATATATTGTAAGACAGTTTCCTTCGGAGCTAGTGCAGACATAGGTATTCTGAAAGTGTTCCAACATCTTAATATTATAGAAGTGTGATCAACTTTCATTGAGGAAATTACAGAGGGAGAAATTACATATTGATCCAACCTTTGACAGATTACCCAACCAAATAATATGGCGAATATTGTGTTTTACAAACATATTTATATATGTGAGGTGTTGGACTAATAAAATATGGCCATCCAACCTATATAAATGGTGCAAGAAACCTATATTTAAGAATTCTAAAGAGGGACGACCTATAAAATATGTTAGGGATGACTTGTGTGCTTTAAAATTTGCTGGAGCCAACCACTCTTCATTCAATTAAATGTTTCCTGGGAAAACTACGTGTCGGAACCGACCCATATATGGTTTAAGAGATGGCTTAAATTTTGAATGATGTTGATCCGACCTCCCCAAAATATGGACGAACCTATCCATGCTAAATGTTATTGTTGATGATTTGGGGGAAGTGTTGGTGACTAAATATGAGATTAGAACATTTGAAGGGCCTTTGGAGGCTGGATGCTACATCAATACCCTCATTTATGGAGGAGGGGTCCACTTTTGAGGGTTTTGGTCCCTAAAGTTTGGCACATGTGGCTTAAGAAGCCCAAATTTTGAATTATTTAGATTATTTTAATTATTGAAGAGGGTTTTACCCCCTCCTTAGGCTATATTAGTGGAAATTATCTTAAATAATTATTATTTTAATGTAAGAGGAAGTTGAGGCTTTCCCCTATAAATAGAGAGACACTTCACTCATTTTTATAATCACTTATTAAGGGATTTTCCCTTAGGAGGTCTGAAATTTTCTTGGAACATTTGTCTTGGATTGGTGTTTTGGAGGAATAAGGTGTGTCTTTGGAGTATTGGATCAAATTGATTTTTATTGTGGCTTCCCTTGGAAAATTTGTGGATGAACTTTGGTAAAATAGGTTTTTGCATATAACCTCTTGGATCTTACAAGTATATTTATGCAATTACTTTCCTTCATTCAAAGAAATGTCATTCTGAAACCCTAGGAGGAGTACAAGGGAATACACCCTCCACTAAATCTCATCCTTTGCGTCTTATAAATCCTTAAAATACTTGCCTCAAGGAGTAGAATGTCTTATGCCCTTGTCACAAAGGCTCGACTAGTGTTTTTTTCAAGAAAGTAAAAGGGCTTACACCCCTGGAAATTTTAAACCCTAGTCTCATCACTTCAAAATTCTACATAGCTCCCTTTTTCCAAGTATTTCCTTGACCAAGGTTTTGTTCTAGGAAGTAAAAGAGCTTACACCCCTAGAGAGTTTAAATCATAGTCTTGTCAGTCGCAACTCCTTTTATGACTCCATTTCCCAATGAAAAGACATTGGTCTTGGATCTCCAAATTGTTTGTGAAAAAATCTCAACCTACAACAATTGTGACCTACAACTAGCTGGTTTGAAGTGAAAGAGAGATCATTGAGGTGAAAATGGACTTTATCTCTTGGTTTAACAAGATTTTCACTTGAGAATTGGGACTTTGGATCTACTTTGTATTGTGTAAGTTTGTGCGATAACGTTTTGGTGTCATTTCCGGGGATAAAGTCCAATTTTCCCGGAAGACGACATTGGAGGAGTTTTCAGCTTTGAAGAATTTTTCCTAGCGAATCCATTTGAATAATGAAGACCTTATTATTTGTGGAATTTTGAAGACTTTATACTTGTAAGGTAGGACAAGCATCATTGTGAAGGCATTTGCAACTCACCTTGGTGACTCCATTGTGATAAGGTACAAGTATTTCATTTGTGATTGAGATTTCATTGCATATAATGAAGAATGGTTTCTTGGATGTTGCATGGAATGTATCATGCTCTTGGTATCAAAGATGTTCCAGAGTACCATAACAATTTTCCACCAAAGCATGACGAGAATCACCTGAGGTTTAATGGTGATCCTTCTTGTGTTTTCCCACATGTTTTGTCATTCATGAGTTATGCATCCAAATTCAAAGAAAGACATGAGGACCTTTTTGTGAGAGAATTCCTATGCTAATTAGAAATAATTCAAATGGAATGGATCCAATTCCATTGTATCCCAAAAATTATTCCTTCTCTCAAAATATTTGTGAAGGAATTTCTCAAGCATTGTGGTCCTAAATATCAAGGTTTTGAAAACACATATCATTCAAGCTTATGACAACCCTATAGGAGGAGGGACTTTTAGATATTTTTGAAGGTAATGAGAATATTGATGATGATGAGTCTCTCCTATAGGAAGAATATATATATGAGGATGATGGCGTGGATTTTTGAAACCCGTAAGAAAATTTGGAGGATTCCTTGGTTGTGACCCTAGATTGTGGCAAGATTATTCTACAAGAAAACAATTCAGATGATCCCTTTGATTATGAACATGAATTTGAGAAGGTTACAACCCCTAGCCACACAACATATATTATGGGCATTACAGATCCAAAAGACCAAAGAAACAACAAGCCTTGGACAGACTTGAAACAAGATTTGTGCTCAGAATAAGAAAAGGAGACATGCACCTTGCATGTGATGGATGCCCATGAATATGATGATGATAAATATTCTGACGGTTTTATGGTTGATTTTTCAAATCATAATGACATTATTGTGAAGAAGGATAAACCAAAGGGTATGTTTTTGGTACCAAATTGAAACACTGATGATGTCCATTTAAAAAATCAGGATATCATTGGGAAATATAATAACATCAATATTGTGCTAAAGGATCATCCCGATAACCAAGAGTTTAGGGGAGTTCTCAACACAAATGAGCATGTGCCTTAGAATGCTAAGATATGTGAAGAAAGAAAAAACTTGGATGCACTACACATTTTTAGTTTTAACAAATAAATGGTCCCTACAACAGGCAGTGTGGATGATTTTTTCCTATTCAACTTAAGGAGAGGCCCTTTCTTTATATCCTTTAATAAATATCCTCATTATGATGAGGAGGATAATATTGGAGATGAAAATACTATTATTTCAGATTCGAAAGAAAAATACCCAGTAGCTTTGATATACACCCAGGTCTGGGCTCATTCTTTGGTTGACATGGTCACAATTCTAACTCCATAAAAACAAGTTTTGAAGAGCCCAATAAATATGAAAAAACTGACCAAAATTTACTATGTTGGTATGGACATTTTACTGATCAAAACCTTGATCTGTTACTATGAAAAAGAATGTACAAATGTTGTTTTGGATATTCTCCAGTAGAGGATGAATATGTTGACAATACCAACAATTCTAAGGCTTGCAAAATAACAGAGGGGCAAGGTGATGATCAAGCATGTGTTGCAGACTTTGTAGAAGGATCGAATGGGGTTAAGATGTATGTTAAAGGGATATTATTTGATGAATTCTCCCTAGAATAAAATCAATTTGATAGTGTCCGTGGTGCCCTTAAGAGTGAATATAATGGAAATGATGATAGCCTTCATTGACATTTAGAGATGGATCTTGACCAAAGTCAGACTTGGATGGCTGGATTTGATAAACTCCTTGTTGAATATCCCTCCAATAATGATGAAAGAGGCATGTATTTATTTGAGGAGATAAAAAATGAATATTTTGTGGGGGTTACTGATAGATGCCTTGAGGATATCATCGTCCTTAGCTCTATTGAAGAGGTCATTCTAAATACGAATTGTAAACAATTTTTTTCTACCAACACTAATGAAAATAAGGAGATTTATAATAAATGACACAACCATAACAAAGGAGATACTGAAGGGGGTGCTACTTATCAATAACAAATATGTAATTTGTTTTCTCGCAACACTGGTTTTTTTGTCTCAAATTGTTATGACCCAAGGGGAGCATAAATGGGGGTAAATGTATATGATATGACCCCAAGGGGGGAATATATTGGCCTAAATGTACATGTAATGTATAAATATATATGTAATAAGGTCAGCCTAATGGTAAATGGGCCTCATGTGCAAGTGTGAATAGATATATATATATATAGAGGTCTTGTATTCATTATTGGTGACATGTGAATTGGGAAGTATGAACGATATTTAGTTAATTGGAGGGGGTTCCCCTATTATTTAAGGAGTTATTGTGTAACTTATATATCTTTAAGTTGTTCTCCATGCTCACATTATGTACATGGTTTTTACTTATGGTTTATTATGATAATTTAAGAATTTGGTTCATTACATTTGGTATCAAAGCACCGATCTTAGGGTTTTGATTCCTCAATACAATCATTTTGGTATTTTCGCTATAACATTTTATCAGATACACTTCAAAAGGAAAAAAACAGAGGATATTTATAATACTTATCAAAGTACCTATGGTATGAATTTAAGCTTCTATGTCATTGTACTTTGGAGATACACTTTGTGTAAGCTAGGGTTTTTGATTAGTCCTGTAACTAGTCTCAAATAGGTGTTCTAAGTAAAATAGTCATAACTTATTCATAGAATATCCAAATTCCATGAGACAAATTTCATTGAAATAAGTACAATCCTTAGTTTTTTGGGTACAATTTTTAGAATCATATATAAAATATTTTTCATGTGGCATGCTATACAAGTTTTCTCTCCTGGAAAGGCTAAAAATCAGCAAGGTGTGAGGAAGTTACCATAACTTCCACTTGGCACATCCAATTTTGGTCATACCTATGGAATTGAAGATAATAAATTTATCAGTACTATAGGTAGACATTTCAGATTCAAAAGGGATAAAATTGTAGAGATACATCAGAAGGAAGGTCGGCTAGGAGGACAGACTCCAAATCGGGGTTTCAGAGGTATGTTCACTTAAAAATATCATAAATTTTGATTGGAATGTTCGATTGAGTTGATTAAAAATTAATTGGAAAGAGAAAACATAGAAGAGAATATTATAGAAAGGATTACAACTATTTTATATATTTGTCCTTAATATACGGAGGTTGTAAGTTGAGGTTTGAGTTAGACCTCAATTAAGAATCAATGACTTTACCTAAATTTAGTGGAGATGAAGACAATGATGGAATCAGTCCCCGGGAATGGTTGAGAATGATAAAGAAAAAATGAAAGACTCCTTTTGGGGTAGGTATTTGTTTGAATGGTGAAGTTGGTAAGTGGTGGTATAGATTTGATGAAGGTAATAGAAGAAGCACCACATGGGAAGTATTTAAAGAATTATTCTCAAACAAATGGATCAAGGATAAAAAAATGGAGGAGATGCATACAATTCAAGTGGGATTAAAGGAATCAAAAGAAAATGTATCCAAATTGCAAAAGGATAATGAAGAGATAAGAAAATGTATTACAAAGAAAAACAATGAGTTTGTCAAGTTGCAATCCATTAATGAATCACTCATTGAGGATATTAAGAACTTAAAGAAAGAAAAGAGTAGTAAAGCAAAGTGGGAAAATGATGATTCAAGGGAAGAATTGAAAAAAAAATAAGAAGAGATATGAAGATTATGAAACCATAATAAATAAATACTCAATGAGGTTAAGATATTGAAATAAGAAAACAAGATTTGTCAAAATCAAGAAAAAGAAAGGATCTTGGATGAAGAATACACCAAAAGACTCGAAGAGGAAATTTGAAAGAAGGTTGAAGAATGCCTAAATAATGATGAGGCAAAATTAGAAATGCCATAGAGAATTGAAGAAGGACATCAAAATTTGATAAATGAGGTGACATTGCATCTTAAAAAAGAGAAAGAAGACAAGATTCAAGAAGGTCACCAGAAGATACTTGAAAAAGTTGAACTCCATATAGAGGATGTACATGCAAAATATGATGGTATTATATCCAAGGCTAGAGTAATCAAATACCAAGAAAAGATGATCTAGGATGCCATTGTCTTTGAAAAGAAGATAGATGAAATGGGTGTACAAAATGAAGAAAAACCATCAAATGTCAAACCATATCGACACCCTCATTATCAAGAAATATTTCGAGGAAGACAAGAAGATAAATATCATCATTATCAAGGAAGAAGATGGAATAATAATCAATATTCATGGAATACGACATCACAAAAATAGTATTCTAGAAGATGTTATCATAGACCAACATATACCACAAATTGGACAAGATTCAACATTGATACATGTAATCAAGGGAAATAAAATCATGCGACAAGTATACACCAAGGATTACGACAAAAAATAATAGATTTTAGATGGGTGGATCATAATCAATGGAAGGAAGAAACCAACAACATAAGAAAATCATATTACTTGGTTTCATCACATGTGAAGCCTTTAATTGCAAAGATTTGAGGAGAACGATTTTTGAAGGAAGATACTATGTTATGACCCAAGGGGAGCATAAATGGAGATAAATGTATATGATATGACCCCAAGGGGGGGAATATATGGGCCTAAATCTACATGTAATGTGTAAATATATATGTAATAAGGTCAGCCTAATGGTAAAGAGGCCTCATGTGCAAGTGTGAATAGGTATATATAGAGGTCATGTATTCATTATTGGTGACACGTGAATTGGGAAGTATGAATGGTATTTGATTATTTGGAGGGGGTTCCCCTATTCTTTAAGGAGTTATTGTGTAACTTATATATCTTGGAGTTGTGCTCCACTCTCACATTTTGTACATGGTGTGTACTTCTGGTTTATTCAAATAATTTAAGCATTTGGTTCATTACACAAATACCCAAATTAATGACAACAAGGGAAAGGTTTGGGAATGGTTGGGAAATCGAGAGGACACTTCATGGTCCAACTATAATGAAAACATCCCCATACAAAGAAGCATGAATAACATGTATGCTAGTTAGTACCATGATGAATTTTAGGTGCCCAGGTTTATTTTAAACTGGGAAGTGATGGGTAAGCCAACCTACCAACACTCAAACTTAAATATTTATCTGTATTCTATGACAATCAAACATAGGGATAAGCAATATTGCATCAATGAAGCATTGTAAACCTTGTGACATAATATAGGGTTCTCATTTTCCCTTGAGGAGGACAAATGTCCCCAAGTAGGAGCCAAATGTTACCCCTTAGTTTGCACAAGGGATATCTCAGAGAAAATATTCACTGCCCTAAAGAAATTGTAATGATGGAAATGGTGCTAATGATGTCTTGTATTGTGCTTGAATTTACTTTCATGAAAGTAAGGAATTTTTGGTCCTATTTCCTAAATGATTGCAACCAGTAGTTGAGTATCTCCAACACCGATTTGAAGATAAAGAAAAATGGGAGAAAAGGTCCAAGGAATTCATAATGAAGGGTTATAGTTTGTAGAGTATGATCAACTTTGGATCAAATATGGAATTTTGAGCTATTAGTGACAAATTTTAAGGTAGACAGGGTAGGAATATCGACATTGTTTTATCTAGTTGATAATGTTTACAACAACTATTGTAGCTTGGGGAAGTCATATTGGTGATGTTGGACAGTTGGTTTGGACAATTGGTTGTAATTGATTTCAACCCTTAGAGATTGATGTCAACCCTTGGAGGGGTACAAAGATGTTAGACAATTGTTTGACATTTGTATGATCAACATTGATGGTGATTTAGTTGGGTACATTTGATATAGTCTACATGTATCCCCGTAAGTGTGGTTATGTGACCCGAACTTGATTGAATAATATGGACATGAGGGACATTGAAATTGTAGGTAATACTATCCTTGATGGATATTACACATCGTTTCATTTCCGATGATATGTGGACCACGACATGGTTCCTCATGGTTAGGGAGATATGGCCTTGTGAATTTGGAAGCCTCGAAGAATGGTCAAGAAGCCCTAGTTGGTTACAAGTCAATGAATGAAAGGGTAAAGTGGTTATAATAAGAAATCTCTGGAAGCCATAAGATCGAGGGAAGAAGTTACCTAGAAAAAGTGTAAATACCCCTCAAGGAGTTATTCACAAGTACACTCACACACTTACATTGAATATCTATTGTGAATGTTATGGTCTAGTATTGTGATATTTTGGTTAGTTTGCAACGGAGAATTCTGAGGTAGCAAAGCGAGAGAAGTGCGATATTTTTGGGATTGCATGGAAGATCAAGAAAATAAAAGGAAACCTTAATTAGGTTCATCCAAACAATTCAGACACTAAGTGTCCCATGAGGCATCCTCGCAGGTTTCCTAGAGGTTGTCACGCAAGGACCTGCATGACATAATGTCTTCGTCCCATGAGGACAGTAAAAAAGTGAGGAGGATGTTGGTTCCAGGTTGTTGAGGATTGTGGAAGAATCTACATGTTAGTGTTACAAAGTATCAAGTTAGCTACATGATCAAAGGTAAGTCTTAAGGGTTACATGATTAGTTATGGTATGGTACATGCTGATGATACATGATGGTATGATACCTCTTGGTGATGTTATAGTACATTGATTAAAATCATTATTGGCTATCTTGGCATTTGGTTTGGTTACATGTTATGGTGCATACTTGAGGCTTAGTGTCTTGTGTTATGAGGTTGTATCTTAGTGATATTGAAGAGCGTGGTTGATGCATGCACTTTTGGGATTTGGTATATGAATTGAGGCACATCATTGGATGCATGGTACATGCTTGTTGAGGTCTACTTGTTGAGATACATTGTTGATACATTTCTTGGTTTATTGGCTTGGTACATGGTATGGTAAACATGTTGATGTACATTATTTATGTGCATGGTTGGAACATGGTATGGTACAAGTGTTGATGGTTGATGTACATGGTTGAGGTGCATGGTTGGCACATGGTATGGTACATGGTATGTTACAGGTGGTGATGATACGGTTTTGGTGCATGGATGATGCATATGTTATGGTACATGGTTGATGGTATAGGTTGAGGTATAGGTTTGGTGCATGGTTGATGCACTTGTTATGGTACATGGTTGATGGTACAGGTTGAGACATCGGTTGATGCATGGTTGATGCCTGGTATAGGTTGGTACTTGGTTGAGACACATATATTGTGATGGTATGTGGTGATCTTGGTACATGATTGGTAGAGGCATGTGTTGGTGATCTTGAGTATATGGTTTGAGATATGATCTTGGTGATCTTGGCATGAGTTGCATGAAAATGAGAGTGGATATGGTTTCATGGATGAGAAAGTGATTGGTTGGACAAGTTGTTGTGACAGTAGTTGATTTGACAGTGACAATGACAATGATAATGATAGTGATAGTGGTAGTGATAGTGGTAGAGATTTTGGTAGTGACAGTTGGTCTACACTTATATTTCAGGGTTGTTGGACGGGGCAAGGAAAGGGGGTTGTAGCCTCCTTCTAGTTGGATATGGAGAATCAGGAATTTGGGGCTTCCTTCATGTTGGAGCTTGAGAACTAGGTGGTTGTATCCACCTTATGGTTCGATCCGGAGAACCCAGGGGGTTGTAGACTCCTTCTAGTTGGAGCCAGAGAATTCATGGAGTTGTAGCTTCCTTAAGGTTGGAACCTATAAATAGGGGGTTGTATCCTCCTTCTAGTTGCAACTGGAGAATTGGGAAGTTGGTGCTTCCTATGAATGAATTCTTGATATATATAAGAAAACATTTCGTGGTTTTCTCCCATTTGGGTTTCCATGTAAATACTGGTGTATTGTGTTCTTGATGTGATGCTGCTTATGATTACATGTTTATGATATATATATTGAATTCAATCATAGATGATACATTGATGATAAACTGTTGAACATTGTTGATAAAGTGAAATAATATATGATGTGGTTAAAATTGGTACGAAGTGCTCATATTGATTCACCCCCCCTCTCAATATTCCAACAATTGGTATCAGAGTCTGTTCCTCTAGGAAATAGTTTAACCACTGGAAGGTACATCATGGAGTGTAGTATGAATGGAGCACCAATGTTCAATGTTCATACGGGTCTGAAGTATGAAAATCTTTAAGCCATATCTTGTGAATGTTATGGTCTAGTATTGTGATCTTTTCGCTAGTTTGCGATGGAGAATTATGAGGTAGAGAAGCAGGAGAAGAGAGAGATTTTTGAGATTCTAGAGGAGAGTGGGAAAATATGAGGAAAAACTAATTAGAGTCATCCTCTTGGGTTAGACACTAAGTGTCATGCGAGGGATCCCCACAGGTTTCCTAGAGGTCGTCATGTGAGGACACGCATGATAGAAGGTCTTCATTCCATGAGGACAAGACAAAAGTGAGGAGGATGTTGGTTCCAGGTTGTTAAGGACTATGGAAGAAGCTACATGTCAATGTTACATAGTATCAGGTCAACTACATGATCATAGGTAAGTCTTAAGGGTTGCATGCTTGGTTATGGTATGGTACATGTTGATGATACATTATGGTATGGTACCTCTTGGTGATGTTATGGTACATTGATTATAATAATTATTTGTAACATCCCCACTATAATACCCATTTTAATTAATGCTTATGTAGACATAATGTGTGGCTACTACCAAAGCGATGTAACATGCAAATCATATTTCAATGTTTTAATAATAAAATGTGATGCCAATTACTAAGGGACATGGACAAGAGATGGGGGATGAATTAATCCATAAGAGGGGGGAGTGTCTAGGATATTGGCCAAGAGGGGTCCAAGGGGGAAATTAATCATGTATATTAATTTAACCCATTTTCCTAAACTTTTTATTTGTATATGAACCTTCCCATTTCTGATTGAGTGTTCCCAAAGCCAATCATTGAATACATGTAAGAGGGTAGGTGGGAGTGGTCACATCCCAAAGTTATTGGGCACATGGGGGTTGAGTACAATCAACTTGGGGAAGAGTGTGAGTAAAGAAAGGCAAGCCAAAGACACAAAACACATATGGGTGGGGACAATAATTTTTAGTTAGTCAATTTGTGTATTGGAAACAAGAGGGAGCAAGAAACAGAGCTTGAAGTTGCTGCAACCATGGAGGGAGAATTCTAGAGCAAGATAAAGCATAATTGGAGTGAATTGGAGTTGGAAAAATGAAGATCTAGGTTGTCAGGCCTGAAGAGTGAACTCCTAGGTGATTTGCATTGAAACAATAAGTGTTTGTTGTTGGTTGCTGATAGTTTTCCTAGAAACAGTTTCCCTTGAGTTCCTAGCCGAGAGATTCCTAGTTGTATTTGCCAGAGAGGCCCTGATCACCGAATGGGATTCCCAAGGGACTGATATCAGTTAAGGGGTGCATTCCTTGGGTTGTATAGGTTAATAAGAAGAGAGTTGGTGGAAAATCGAGATACTTGTAGGAAAATATCAGTTGATTTGAGAGTTTTATGAGTTGTGAGTGGATTGTGAGTGGACTGTGAGAGACCACTCTCTTTTTTGGATTGCTAGCCTAGCTTAGGGGTGACTAGATGTTGATATTTGGAACAATTATTCTATGGTTGGGTGGAACATCCATCCCAAGAAACTGGTTGCACAATTGTTGTGAAAATATAAGTGTTTTAGCTTGCTGTTATGTTAAATTATGTGTTTAATTTTTGTGCATGAACTCTGTGTATTTGGAAGTGATTTATATGCTACTGTAAAGAGTTGTTTGGATGCATTTCATGTTGATTATTGGCATGTGGTGGATGCACATATTTTTTGGTTGTAGACAATAGCTAAATATGTTTTAATTCGTAGTTGTAAGATACACGAAATCAACTAACTGAAAATGAATTAATTAGTTAGCAGAATTTTCATTTTTAAAAGCATTATGTGTTGTAATGTCACTTAGATGGGATTGGGGACGTTACATTATGGTATTAGAGCTCCTGGTTCAAAAATCAGGCTTGTATGGGTCGAGATGACTGCGAATTCATGAAATTCAATGTTGTAGATTTTGTCTCTGACCAATTTGGGGAAAACCAAATATTTTAGAGATAAATCTAAGTTTTCATGACTTTAGACAGTTTGAGAGGGTTAATGGAGCAGAGCGATGAAGTTTTAGATCAAAATTCGACTTGGAATGGTAAAAATTTAAGTTTTTAATGGCCTCCTGTAGAGTTACAAGCAGTTTGGATAATTGACAGATGAGATCATGTTTGATCTCATGATTGATGACCAAGATCCATCATGACAAATTTAAAAATTCCTAAGCATTCGACCATTTGAAAGGTTGATGGGATTAATGACTAGGATTAAATCGAGGGTTGTGAAAGAGAGCTAAGCCTTCTAGGCTTCATGACTTCATAGGTCCGATACTTCAAGATGTTGGAACTTCATAACATTGAAATCCCACTGAAGGAAAATTGTCGACACTGTTACCAAAGAGTTTGATCGAAAACTGGCAGTTTCCTATTCGTTGTCATGGGATCTACTTTATCATCAAACCTTGACCAAATTTTCATTTGCGAAGTAACACGAGCCATATATCTAAGGATATTTGGAATCCTTCTTGACTGTTGTATATATGCTACATTCAAATTCAACGTTGACCCACTCCGAGAGTAAAAAGGTGTTAAACAACCAAAATCCTTGAATTTCGAAGTCGCAAAGTAACATGAGATCTAAGGATCTTCGAAATCCTTCCTGACCATTTGATATATGCTACCTTCAAAGTTGACATTGACCCACTCCATGAGTAAAAATGTGTTAAACGACCAGAATCCCTGAATGCCGATGTGGTAAAGTAATGTGGGCCATAGATCCAAGGATCCTTCTGGACCCTTCTCGATCGTTAGATTGAGCATAGTGGAAGGATAGAGTAAGAGGTACCATAAATCGAAAAAAAGTAGTCATCCTTGCTTTATGACCTATTCGGTAGGTAAAACTTTGAGGCTTATTGGGTTAAGGACTATAAGGGACACGAAGTCACAAAATCTCAGAGTGGTGAAATTTTTCCAACCGTCAGATTGAGGGGAGGAATTCAAGAGCATTGGGAGTCATTGATCTGAGGGTTCATTAGGATCCTTTCTCAACCATTCGAGCTACTAGTGGAAGGATAACATAAACACTTCGGTGAATTCTTAATTTGAGAAACGTGAGGTTCAAGGGGTAAGAATATCCTGAAGGCCGAAGGACATAAAATGTGGTGAGGAATTCTGGAACTTCGAAACTCTAGGACTCTAGGAGATTTGACATGTTGTTGCACAGGCCAATCATCGAAGCATCAAAGGAAGGAGTACGTGGCAGGAGTTCTAGAAATTTGAAACTTTGGAACTCCAGGACTCTGGGAGATTCGAAGATATAGGAGGATGTGTTAAGCACCGAAGCACTGAATTATCCTATGTTGAAGTGTCCAACTCCGATTTGACGGGCCTGCATACTCTATGGTGAGGCGACGTACTTGGATGGTTCCACGTGGCATTGTGGGATTTGTCATGAGTTAAGCATGGGACCCCCCCCCTGGAAATTTTAAGCTATGTGTTAAGCACATATGAACCTTAGCCGTCAGATCCAAGGGTGGATAGAATATCCACCATAGATTCTATAGTTGAAATATTCCTTCAGACTTCAGAACTCCTGGGAAGTTTGTAGAACTGTACAAGAATATCGAAGGGGCCAAAGGCCTGATATTTGAAAAGATCGAGAGATATTCCCTGCAACCCACAATGACATCATCGTCAAGGGATGATGACCCAGGTGACGAATGTGCCATGTTATATGGCATGAGAGAGGTGAAGCTACATGGATGCCACATGGTGAAGGGGATGGACATTGGCCAAAGATGCCTCAAAAAACTTCAAAAGGCTATAACTTTTAAACCAGAGCTTGATTTTGGGTAAGGTTTCAACCATTGGGAAGCTATTTCGGGGAGGAATGCATCAAGCAAATCAAAATTTGAATTGGTGGAATATGTCCTTCATAAATTGATGAAGAAATAACCCATATTATATATGATGAAATGTTTTATGCTATGCATATCTCTAACAATAATTATTATATGCACATCTCTTGCAGAATTAGAGGTACAAAAAGAAACTTTAGTTCTTATATGAGGACTAGAGTCATGGAAGATGCTCAAGGATATTAAAACCATGAGGAAGAGAGAAAAGGTCTTCATGTCAACATGGGGAATGCTGAGACAGAGTCAAATGGAAGAAGAGATAGGAAAGATCATGTCACTATGAGAAGTCTGCATAAGGAAGTGAAGATATACAGGGTTGATAATGAAAGGATTATGAAGGCTCAAGAAGAGATACTTTAGAGCTTGAACATGTTGCATAAGAAAGTCAACAAGGATTCTGGCACCTAGCAAGAAGATAGTGCTAGAAAAGTATCAACATCTAGATCCCATAGAAAAAGGGATGATCATGGAAATGATAGGAATTCAATAAGTGTGAGTATATGCCATCATTCTCCAAGGCACTCCACTAGAAGAACTCATGCAAGCTCAGGGCTAGGGAGAAACCCAAGTGTGTCTCCTATTTAGAGGAAAAAAAGAAGGCCCGAGGCAGACATCTTGAAAGGTGTACTCTGGAAAATCAATCCACCTACTTTCAATGGTGAGCATAGAAAAGGAGAATAGGCAGAGGCCTGACTGTTGGAAATGAAGAAATATTTCCAGCTGTGTGATTACCCATCCCAGGTAGAAGCTAGAATTTCCACCTACCACTTGTAAGGAAAGGAAACTATGTGGTGGGATCAACTTAAGAAAGCCAAGAACCTTGATGGGTAAAGGATCTCATGGAGGTAGTTCAAAGGATATTTCCAAGAGAAATGTTTGTCCAAGAATTAATATGAGAAAAAGATGAAAGACTTCTTTGAACTCAAGTTGGGAACAATGACAATGGAGGAATATGAGAAGCAGTTCTTTGAATTGTTGAAGTATGTTTACTTCATCAAGGATGAGAAGGTTAAAATACAAAGGTTTCTAAGTGGGTTACCCTCCTTCTGTAGTGAAAAGATTCAATATGATAACCCCGATACCTTGGAGGAAAACATAACCAGAGCAAGGCACCTTTATGAGCAAAGAAAAGGAAGGCCAGTGTTCCAAAAATCTTGGAATGACAAGATGAAAGGGAAAAAGATTCAAAGGAAGAAATATTTTAGGAAACCTTTTTTCAGAAATAACTCCCAAGAAAATTAGCAAGGCCAGACAACCCAAAATGAGCAAAAGAATGTAGATTCATTTGGGAAAAGGACAAGGAAGCAACCTGTTCAATGTTGGGGATGTGAGGGGAATCACTTATATAGGGAATTATCTCACAAAGGAGAAATAATGAGGATTTTTCACAACATTCAGGAGGCTAAAACAATGGAAGAAATGGGAGGAAGCATGCCAAGGATTTATGCAGGCTTGGACAACAAGCAGGAAAAATATCAATCCCCCATGATCAAAGTGGAAGGTAAGATTGATAACCAACCTATAGCAATTTTAATTGATTTTAGAGCTAGCCATAGTTACATAAATGCTAACATTGTTGAAATCTTTCACTTGCAAAGAAGTAAGCATAAGAAATCTTGGTTAGTTCAGTTAGCCACAGGGGATAAGAGAAAGATCAATGAGTTGTTTAAAGATTTTCAAATAGACATGAATGGACTCAACATGAAGGTAGATTTAAATATCATACCATTGGGTTCAATTGATTGTCTAATTAGCATGGATTGGTTGGAAAAACATCATTTTTTCCCAGATTGTTACCACAATACAATCACATGTCTTGATGAGGAAGGGAAGTAAGGCATAATTCAAGGCATTCCAAGAGTTGTAGTTGTTAGAGAGATTTAAACTATGTAGTTGAAGAAGAGCTTCAAAAAGGTATGTCAGATATTCGTAGCCCATATGGAGGAGGCAACCAAGGATAAAGTGGCAAGCATTGAAGACCATCCAGTCTTGAGGAATTTTGAAGATTTGTTTAGAGAAATTTCAAGATTTCCACCCAAGAGAGACATTGATTTCTCTATTGATTTAGTGTGAGGAGTTTCCCCAATGTCTAAGAAACCATACATAATGGGTACACCATAATTAAAGGAGTTACATATGTAGCTTGAAGAGTTGTTAAAAAGGGGGTATATACACCAAATTGTGTCACCTTGGGGAGCCCCAGTTATTTTTTTTTGAAGAAGGATGGACCTTAAGGCTGTGTATTGATTTCATGAAACTTAATAAGGTTACCATAAAGAATAAGCATCCTTTGCCCATAATTGATGATTTGTTTGATCAGCTGAAAGGTGCAAGAATATTTTAAAAGATTGACTTAAGATCAGGCTTTCATCAAGTAAGGATAAAGGAAGAAGACATCAACATGACAACATTCATAACAAGATATGGGCATTATGAATTTATGGTAGTGCCATTTGGGCTATAAAATGCCCCAACAATTTTTATGTGTCTGATGAGTGGAGTGTTCAGGGAATACCTGGACAAGTTTGTGATTATGTTCTTAGATGATATACTCGTCTATTCTAAATCATAAGAGGAACATGAACAACATTTAAGAATGGCATTGCAATTTTTAAGAGAGCACAAATTATATGATAAGCTAAGTAAGTGTATCTTTTATCAAAAGAAGATTCACTACTTGGGGCATATAATATCAAAACTAGGGATAAAAGTTGATCCTAAGAATATAGAGGCCATTAGAGGATGGACAACGCCAAACAATGTGACAGAGGTCAGATCATTCACGGTCTTTCCGGTTATTACCGAAGATTCATAAAAGGGTTCTCAAAGATTGTAAGTCTAATCACTTCTTTGCAAAAGAAGGGAGCGAAGTTCAAATGGACTTCCAAGTGTGAAGAGAGTTTTCAATAGTTGAAGGGAATATTGACAAGTGCATCAATATTGAAGATTACATATCCAAACTATTATTTTTTTGTGTGCACCGATGCATGAAAGGAAGGACTTGGTGGAGTTCTTAATCAAAGAGACCATGTGGTATGCTATGAGTCTAGAAAATTAAAAGAGCATGAGAGGAATTATGCTACACATGACTTGGAGTTAGCAACGATTGTACATGCATTAAAAATGTGGAGGAATTACCTTATGTCTAATAAATTCGAGCTAAGGATAGACCGCTGTGGTATGAAGCATTTGTTTAGACAACCAACACTAAATGCTAGGAAAACTAGATGGTTGGAATTTCTGAGTGAATATGAATTTGAAATTAAGCACATAAAGGGAAAGGAAAATCAAGTGGCTGATGCACTCAACAGGAGAGCTCATGAAGTGCTTATTGTAGCCATCAACATATACATGAAAAATATGAAAGAAAAAATTGTTGTAGTGGAAAATTCAGATCATAATTATTTAAAAATAAAAGAGACATTATAGCAAGGTAATTTTCAGAAGAAATTTAATTATTATGAGCTGAAAGAAGATGGAATTCTCATGTATAATGATAGGGTGTATGTGCCGAATTCCAGGGACCCAAAAATTGAAGTGCTAAAGAAGATGCATGATGTGCCATATGCCGGGCACCTAGGATATCATAAAACAATTGCAGTAGTAAGAAGATAATATTTTTTTCCAGGAATGAAGAAATAAGTGGCTAATTACATAGCCATATGTCTAGAATTCCAAAAGGAAAAGACATAACATAGATGCCCAACATGTTTACTACAACCATTTCCCATTCCAAAATGGAAGTGGGAAGCAGTTACAACTGATTTTATTACTATGCTGCCCATAACAACAAAGCAACATGATTCCATCATGGTGGTGGTGGATAAATTGAATAAAGAAACACATTTAATTCCAGTAAAGACTACACACAAGGCAACAAATATTGCAGAAATTTATATGAGAGAAGTTACTAGGCTACATGGAGTGCCTGAGTCAATAGTTTGAGACAAAGATCCAAAGTTTACTTCAAATTTTTGGAAGGGTTTGTTCAAGGGCTTTGGGACAAATTTAAATCTGAGTACAACATATCATCTAGAGAAGATGGGAAAATAGAAAGGACTAAGAGGATAATTGAGGACATGCTTAGAATATATGTGATGGATCAACCATAAAAGTGGGAAGATTATATTCATTTAGTTGATTTTTCCTACAAAAATGGGTATCAGGCCTCATTGAAAATGGGTCCATTTAAGGAATTGTATGGCAGAAAATGTAACACACAAGTGAGTTGTGATAATCTAACAGACAGAGAAGTTGTTGGGATAGAATTATTAAAATAAATGGAAGATCGGATGGAAAAGATAAAGGAGAATTTGAAGGCTTCCCAGGATAGGCAGAAAAGTTATGCGAACAGGAGCAAATTTTTCAGAGATTTTAAAGTGGGAAAGCATGTTTTTTTGAAAGTGAAGGCAAAGAGAAGTTCGCTAAGATTAGGAAGCTACCCGAAATTAGAAGAAAGATATTGTGGGCCTTTTGAAATATTAGAAAAGATAGGGATAGTTGCATACATGTTATCTTTTCCTACATCCATGAGAGTGCATAATGTATTTCATGTGTCATTGTTAAAGAAATATGTGCCTGATCCTAACCACATAATTGAGTGGAATGTGATCCAGGTGGAGCATAGAGGGGATTTTCGGGTGGAACCAATACACATCCTGGATTGGAAAGTCAAAGTGCTCATGAATAAGTATATAGGGATGGTAAAGGTTCAATGGACATGGTATGTTCTTAAAGATGCTACATGGGAGAATGAAGAAAACATGCATGAACATAAAATTTTTGAAAAATAATGCAAGACTCCATTTTGAGCAGCTAAAATTATGAAACCACATCTCAGAGTCTTGGGTAACTGTGTTGGGTCAGTGAGTTAAGAGGAACATGATATTTTTGCTGCTAGAGTTGTTAAAATTGCAAAATTTTATTTTCTAAGTATCACGATGTAATTTTCATATATATATATATATATATAGGATGGCACAAAATTGTAGGGGAAGGAGAATGTAACATCCCCATTATAATACCCATTTTAATTAATTCTTATGTAGACATAATGTGTGGCTACTGCCAAAGTGATGTAATATGTGAATTGTATTTCAATGTTTTAATAATAAAATGTGATTACGGCTACTATGGGGACATGGAAGATAGATGGGGGATGAATTAATCCACAAGAGGGGGGAGTATCTAGGATAATGGCCAAGAGGGATCCAAGGGGGAAATTACCCATGTATATTAATTAACCCATTTTCCTAAATTTGCTATTTGTATATTAAACTTCCCATTTATGACTTAGTGTTCCCAAAGACAATCATTGAATACATGTAAGAGGGTGGGTGTGAGTGGTCACATCCCAAATTTAATGGGCACATGGGGGTTGATTAAAATCATCTTGGGAAAGAGTGTTAGTAAAGAAGACAATCCAAAGAGAGGAAATTTGTATGGGTGGGGACAAAATTTTTTAGTTAGTCAATTTGTGCATGGGAAGCAAGAGGGAGAAAGAAACAAAGCTTGAAGTTGTTGCAACCATGGAGGGTGAATTCTAAAGAAATATGGAGCGTAATTGGAGCTAGAAAACTGAAGATCCAGGTTGTCAGGCCTAAAGAGTGAACTCCTAGTTGAGTTTCATTGAGACAACAAGTGTTTGTTGTTGGTTGTTGATAGTTTTCGTAGCAACAATTTCCCTTGATTTCCCAGCTGAGATATTCCTAGTTGTCTATGCCATAGAGACCCTGATAAATGAATGGGATGCTCGAGGGACTCATATTAGTGAAGGGGTACATTCCTTGGGTTAGACAGGTCAAGAGGAAGAGAGCTGGTGGAAAATCAAGATAATTGCAGGAAAATATCAGTTGGGTTGATAGTTTTATGAGCTGTGAGTGGACTATGAGAGACCACCTTCTTTTGTGGATTGCTAGCCTCATCTTGAGGGTGACTGGCTGTTGATATTTGGAATGGTTAGTCTATGGATGGATGGAACGTCTGTCCCAAGCAACTGGTTTCACAATTGTTGTGAAAAGATAAGTGTTTTATTTTTTTGTTATGTTAAATTATGTGTTTAATTGTTGTGCATGAACTCTGTGTATTTGGAAGTAATTTATACGCTATTGTAATGAGTTGTTTAGCTACATTTTATGTTGATTATTAACATGTGGTAGATGCATCTATTTTGTGGTTGTAGACAGTAGCTAAATCTATTTTAATTTGTAGCAATAAGTTACAGAAAATCAACTAACTGTATATGAATTTACTAGTTAGCTTAATTTTCATTTTTAAGAGTATTTCGTGCCATAATGTCACTCATATGGGACGAGGGATGTTACATTATTGGATATCATGGAATCTAGTTTGGTTACATGTTATGGTGCATACTTTAGGCTTGTTATATTGTGTTATGAGGTTGTATATTGGTGATATTTAGGATCATGGTTGAGGCATGTGTTTGTGGGCTTTGGTATATGACTTGAGGCACATCATTGGATGCATGGTACATGCTGGTTGAGGTCTACTTGTTTATATGCATTGCTGGTACATTTATTGGTTTATTGGCTTGGTACATGGTATGATAAAAGTGTTGATGTACATGGTTGGCACATAATATGGTGCATGTGTTGATGGTTGATGTACACGGTTGAGGTGCATGGTTTACACATGGTATGGTATATGTGGTGATGATACATGTTTGTTGCATGGTTGATGCACTTGTTATGGTATAGGTTGAGGTACATGTTTGGTGCATGGTTGATGCACTTGTTATGGTACATGGTTGATCATATGGGTTGAGGTACAAGTTGATGCATGGTTGATGCATGATACATGTTGATACTTGGTTGAGACACATATCTTGTGATGGTATGTGGTGATCTTGGTACATCCTTGGTAGAGGCATGCGTTGGTGATTTTGAGCATATGGTTTGAGATATGCTATTGGTGATCCTGAAATGAGTTGCATGCACATGATAGTGGATCTGATTTCATGGATGAGACAATTATTGGTTAGACAAGTTGTTGTGACAGTGGTTGATGTGACAGTGATAATGGCAGTGATTGTGATAGTGACAATTGGTCTACACTTATATTTCAAGGCAATTGGATGGGGAAAGGAAAGGGGGTTGTAGCCTCCTTCCAGTTGGATACAGAGAATCAGGGAGTTGGATCTTCTTTCAGGTTGGGTCCTGAGAACTAGGTGGTTATAACCACCTTTCGTTTCGATCCCGAGAACCCAGGGGGTTGTATCCTCCTTCTGGTTGGATCTAGATAATTCATGGAGTTGTAGTTTCCTTCAGGTTGGAGCCTGTAAATAGGGGATTGTAGCATCCATCCATTTGAAACTGGAGAATTGGGAAGTTGGTGCTTGTTACACCTCAAAATTACTCACTTCAATAGTGTCACAAGTGTCATCGTTATGAGTGTTGTAAGTGTCGCATCTTGTCTGCAAGTGTCACATCTTGACTATAAGTGTTGCAAGTGTAAAAAACATCATACTACCATATTGCATATGTCGTGCCTCTAATGACATCATGAAGACACTTAAGACACCTCAAAGGTAGTTTGGAAGAAGGAAAATCACTTGGAAAGAAGTACAAGCCCTTTGCCATTGGAAAAATCACTCAAAAAATGAATCTTGGAGAGGAGCGCTCCCCTACCCCCTATCAGGGAGTGCTGGTGCTCCCTGAGCCTCTTTGGGGGAGTTCTTGAGTGCCCAATCCACCCTAAAAATGCCATGGATATTGTTAGCAACATTACTTGTCTTTGGCATCGGGATATCCAGGTCTGCAGGTTGCACGAGGAGCGCCCAAGCACAACGAACAAAAGAAGTCCTTTTCGGACTTAAAATCAAGCAAGCGGGCAAAATTATAATGTCAATGGTCTGGATCCATCCATATGAGAATATCAACGGTTGGCGGGAAATCACAAATATAAACGTTGCGCTGAAGATAACGCAATGGATGGCGCCCATATTGTGTGCGGGGAAAGATAACAACCGTGCATCCAGAGGACGCGTGGTACGAGATCTACTCACGTCGGTGTTTCGGCAATCGGGAGTTTGAAGGGTGAAGGTTCCATGTGTTCCTATCTCTCGAAAACCCGAATGCCAAAAGCGCCAAAGGTGCTCAAATTCAGGCCCGCAGTATCACGAAGCAATCTCGACCGTTCGTCCACAGGAGACACCTGGCGCGTGATTAGGCTCCCCGCCTTCTCGCTCATCTCGACTCCGATGCACAAAGAGCAGCTCCTTCATATCCCCGATGCATGAGGTGATAGGAGTGTCCAGGGCCCGGGCCCACGACATCGTTGGGAGATTTTAGAGCCGTCAGATCTAGAGTGACGCATGGCACCAGATTAAGTCGTCTCGGTGTTTTTCTCATCGCGATTTCAAGAAGCAAGGATCAACCCCTTCATATCCGTGAACATCGAAAGCACCTTTGAGAGTAAGCACAGGGTCACAGCCCATGGTCACTTGGGAGACAAAGCAAGCTGTGCAGGAGGGGCCAAAGGCACCGAGTTCAGTTATAGAGGAGATCATCGCAATCTCCAAGTGCCACCAGATCCGATTCTCAATCCCGTGTCTCGCTTGGAGTAAATGAAGGCATGAACGGGTGGTTGAAACCTCCTTTCATTCATTAAGTGTGAGGTATGGAGGGTCTGGAAAGTAGTCTGCTCGAAGGGGTCCTGTGTACCATTTTTTCCAAAGCAGCCATGCTAGAGTCTTCAAAGAGATAGAGAAGTCTGCACACACTAGCTCGACACTTAATGGATCAGCTACCCTCCTTACAGGAGCCATGTGCAGTTAAGATGGCGCGTGAAGAAGGATTTCAGTACAAGTTTGACTGAAAAGACACCAAGCCCTGGGTGACTGGGCACGCCTTTGTTAGGCAAATTTTCCTAAGTATATAGGCCCAGTTTTTGTATTTTGTAAGCATCGATGGTAGAGCGAAGCTCTCGATTGTAAAGTTTTAGAAAACATTCTAGTGCTCTGGTTGTGCATATTTATGTAAGATTTCTTGTTTAATGAAAGAAAGTCCTTCTTACCCCGTCTAATTTTCATCTCATGCTGAGAGAGTTCATGAGCGACTGATTCGTGCGAATTATTGCAATCATGTTATGATAAAGAATTTATTGTTGCATTGTTGTATTCTCTAGTATTTTTCTTTTGAATGTAAGAAGATCTTGCATTTAGATGTCTCTCTCCTATAGTTTGTTAGAGACCTAATGTTTATGACAGACCTTTGCATCTCTCTAATACAGGTCTTCCCCCTACTCACCCTTACTACAACTCACTGTCTGAAGTTTTCTAGAACCTCACTTGCCCATGCATGCCTGGCCTAGTTTCGGAGTTAGAACCACATCGTTCTGAGTTAACTTCCATTAGATCACCCTATTAAACAAATCATGACATAAACTAATGGGCATCAGGCTCTGCTCCTATTGCAATCTAGGGGTGACTTCCGATGCTAACATTTCTGGCGCCACTGCTAGGGACGAAGTTGAAAATTTTCCCCGTGATTGAACAACATTAAGCCTCTAATTCTGAAGGTGCATCAGGTATCAGAGCCTTTAAAGATTTCTATTGTGCACCTGGAAACTCCATTGTGATGACTCCACTGTGGTGAACCTGCCATGTTAATTGTGGCTTTCAGAGGTAGACACATGTGGTCTCATCCACAGCTGCCTCTAGCTACACCTGAAGCTGATCCAGAGGTGGTTCTCAAGAAAGGAAAGGCATCTGAAGAAGAAGCTTCTACCGCTGAACCAGGTAACCCAAAATCTCCTTCTGTAGGAACTCCATTTTCTCCTCAGTTTCTTAATAGACCTCCTTCAGAGGTTTTCCGTTTCCTGAATTTTGGGAGTGTTCCTGCTAAGTTTTCCCCTTCTGGTCTTGGATTGGAGGGAGAAATCCTTGTCACTCCCCTCTCCTCTGAAGCTGTACCTTGGCGTAGACCCAGGAATACAGAAGATTTCCCCACTCCTATCTTTATTGCTCCTTCTCTTGTTACTGTTACTACTTCTATGCAAAGAGGAGCACCTGCTGACTTGAGCTCATTAGCCTTCTCCTTAAATCCCCTCTTGTTTCCCACTCCACCTCGAGACTCATTCCCAGCAGCCCCTTTGCGAGCTCCTTCTCCTCCAAGTTCTCCTCCAACTAATATTCCTATGGCTGGTGCTAATCACCCTCTGAATAGAATGGATGCCATAGTCACTGCCAGATATGCTCCCTTAGTTCTACCCCATCCTATGAATCCTCTCCCTGCTGGAGATTACTTGAAATACATGCCCAAGTTCACCGGGGAAGGGGACGTAACTGCGGAAGAGCACCTGGATGCTTTCTACAGTTATGCAGAAAAACTAAACATTGAAAATGAAGATGTCTGGATGAGAGTTTTCGTCCAGAGCCTAGATGGCGAAGTGAGGAAATGGTTTAAAGGATTGGCCCCCGGATCTATTGTTGGGATCGAAGCCTTGGATAGTGTTTTCCTGAGGCAGTGGGGTGATAGGAAAGATTTCATGTATTACATGATAGAGTTCAGGTCTTTGAAGAAAATGGAAGGAGAGTTCGTCTCCTACTTCTCCAAAAGATTTAATAAGATGTATAATAAAATTCTTTCCGAAATAAATCCCTCAGAAGCCTTGGCCAAAATTTCTTATGCTAGTGCGTTTGGTCCCGATTTCTGTCTTTTATTAAGAGAAAGAAGAGCCACCTCCTTAGCTCAAATGCAAGATGAGGCCATAGAAGTGGAATCCAACGTATTAGCAGCTAACAGACTGAGGAACAAGGCCAACGCAAACAAAAGAAAGGGAAGGTTGGAAGCCTCAACTTCTGGCCCATCGATGTCTCACCCTCAAGTGGATGAGCTGACTAGGATGGTGAAGTCTCTATATATAGAGATGGAAAGAATAAAGGTGGAGGGGAGGAAAACATACAAGGGCCCCCAAAACGCCGAAAACAAAGGAGGTTTCAGAAGGCCAAACAATATTACTTCCCCGACTGTGCAAAGGGAGAGGGGAAGAGACAGAGAAGACCAGAAGATTCAGGCCCCTTTCCAAAACAATGTTATGGCTGAGGAAGAAGAAGGGGGGACATGAGAACTTGATCCTGAAATCCATTGCCTTGGAGACACTCCTCCTTTTCCTCATCTCACTAAATCAGCATACGAGGAGTCTCTCATGGACAGTCAGCTAAATGAACTGAGCAAGGAAGGCGAGGCTAGTGGCAACCAAGGAAGGTATGATCTAAGGTCTAAGAGAAAGACAATAGCACCGGATGTTCCTGAGCAGTCCGCTAGAACAGAGAAACCTACTAATGAAGTAGCGAACAGTCATAGAGATAAGAAGACCTGATCCCTCTCTCCCATAGTTCGGAGTCATGTTTCCGAAATAAGAGAAATCCATAAGATTACACCTTCTTTTAATT
>JASDQU010737238.1:15501-39358 GCA_032191745.1 Picea mariana | reverse complement strand
TATTTCAATCATTTGTTATTAATGAAATCAAATCTTATTTCCGTTGCATCTCTGCGTTTATGTGTATTTCTATATTTCATTGTGTTCCTACATAAATCCGGATCAATGGATCCACAAGAGGCCGACAGGATCATGGTCGAATTTCACAGTAGCCTATGTGGAGGGCACCATTCCTGGAAGACCATAGCCCACAATATTCTCAGAGTTGGGTACTACTGGCCCACCTTGTTTGCTGATGTCCATAGAGGAGTTAGAGCCTATATCCCATGCCAAAGATTTTTAGAAAAGAAATAGCTCAAGTCTCTGCCTTTACAGCCTGTAGTTGTTTCGGGACCTTTCCAACAATGGGGCCTAGATTTTATTGGAGAAATCCACCCTTCTTCCAGTGGAAAACACAGATGGATCTTGACTGCCACAAATTTCTTTACTAAGTGGATTGAAGCTATCCCCACTAGGAGTGCTTCCCACAAGGTAATCATTGGGTTCCTGGAAGACCTCATCATAAGGTTCGGCTGCCCAAGGAAGATTGTTACTGATAACGCAACCTCTTTTAAGGATATGTAGTTAGTCAAGTTCTGTGAACAATTTGGGATCAAACTGATTCACTCCACCCCATACTACCCCCAGAGCAATGGTTTAGCAGAGTCCTCCAACAAAATACTAATAAGGATCATCAAAATATTATTGGAAGACAACAAAAGGGCTTGGAACTCGAAGCTAAAATTCACTCTATGGGCTGATCGGGTGACCACAAAGAGATCTATAGGCATCTCCCCTTTCCAGTTAGTTTACGGGGTAGAAGCTGTCTTCCCTTCTCAGCTGGCCATTCCCATAGAGAAATTCTTCCAGGATTATCAAGAAGAGCCCAATGACATGATCAGAAGAATTCATCAACTGGTAGAAGTCCAACAGGTCAGAGAGCAGGTGATGATCAGAGTTCAGGACCATCAGCAGAGGATCAAGCAGGTTTTTGATAAGAAAGCCAAGAAGGAGGAGTTTCAGGTAGGAGACCTGGTACTAAAATGGGATGCTCCTAAGCAAGACAAGGGAAAGCACGACAAATTTGAATCCCTATGGATCGGACCCTTCAAAATCTCTGAGGTTTTCTCAAATAACACATCTTGGCTGCAGGATTTGGAGGGTGAAGAAGTTTTCAACGACCCAGTAAATGGGCATTTTCTTAAAAAATATTTTGTCTGAGCCTTCGGTGGCTCCCTTGTTTGTAAATATTGTCCTTTTTGTTCTTTGTTTTTACTTTTATTGTTTCGGCTTAGTAAATGACTCCATAGCCCAACAACAAGGCACTGGAACTACAAAATGAGTCCTTAGAGCATCACATGGATGACTCTATCCCCCATGGAGCCTAAATGTTAGCAACATTACTTGTCTTCGACATCGAGATATCCAGGTCTGCAGGTTGCATGAGGAGCGCCCAAGCACAACAAACAGAAGAAGTCCTTTTCGGACTTAAAATCAAGAAAGCGGGCAAAATTATAATGTCAACGGTCTGGATCCATCCATATGAGCATATCAACGGTTGGCGGGAAATCGCGAATAGAAAAGTTGCGTCGAAGATAACGCAATGGATGGCGCCCATATTGTGTGCAGGGAAAGATAACAACCGTCCATCCAGAGGACGCGTGGCGTGAGATCTACTCACGTCGGTGTTTCCGCAATCGGGATTTTGAAGGGTGAAGGTTCCATGTTGTCCTATCTCTCGAAACCTCGAACCCTAAAAGCGTCGAAGGCGCTCAAAGTCGGGCCCGTAGTATCACGAAGCAATCTCGACCGTCCGTCCACAGGAGACACCTGGCGTGCGATTAGGCTCCCCACCTTTTCTCTCATCATGACTCCGACTCACAAAGAGAAGATCCTTCATATCCCTGATGCGTGAGGTGCCGAGAGTGTCCAGGGCCTGGGCCCACGACATCATTAGGAGAGTTCAGAGCCGTCAAATCTAGAGGGACGCATGGCACCAGATTAAGCTGTCTCGGCGTTTTGCTCATTACGATTTCAAGAAGCAAGGATCAACCCCTTCATATCCATGAACGCCAAAAGAACCTTTGAGAGTAAGCACAGGGTCATAGCTCGTGGTCACTTGGGAGACAAAGAGAGATGTGCAGGAGGGGCCAAAGGCACCGAGTTCAGTTACAGAGGAGATCATCGCGATCTCCAAGCACCATCGGATCTGATTCTCAATCCTGTGTCTCGCTTGGAGTAAATGAAGGCATGAACGGGTGGTTGAAACCTCCTTTCATTCATTAAGTGTGAGGTATGGAGGGTCTGGCAAGAAGTCTGCTTGAAGGGGTCCTGTGTACCATTTTTTCCAAAGCAGCCATGCCGGAGTCTTCGAAGAGACAGAGAATTCTACACACGCTAGCTCGGCACTTAATGGCTTAGCTACCCTCCTTATAGGAGCCATGCGCAGTTAAGATGGCGCTTGAAGAAGGATTTCAGTACGAGTTTGGCTGAAAAGACACTAAGCCGTGGGTGACTTGGCACACCTCTGTTAAGCGAATTTTCCTGAGTATATAGGCTCAGTTTTCATATTTTGTAAGCATTGATGGTAGAGAGAAGCTCCCGATTGTAAAGTTTTAGCAGACACTCGAGTGCTCTAGTTGTGCATATGTATGTAAGATTTCTTGTTTAATGACAGACAATCCTTCTTACCCCGTCTAATTTTCATCTCATGCTGAGAGAGTTTGTGAGCGACTGATTCATGCGAATTATTGCAATCATGTTATGATAAAGGATTTATTGTTGCATTGTTGTATTCTTTAGTATTTTGCATTTGAATGTAAGAATATATTGCGTTTAGATGTCTCTCTCCTATAGTCTATTAGAGACCTAATGTTTATGACAGACCTTTGCATCTCTCTGATACAGGTCTTCCCCCTACTCACCCTTACTACAAATCACTGTCTGAAGTTATCTAGGACCTCACTTGCCCATGCATGGCTGGCCTAGTTTCAGAGTTAGAACCACATCGTTCTGAGTTAACTTCCATTAGATCACCCCATTAAACAAATCGTGACATAAACTGATGGGCATCGGGCTCTGCTCCTGCTGCAATCCAGGGGTGACTTCCGACGCTAACAGATATTAAGGTAGAGGTTGAAAAGTTATTAAAATCTAGCTTCATTTATTCTATCCCCTTGACATAATGGGTTTCCAATATCATTCCGGTTACTAAGAAACAAGGGACCATTTGTGTCTATGTTGATTATAGGGATCTTAACAAGGCTTGTCGAAAAGACAACTACCCAACACCCTTTATCGACCAGATTATTGATAATTGCGCTGGTAGCGTAATTTTCTCTTTTATGGATGGTTTCTCAGGATATAACTAGATTGACATCTTACTGGCTGATCAACATAAGACAACCTTCATCTGCCTATGGGGAACTTTTGCATATCGTAAGCTACCATTTGGCCTTAAAAATGTTGGGGCTACGTTCCAGCGAGCCATGTCCTACGCTTTCCATGATATCAAACATATTGCGAAACCTTACCTCAATGACTTAACCGCCCACTCATCCAGTCGATCCGACCATTTCGGTCATCTACGGTCTATCTTTCTTCGATGTCGGTTCTACCGCATTCGTCTGAACCCACATAAGTGTATTTTTGATGTCAAATGTGGCTGGCTTTTCAGCTTTGTTGTCTCCAAGGACGGGATTTGGGTGGGTCCCTTAAAAATTCGATCTATTATAGCTTTACCCCCACCTACCAACCTACGACAACTCCAAAGTTTGCTGGGGAAAGAAAATTTTCTTCATTGATTTATTTTTAACTACGCTGGGATCACTAAAGGATTCACGCAATTATTGTAGAAATAGGCCCCTTTCATCTAGGATGACACCGCTCAATGATCATTCGATGATATCAAGCACACACTAAATAACACTCCTTTGTTACATCCTCTGAACTATACAAAGGATTATATCCTTTACTTAGTGGCCTCTATTTCCACTATTGCCATGGTGTTAGTTCAAGAGGACTCTTCTGGTGAAGAACATGTGATTTGTTACATGAGTAAAAGTCTATCTGGACCTGAACTTCGTTACTCACATGTTGAGAAGTTGGCTCTGGAAACCATCATCGTCGTCCAAAGATTTCGTCACTACATTCTGTTATGAACCACCACGGTTATCGCAGATTCAAACCCAATGTATCACATCCTGACACGTTAGGTGCTTGGGGGAAAATACTCCAAATGGATCATCATCCTTCAAGAATTCGATCTTGAATTTGCCAAATCCAAATCTAAAAAGCCTCTGGTGTTCATAGAACTCATTTGTGATTTTCCCCATGCTGATGAAGAAACTAAGCCTAGAAATTCTCTTCCTGACGAATCTTTATTCCTCATTAGCATTTCTGATCCCTGGTATGGAGACATCATTCTCTATCTCTAGACACAATGTTTTAAGCCAGATATCTCTCACGAAGAACACTGCCATATTCGCCACCACTCTCGTCCTTATCCTATTATCAATGACTCTTTATATCATCGTGGCATTGATACCATCCTATGATGATGTCTCACTCATGAAAAGGTTGAATGCATTCTCAATGAATGTCACCTTGGAGCCTATGGCGGTCTCCTTTCTGGGATGGCTACTGCCCAGAAAATTTTATGTGCCAGATACTTTTGGCTATCCATGTTCAAGGATTTTATAGAGGCCATCAAAAAGTTCCCACCCTGCCAAGTTTTTCAAAACAAGGCACGCACCCACCCTGCTCTGCTGCATCCCATTATTTCCATCGTCCCCTTTGCAAAATGGGGCATTGATTTCATGCAGTGTAAGCCTAACTTAGCCGGGGGGCACGATTATATAATCATCGTCGTCGATTACTTTACAAAATGGGTTGAGGCTATGCCTACCTTTTTGAATGACGGTCGTACTACATCCCTTTTATTTTTTAATCCTCATCACCTCTGCTCATTCCCAAGGCACTTTGATCCCTACCCCCAATTTTACAAGTTTTGACTCTACAGCTCCACATGTTCTGCATGATCTTGCTGGGACATCTTTGCACCAGAGAATGCAGACCATTTCTAGCCAAATACAACTGACTGGAGGGAAACCAACATATAACGAACCTTTCCTTCCTGGAGGAACACCATTCTATGGTGGGCCTACCCCTCCCGGGGGACAAACCCCTTTTCATGCTCCTACTGGAGGGAAAACTCCCTTTTCCATTCATACCTCGGTTGTTAATCCACCGTTGGAATGGGGGGAAGTCTTTGTTTGCTGGAAACCCTTCCCAATCTTGGGGAGTATCTTCAGGAGGTACTTTTACCCAACCTCAGGTTGGGGGGCACTCATATCATAACCGACAAGGAGGAGTATCAAATCCTGTTCCTTCCGGAACATCTTATGGACAACCTTATCCAGGCAACATCCCAAACACCACCTGGAGTCCTCAGGGACAACAACCTTATCCTCCTCATGGGTCTACTGTATATCTGCTTTTGGGATATACTCCTTACCATCCTCAAGGGAAAAATGTTTATCCTCCTTATGGGTAAGAAAATAACCCAGCTTATAATGCTCATAACCCCCCGGGTTATGCAAATGTTTCTCAGCCATCATCAAATCCTGCTTATCTTGGCCAGAAACAACCATATGTAGGAGGTCCTACTAGTTACACCTATCCACCTAACCCAGTTTATGGTCCTACTGGTGTTCCTATGCCACACCAGTATCATCCGCAAATTAACCGACAACTACCTTTCCTTGCGACTCTGGATCTCCCAGACTTGTCTCATTTAACTAATGATCCTATTTTTCATTCACCGGTTTGGCTAGTTATTCTAGCTAAACTTCCTTCTGATATTCCAAAATTTGATGGAAAATCTGGTGAAGATCCAAATAACCATGTGATGACTTTCCATTTGTGGTGTTCGTCAAACTCCCTCATGGATGATTCTATACGTTTGCATCTTTTCCAGCGAACACTTACTAGCTCTGCAACAAAGTGGTATATCGAACTACCACATGCTTCTTTTCATGATTTCAATTCCCTTGCCATGTCTTTCCTCATGCACTTTCAACTACCTATTCGCTACGAGACGGTACTGAAATCTTGACCTCCCTTCGTCAAATTGACTCCATGCATATATCTGACCATATTCATGAGTGGAGACGACAATGAAGGATGATCAAGGTAATCATTCCTGACATATTATTGGCAGAATAGTTTACTAAATCACTTTTACCCCCGATCGCTCGTGATGTCGCTATGGGTGGCGCAGTCACCGAGGAAGAAGCCATTTCTCGGGCTCAGTACTTAGATTTGGTTTATTCCCAATCTGGCACATTGTATGATTTGATTCTGAATGTTTCTCAAGCTAATACCGATCCATCCAAGTCATCATCCTCATCTCATGCGGACGGTGTTATCAGTTCCGTCAAAAATCAATCTACTTCCCAATCGACCACACTCTCCTCTACCTCCTCTCAAACTCAAATATCTGAGGTGAATGCAGTTCAATATGCCCCTTCACAACAATCTGGAGGTAAGAAGAAGAAAAAGAATAAATAAAAAAATACTAATAACAATGAACAACCAAAAAATCAATCTCAAACACCTGCTACCGAAAAGCAACCACAACGGAAACTAAAATTCCCATGTATCATTTTTGGTGATGATCACTACACTCAATACTGTCCACATTGCAATGAAGTGGCCAAAAGTTTCCAGGGAAATTCACAACCCGTTGTTCTTACTCAGCCTTTTCCACAGCAACAATCCATGGTTGCTCAAACCCCCTCTCCTGGGGGCAGTTCTAGCCATCCTCATGATGAGGCCTCGACGAGTGCACATATTTATATGTTTAATGGGATTAATTTGAACACTCTCTCTAAGACATATGACATACTAGGTAACCTTGACAAATGAAAGGACACTAATGGTACCAATACTTTACCAGATCCATCACCATCCTCCGTTAGTCCTCCATTGGTTAATCCTCCGTCTGGACCACTTCAGATTGAGAAAACTACATTCAAATCTATCTTATGCTCTCCTAAGAGCACTATCCGCAAAGCTACCTTTAATCCTAGTTCACATGCCGCCCAGAACTAAAAAATTGTTGAAGATTTGGCTCAAGCACTGTGTGCTATGTTTGCGTTAGAAGTTCTACAACATTGCCCCAGTCAACGTAGAATGCTCTTGGCCGCTATTGGCACTGTTGATCCTGAGTTTCCCAACCATATCATGTTTAACCTGGACAATTATGCATCTCGACTCTCCCACCAACTTGCTTTCCAAGTTGATGTTGTTGTTCACAATCAACAAATCCACCGAACTATTCTGGATGAGGGAGCCTCAACTTGTGTCATGTCTTTAGCATGTTGGAAAGGTTTAAAATCACCTGCACTTAACAAATCCCCAACAGTGTTATGTGCCTTTAATGGGCGAGGTTTTAATCCCCATGGGATTTTACAGTCCATGCCCATCCAATTGGGTGGCAAAACTATCACTGTTTATGTCGAGGTAGTCGATGCTCCCCTCGATTACAACTTGTTACTTGGAAGAAGTTGGTTTTATGCTATGACATTCATTGCCTCGTCGATCTTTCGATGTGTACAATTTTCTCATCAGGGAAAAATTGTCACTGTTGATCAGTTAGATTTTTGTACGACCAATGCTCACACTCCTACTACCAACAACATTCCTTTCTTGGGAGACCACAAAATCAAATATGAAAGCATTGGTGTTGGTTTACTGAAAGATTCTAGCCTCATGGGTACCTTCCCTACACCACTTCCATCGACTACACATCATATTGCCACCGTCAATATGATTTTGACCGCGACTTATCAATCTTTGGAATCATCTGATCCCTGGATTGTACCTAGTCCTTTGGAATTCGATGCGCTAGGTGACACGGTGGCACTTAGTTCAGCTGAAACCTCATACGTTTCTATCCAATCCGCTTCTCCCTTGTCGGATGACCAACATCTATTGGCACCCGACAGTTCCTCGATGCCATCATGGTTAAGTTCCTTGTCGTCAGCGATCGACTACATTTCCCCAATTTTTCCCTCGAATGAATCTATTATGGAAATGTTGAGAATTGATGAGCTACCTCGGGATGATAACCATCATCGATCCTCTTTTCTACCCCCTTGTGAAGAAATTAGGGTAGATATACACTCTATCTCCCCTTCTACTGTCGATTTTCCATTGTCTCCCATGCCTTCAACTTCTGACAACTTGGATCCGATCATTGACATGGTAATCTCTTCGGTAGGGCTATTGGAGCATGATCTCCTTACCCCTTTCATGACCCTCGAAATGTGTTCTTTCCAGAGTGATTTTCTTCCATCCAGTGAAGATATCTTGGAATCCATGACCAGGTTTTGTTCCTTGACATGGTGTTCTTCTAGAGCGTTATTTTCTTGGAAGCCATGATCAAGAAGAGTCCACGAGCATAGTTTTTCTTTCTGTGGCAAGCTCGTTAGAAAATGAAACAGAGGTCACGAGCATAGTTTCTCTTCTCTGTGGCAAGATAATTAAAAAATGAAACAAAATCTTTGAGCATATTTTGCCTCTCTATGGCAAGATCGTTAAAAAATGAAACAACAATCTGGGGATTGAACCCAGAGACTTGAGCATATTTTTCCTCTCTGTAGCAAGCTCGTTAAAAATGAAACAAAAATCTGGGGATTGAACCCAGATACCTGAGCATAGTTCTTTTTCTGTGTCAAGCTCATTAAAAAATGAAATAGTCACCTCTCTTGAACCTTCATTTCATCCACCCTTATCATTTTTCTCCATCTAGTAGAGAAATTGGTGACAACCTCAACATCAGTGAATGAAATGAAGCTTGGAGGGCATGTCTTGAGTCTTTGATGATCATTTTGGAGTTAAGCCACTAGATTTCAAGACGAGGGCATACCGATCTTAGTCTTTTTTCTTTCTTGTGCTCGTAAATACATGAGAATGCATCCAGGTAAACTTTTATCTCTTTTTCGGACCTGCATGGATATACAAAAAAAGAACCCCTAGGAGTCGTCTTTGAGCTCTTTTCAGACTCTCTAAACATGAAAAGATTGTCGAGTGATCTTGCTTCCTTTCCCACTCGTTAAAAGGTTTGAAAGGGCGTCTTTCGAGTGATAATTTATCTATTTTTCGGCCTTGTAAGACTAATTTTACGAAAAAGGACCAGCATTGGAGTCATCTTTAAGTTGTTTTTAGACTCTCTAAAATTGAAAAACCACCGAGTTTACCTTCTCTGGACTCGTTAAACAATCATACATTGAAGGGCCCATATGGGACCGAACCCTTAATTCTTACCGTTTGTTAAATAAAGGAATAGAGACTTACTGAATGTGAGTCATATCGAGCATGTGTTACCCTCCTCAAGCTCGTTAAATTAAAAAGAGGTACTCATCTATCTAGATGGGGGAAAAATTGAAGGAAGCAAGCCAAGCAGTTTTTGAGAACATTACCAATAACTCTTACGGTCGCCCTTGAACACAACACTTTGTCTTTGCACATATTTTAATCCATTGAACCTCTACACTGAGCCAATCCTTTGAGTTTCTTTTACTCCTTTGGGTCGCCTGATGAAAGTCACAACATCCACTACATTATCAAGTTTTGGCCCATGTCATGTTTCTGCTGATGTGCCTCAGTGTTCAAGGGAAGTATCTGCCTCGAGAGTCATCCATCACAAATATAATGTTTTAATACCCATGTCAGTTCATGTTCATTTGATATACCAAGTACAGCTTTGTGTTAGTTTTATTTTGTTGATGGGGGATACATCAAGGCCCTCCTTCGATGAGTCTATTCCTGTCAACTTCAACACATTATCTAGGAACTAGACTTAGAAACCAGTTAGTACCTTGGGACCTGCATGCCTCAATGGCAGGCCTCCTCGTGTCTGACAGTGGGTTTACATCATTGACCTCTGATCGGATGATTCCATGGATGTTCGACTTCAACACATTCATTCACATTCATTGGAATGTACTGGATTACCTTGGGAATCATTGACATCAATGGTGATCTCCCTCGTGCTTGTTAACAGTTTACATAATTGACCGGTAATCAAGTGGTTTTTGCCATGTTTGACAGCAAGACATCTATTCACATGGTTAGATTCATACTACATCGGGATCGATAAGAAGACCCTGGGTTGAGTCATCACTCTTATGTATACTTTTCCCAGGTTGCGAAGGAGTTATTTTGAACTATGACACATATACTGTTACATAGATCCACTTTGTATTGGTCGTGGCTATGGCTTGTCGTCTCATAGATCCACTGTGTATTCTTCGTGGCTACGATAAGTTTAGGTCATGTGAGTATAGATCCACATTGTATCTTCAATGGCTATACCATTTTTTCAATATAATTATGGATCCGCAGTGTATTTTATGGCGGCCATACCTAAAAAGTCTTTATCACTCAAGCATAGGTATGCCTGCCTTGGGTTTTGAAACATGTCATAATATTTGTTTGATGGTTGTGTGTAGATTTTTTTGGTTTCTTTGCATCCATACCCTTTCTTGAAAAAGTCTACAAAGTACTTCAGTCATCATCATCTTCTAACTTCATACTTTGGGGGGCAATCTATTACACCTCAGAATTACTCACTTCGATAGTGTCGCAAGTGTCGTCGTTACGAGTGTTGTAAGTGTTGCATCTTGTCCGCAAGTGTCGCATCTTGACTATAAGTGTTGAAAGTGTCAAAAAAATCATACTGCCATATTTCATATGTCGTGCCTCTAACGACATCATGAAGACACTTAAGACACCTCAAAGGTGATTTGGAAGAAGAAAAATCACTTGGCAAGAAGTACAAGCCCTTTTCCATTGGAAAAACCACTCAAAAAATGAATTTTGGAGAGGAGCACTCCCCTACCCACTGTTAGGGAGTGCTGGCGCACCCTGAGCCTCTTTAGGGGAGTGCTTGAGTGCCCTGTGCACCCTTATGGGGGAGAAATACCCTCTTTTTAGCAAATTCTGGGTTTGTTGAGGAAAATAAGGGAAGAATCCCTCAATTCCTGAAGGTAGTTGGATTCGAATAGATGGTCAAGGAATGATCTTAGGGGAGATCCTCGACTAAAGGAGAGGAATCCTCAACTTATCCCAAATATTTCTCAAGTGGTTGGACCTCTCCAAGGTTATATAAGGAGGCCTTCTCATGGTGAAAGACACAATGGAGAATTGAGATTGATACCAAACTTATGATCCTATAAGTGGTATTGGAGAATGACAATTGAGAATTACATCAAACTTATGATCTCATGAGTAAGATGTCATCAAAGCAATCAATGGATATTGATTGAGCAAAGGGGTTGGACAAGGAGAACTGGAGGAAGCTGATGCACCTTCATCCAAAGGATTGTAAGTACTTTTACTTATTCTCATTAATAATCAATGCTTGGCCTATTTCTTTCAAACTTGTGTTTGTTCCATATGAGTTTTTCTGCAGTAGATGGATCTATGATTGAGCTAATATCAGTAGAGTAGGAAGTCCATTTTATCTTTGTTTGTCTTACATTATCTATCAGGGAGGTCAGGATCAAATCTCATCCGGGACTTTGCAAGGACAAACGTCGTTCATAACGTACATATCTTTCTCTTTCTCTTTCATTCATTAGTTTGATTAGATCCAAAAGGAAGTCAGTGTCCATGTTAAGCACTTTCTGTCTTGACATTAGGAGTCTAGATACCAAGAGGGAATCCACTTGTCCACAGGGGGATTCATCTACAACAGTGATTCCTATGAATAAATTCTTGATATATATAAGAAAGCATTCCATGGTTTTCTCCCATTTGGGTTTCAACGTAAATACTGGTGTATTTTGTTCTTGATGTGATGTTGATGTGATGATGCTTATGATTAAATTATTATGATATATATATATATTGAATGAAATCATAGATGATACATTGATGATAAACTGTTTAATATTTTTGATAAAGTGAAATAATATATATTGTGGTTAAAAGTGGTATAAAGTGCTCATACTTATTCACCCCCCCCCTCTAAGTATTCCAACGGGTGATCTAGTTATAGTTATGAAATCTTGAGGCAATAGATGATGCACCAGATGCTGCTTGAGGAAAAAAGTAGTGAATATATCCTTGATAACAACGAGATTGAAAATAATAAGATGGTTTTCTTGGATGATAATGGAAGATTTGAAGTCCTGGTCATGAAATCTACCTTGAGGATGGATGTCCAATTAATTAAATATGAAAAGGGTAAACTATTATGTTGAGATAAAGAGGATATCTACAACAGTGCAAGGAGGGAATGCCAAACCCATTTGTGCATCCTCAAGGTTTCCGTCGCTAATGCTTGCATCTAATGCTCCAAATACATCTCCAGTTGGTGTACACAATAAGATTTGATATACCTTGTACTGTTACTTGTATCTGAAGAAATTGGTGGCTATAAGTGCAGCTTATCGAAATACTGTCATTGAAATATCAGTGTTTTAGATAAACCCATTATTAATATAGTTTAAGAGAAGTGTCAGAAATTCAAGATAAGATGAATATAAGTTGAAGTACTATACACTTTCTTACTGTTGTTTGAATTATGCACAGACTTCAGATGGGTAGATAGATTGTAAGACAATTTTTGTCGGAGCTAGTGTAGATAGAGGTATTCTGAAAGTGTTCTAGCATCTTAATTTTACAAAAGTGTGATCAACGTTCACTGAGTAAATTGCATAGGGATAAATTGTATATCAATCCAACTTTTGTGTAGATTACATAGCGAAATAATACAGTGAATATTGTGTTTTAAAGACATATTTATATATTAGAGCATTATAAGGGCCTTTGGAGGATGGACACTGCATCAACACCCTTGTTTATGGAGGAGGGGTCCACTTTTGAGGGTTTTGGTCCCTAAATTTTGGCACAAATGGCTTAAGAAGCCCAAATTTTGAATTGTTTACACTATTTTAATTATTGAAGAGGGTTTTACCCCCTCAGATTATATTAGTGGAAATTAGCTTAAAGAATTATTATTTGAATGTAAGAGGAAGTTGATCCTTTCCCCTATAAATAGAGAGACACTTCACTCATTTTTATCATCACTTTTTGAGGGATTTTTCTTTAGGAGGTTTGAAATTTTCTTGGAACATTTGTCTTGGATTGGTGTTTTGGAGGAATAAGGTTTGTCTTTGGAGAATTGGAGCAAATTTATTTTTATTGTGGTTAACCTTGGAAATGTTGTGGATGATCTTTGGTAAAATAAGGTTTTTTCATATAAATTCTTGGATATTACAAGTATATTTCTACAAGTACTTGCCTTCATTCAAAGAAATTTGATTCTGAAACCATAGGAGGAGTACAAAGGCATACACCCTCCACTAAATCTCGTCCTTTTTGTCTCAGAAATCCTTAAAAGTATTGCTTCAAGGAGTAGAAGGGCCAACACCCTTGTCACAAAGGTTCGGATAGGGTTTGTTCCAGGAAGTAAAAGGGATTACAACCCTAGAAATTTTAAACCCTCTTCTCATCACTTCAAACTTCTACATAACTCCCTTTTTTTAGGTATTTCCTTGACTAGGGTTTTTTTCTAGAAAGTAAAAGAGCTTACACCCATGGAAATTTTAAACCATAGTATTGTAAGTATCAACTCATTTTATGACTCCATTTCCCAATGAAAATACACTAGTCTCGGATCTCCTATATTGTTTGTGATAAAATATCAACCTACAACAATTGTGACCTACAACTAGCTACCTTGAAGCGAAGGAGACATCGATGAGGTGACAGTGGCCTTTCCTTCTCAGTTTTGCAAGATTTTCAATTGAGGATTGGGACTTTGGATCTACAAGTGCAATTTTGTGCAATAATAGGTCTTATATAGGGACGTCCCATGCCTCCTTTCCTTTTTATTTTAGTAGATGAAGGTTTAATTATGGTTGTGAATGAGTATAAAATAGGAGGAGTTGTAAAAGGAAATAAAGTTGGTAGAAATCTAACACTATCTCATTTACTATTTGCAAAGATCTTTGATCTATGTTGTTGAGCTACTAGAATGGAAGTGAACACCCATAAATCTTAAATCATGGTTAATGGACTATCAGAGGAATAGGGAGGGATTCTATCCCATATTTTACCCTTTATCGTATCTCCTTTTGATAACGGGGTAAATTATTTGTGGTTCATGTTGAACCAAATGAATGGAAGTTCAAACAGTAGAATTGGTTGTACAACAAGATAATGAAAAGAGTCTCAAAATATTTCTATAGGTGGTTGTCTCAAGGAGGTAGGTTGACCCTGGTGAAATCAATTTTGAAAGATATACATGTCTTTTGGCACTCACTATCATATATATCCCCAAAGACATGCTAGAAAAAATTAGGAAAAAGTGTTTTTTATTTATTGTGGATAAGTAAAATAGAAAATGAAGGCATACAACTGATCAAATCAAGAGCAAGAAAGATAAACCAAAATAAGTCTGGGATTGGGGATTGAAGAATGTACACTATTTTGGCCAAGCTCTAGTAGCAAATAAATTAAGGAGGATCTTAAATCATGGAGGACTATGGAACCCAATTATGTATTAAAATATATTGAGCCTTTTCCCTTTGAATACTAGGTCATATTTCTAGTGAAATTTGTAATGAAAGCCTCCATTTTCTAGAAGGAGTTTTTAAAATATTTCCCTCTACTTGGAACTAGCTAGCATGGAAAGTAGGAAATGGGCCCAAAATAAGAATAGGGACAAACCCTTGGGTTGGATGTGCTAGATGATGCAGGATCATCGCTCCAAGCCAGCTATGCGCTATCCAACCAGCACATCAAAGCACACATTCAATGGAAGGAGAGAGGCGCAATCCTCTCATTTTTCAAAATTTGAAAATTGTATTAAATGTTGTAAGGTTGGTAGAGCCAAAAGCCATGCATGTGCACAGGATTTAGATAAAGGTTGCCTTAAATGGTTGTAAGGTTGAGATCTAGATCCTATTTAGACAAGACAACCATTCAATGTAATTGAATGTAAATTAATGAGACTTGGTGAGGATGGAGGGAAGCACTTGAGGAACCCCCTTTTGTAAAAAGATCTTCTTTTGTTTTTCAGTTCAGGCAGAGAAGAACAAAAAAGAATAGGGAGAAGAGAGGAAGCCATGACTCTGTTGCAGTCCGAGCTCACATTGTAAAGAGGCATTTCATATTAATACAATCATAGCGGGTTTTCTTGCATGATGTTGTTCATGTGTTTGTGATTTCATGAATGAATGTCTTTATGTGTTGATGATATGTTGTAGATGTATGTTAGATGCGAATTTGCAGGGATATAAATATTTTCCTATCTGAGAGTTCTTTGATTTCAGGTTTGGATTCTTTGTGGTTTTATGCAAGAGTGCATGACATAGTACTGTGGTCTATGAAAACTACTGCAGGAATGCACTTTTGAATTTTGTGAAATTTCAGACAAAGATGTGCCAGGAGGGCACACTAGCTAAAGTCATTGACTCAAGGTGGAAGCCTCAAGGTTGCTGAAAACCTTGAAGGAGAAACTGTGCAGAGGAGAGCACAGAGAGGAGAAGGCATAATTGTTGAGAATTTTGTAAAGGCTCTGCCAGGAGGGCATTGAGTGAATGCATAGAACGCATTGAGGAGAAATCTATTTTGAGTTCAGTGAGAACACAGAGTCACTGAGGGTTCTAGAGAACTCTGCCACGTGGGCATTGGGTTGGTGCAAGTGTGCATTAAAGGAACTTTTGTTTGAGTTCAGAGAGAAGTGAAGTGTCACAAGAGGAGACACTCACAGGGTTACTGAACACCCTGCAGACTCAGCAAAGCATGCTTGGCCTAAAGTTGCCAGAGGGCACTTACATCCCTTCAAGGAGAGAAAGGGACAGAGACACTTCGAGGTCAGAGCCAAAGATAAGCTCAGAAGAGATAGAACCATTTCATGCAAAGGTCCTGCAAGAGGTTGGAGAGTTCAAAGGAACCTTTGAGGTTCAAAGAAATAAATTTCAAGAGGAGGAACGACTCTTAGAATACAAGCGGGAGCCAAGGTTACAGGCTTTGTAGCAGAGACAAAGGCCGAGGCCTTTTGGAGCAAGAAATATTCCAAGGGAAAGGAAGAAGGGCATGATCAAGGTAGAGCACAGTTGTCGTTAGATCAACTAGAGGGGAGAGATCTGGGTCGTTGAAGTCTATGTCTAGACGCACACAAGAAAGCGCACAAGGAAGAGAAACATATATGGGCCGTCAGATCTAGTGCAAAGGACTGATAGCCATCGGATCTGGAGGAAGGTGCATGAAGTTTAACCTCTAGGAGGTCGTGCAGGAGAGGAGATGAAATGGATGGTGGAGATGCTTCATGGAGAAGTGTGAAATCCTGTGGGCCGTTGGATCATTTTCGTGAATTCGGGAATCGCGAGGTTGGAGTGCAGGCCAAATCCTTGGTTTCTCCAAGTCCCGAATCGCGAAAGGGGTAACAGGAGATGAATCAGATGGTGGAGATGCTTCATGGAGAAGTTCGAAATGCCGTGAGCCATTGGATCTCACAGAGCAGCGAGGGGATTAAGCAAGTGTCATCCAACACTCTAAAGCTTAGGAGGAGTAATGATTGTTGGATCCAAATTAACGAGAGCCATTGGATCTCGTATGAGAATTCCATATCGGAGTTCGGGGAATGAAGTGACCGGTGATTTGGATCGAGCATAAGATATTCCTATTTGGTGAAATCCTGAAAGATCCAGAGCCATCGGATTGAGGAAGATCTCAGCCGTAGATCACGTGGGAGGTGAGGCTTCGGGAATTCGGGAATCAGAGTTTCGAAAGGTATGGAAACTCTCTGCTGTGGGTTTTCACAAATCGCAAAATCCTAAAGAGCGAAAGGAATAGGACCCATTTCCTTGGTGGAGGGTCATATGGTCCCATAGAGTTGAGGGCTAGTAGTCGTTGGGCCCGAATTGGGTTTCGGGACTCAAGAGGTAGAGTCGCATGGTCAACACAACTCCCAAAATCACGAAGAGAGAAATGATGAAAGGTGGGTCCCAAGTATCAGTCATAGGATATGTGCAGTGGAATTCAAAGGAGTGGTCAAGGTTTAGAGAAATTCTCGAAATTTTGAGGTTTGACGAAATTCCCGAAAGGTCATCGATCTCGCCAAAGGAGAAATTTCATAATTTGGGGAATCATAAGGGAAAAGGAACGATTGTTGGTTGTTCGCTCAAGTCCTGGAAATATGAAATTAGTGGGAAACATGTGGCATGTACTCATCTTGTTGGAAGAGTTAGCCTTCATGGACATTTCAGGTTTTGGAGGTTGAAGAGTCAAGGAACTTACATCAGGATTCGCGAAGTCGCGAAATCCGAAATTCATTTTCGGAAAAAGTCCCGATTATATTTGTTGATCAGGTGGGTAGAGTTAGTGCCTTGTGTTTATTCACACAGGCATAACTCATAAGGACCTATGGATACACCCTTGTGTGTGTGAGATATTCCCTGTAGGGAAATTGAAGAGTCAATCTCACTCAGGGGAAGATTTAGAACGATCCTACGACCGGGAGGTCATGTAGAACCTGTTGAGGTAGGGGGTGCTACCTCAGTTGTGGTATCAAAGCTTGATCTTATCTGTATATTGTAGGCAGAGGGAGCCAAAGGAAAAGGAAGACAGAGTGTTGAATCTCTGTGATGGTTGTTGCGAGACGCAATAGTCAAATGGTAGAATCAGGTGGACTGTAGGAAAGGCTAGAAGCACTCATGGTTGCAGAGTGACAACAACAAGTTTGGCAGGAAGGCCATGGATTTGGTGGAAAGAAGAACCACTAGTAGCAGAGAAAAGATGATATGGATGAATAGCTCGTTGAGGTGAGGGCGAGGATGGAAGAGATTGCACTGTGGGTGCAACAGAATGCAAAGACACATTAGGTGTATGAATGGCCTCTGAGGAGGAAAGAAAAGTGGCCAGTCAATAAATTGTTGGCCAAAGGACAACAAAGGCTATTAATAGGATGGCTGAGGCATGCTTAATGCTTCATAGGTGAACAGGAAATGGTTTACATCTGTGAGCCAGAAGCTGGGAAAAATATCAGTAATGATGAGGAGGAAAGATCCCTGGGAGATCTCGTGAACTACCAGGAAGGTAGTGAAGAAATTTCAGGTTGCAATAAGAAGAGGTCACAAGATGATCTCAAATACTGCCAGGAGGGCATAACAGAAAATTCAAGTTGTTAGGAGGGCAATGAGATGAGATCGCTGGAGGATCTCATAGACTGTTAGGAGGGCAGAGAGGAAATCCCATATTTCCAGGTGGGCAAGGGAGAGCATATGAGATTGTTTGAAAGTCTCATGAACTCAGGGATGAGTTTGGGTCAGCGAGAGGAGTTGATAGAGAAGGATCAAACACACTTTCTGATCATTGGGGGAATTGAGATATTCCTGGCACTTATCCCAGTTGAGGCGAGAGCTTGTGTTGCAGAGGCAACAACAGTGGGAGGATAGCTAGTTGTGACTGTCAAAGACATGGAGCAGATGTCAGAAGTTACCCAAGGAGAAGAAGAGGAGCACACAGTTGAGATGCTCACCCCTTGGGAGAAGGAGCTAGAAATGTTAGAGGATTGGTTGAACCATCTAGAGATAGTTGATGAATTCCATGAGAAGACAGTCATGGATATTTCGAGAGAAGAGCATTCAAAGAAATTGCTCGAAAATTTCAGCCAGAGAGCTGAACAGATGATAACTGCAGTGTCGAGGCATGCAACAGAAGATGAAGGAAAATCCCAATCTTGAGAGAAGCTGGAGGAAGCTGGAGCCGAACCAGCAGAAGAAATGGTAGAGGCAAATCTGTCAGAGAAGGTGATGGTTTCACCCACCTCTAACCATGTTTCACCTTCCTTTGATCCTACGATCCTCGCGATTTCGCAAGTTCTCCACAGAGAATTCTGACTGTCCATTCTACTCTTATGTGTGGCTTCCCAGAGATTAAACTCCGTGCGCCTCCCTCTGGATCCGATGGATATCGGTCCTTTGCACTAGATCTGACAGCCCATATATGTTTCTCTTCCTTGCGCACTTTCCTGCGTGCGTCTGGACGTAGACTTCAACTACCCAGATCTCGCTTCTCCAGCTGATATAACGACAACTGTGCTCTACCTTGAGCATGCCCTTCTTCCTTTCCCTTGGAAGATTTCTTGCTCCAAAAGGCCTCGGCCTTTGTATCTATTATGAAGCCTGTAACCTTGGCTCCCACCTGTATTCTAAGAGGCATTCCTCTTCCTGAGATTTATTTCTCTGAACCTCAAAGATTCCTTCAAACTCTGCAACCTTTATCTAAATCCTACACACATGCATGGCTTTTGGCTCTACTAGCCTTACAATATTTAATACAATTTTCAAATTTTGAAAAACAAGAGGGTTGCGCCTATCTCCTTCTATTGAATGCGTGCTTTGATGTGCTGGCTGAATGGCGCATAACTGGCTTGGAGCGATGCTCCTGCATCACTAGACAACATAGACTATCTAAGCTTTGATCAACAACATAAATGTGCAGGGCTTTCATCATTTGAAATATGTAGTAGATCTAGATATTTATACAAATTGACATCAGGGTTGGAAAAGGGAAGACAACATGGGTCTACAAAGAGAGAATGATAATAACTGAAACCACTATATGCAAAATCTTCAATAGAGTGCTATAAGGTTGAGAGATGCAATAATTTTATCCCAAAATAGCTATTTAGGAATATATATTGCACATTTAGGTTACAAGGAAATATTTTTAGAAGAGGACCCAAGGGGACATATGTGGTGGTCGAAGTCCATATGGAAGATAAATGAACCATTAAAAATGAGACTTTTATAGTTAGCACTCTCTAACAAAATTATGACTTGGGAAGTACATACCTTCAAAAGAGAATGTCAAGGCCTAGGTAGATGTGTCCTATGGATGAAGGATGATTAAACCATCCATCACTTTCTGGTACAATATTCATTTACAAATGAGGTGTGGAAGGAAACATTAGCATTGGGTGGAGTCATAGTTTCTTGGCAGGGAATTTATGTGCTAGAATGATTAGAGAATTGATACAAGGATAAAGCAATAAAAGATGATAGGTCTTTCCTTGTGCAATCTTTTGGGCACTTTGGCTTGCTAGGAATGAAATTTTGTTTTAGAAAAATAATATTCCTCCACTTTAGGTTATTTATCAAATGAGATATGCATATGGGGGAGTGTGGAATTCCATATTGGAAAATCCTCCAAGGGTAATTGCAAATAAAAATATAGACAAATCCATTTCATGGGATGCTTTGATGGAACTTGTCATGACAAAGCTAGAAATGTAGGTTACTTGGAGTTTTATTTCTTAAAAAAAATCTCAATTTGTTTTATAAAGTTGATTTGGGAGAAGGGATTAATAATTGGATAGAGACGAACTCTTTATGGACACTAATTGGGGTATCTATAGAAAAAGGAGTATTACATATCCATATTCTAGGATACTCTAGGCTAGTCATTGATTGGATCAATAGGGAAAGTGATCTTCATAATTTTACCCTCTCTCCAGTCTTTGGAAAAATTTAGGGTTTGGAATGAATACTTTTCAATATCTTCTATTAACATACACATAGAGAACTTACTATCTAGGTTGATGAGTTTTCTAAACAATCTCTAATTTTGAATGTAGGTACAATCTCTACAGAGCAAGAAGTAGTAGGGTCCTAATATCCAACTATTCTCAAACCCTATATAATTAATCATTAGGGTTGTCACCAGCTACAAATTCAAGTCTCAAGCTCAGGGGGTGTTGATAAATTAGTTCCTTTCTCTTCTTTTATGTTACATTGATAAATCTGAGACACATAGTTTTTATTGAAAAAATATATGGTAGCTTCTATTGATATTTTTGTAAGATGTATGAGCATGACTCTTTTTGTTGAAAGAAATTTTTTGTTCTTTTATCTTATTGCACGATAAGAGAATATATAAAATGCTAATATGCACATTACAATGCATATGCTAATTCATCTTTGAAATAGAGTATACCATTTTCTTCTTGAAAAAAATCAAATCCTTCTCTTTTAAATTAAAATGGATATTTTATATTTGAAATATGTTAATATACAATATATAATTAATTAATATTGAAAATAAAAATCAAAATAAAGGTTAATTGGGTCTATCACTAGTAGTTAAGAGGATAAATGTTATCCTCTCCACCTGGGTTCAAAACCTACTTGTGATATTTTTTTCGATGGAATATACATCCTGGGAAACCCTCCAGGCACTTTTCCTCATTTTGAGGATGGTACGAGAGGTAAATCGGACAATTGCATTTTTTGCAACCAAAATCAATGGGGACATCAAGTAAGACCCAATAATATATACATAGGCACCCAACTTGGGGACATGAACCTATGACCCCCCGTGTGTAATTCACAACACTCAACCAATCGAGCTTACCCGCTGAGCTAAATCCTACATGTGACATGTTTACTCTTGATGACTGAATTGTTAATTGGGCACTTCATGAGGTAATTATTGATGGGGGTTAGAAAGGTACCAAAAATCTTATTCTTTCTTACAAACTTGAAGGTGGGACGATTTATTATCCAAAAAAGTAAAAGAAAAAGAAAAAAAAAAGAATATCAAACTAAAGATTCCTTTCTTTTTAATATTACAAAATTAATACTAAAAAGAAAAGATTCGATGGGTAATATCTTGATTGGTGAAGAGGTAGGTGTTTCACTCTCTCCACCCAAGTTCGAATCCTTAATAAGACATGCATGAAATAATTTTTGGACTTTTGGACTTTTAAGAGGTTAAGACATCTAACCAAGATGGAGGGAATTATCCCCTTTTCCTAACTTTGTATATGTATCCCATGGTATTCTGAGAATTTAAGACATATAATATTCTTGAAGCTTGTGAAAATCACTATGAAACACTTACCAAAGTGAGTCTGGGACCTTCAGAGTGTGACCTTGACATGTTGATACTGTTGGAAACATCGACCACATTGAGAGGGGGGGTGAATCATTGTGAGGCTATTTTTTCACTTCTTTACAAAAAACGTTAGTTAGCAATCACCATTTACTCATTATTCATGACTTACATTCACAACTAGTTATTTGCATGTAAACATATCTCAACAACATATATCATCAATAAACCATCACCATAGAGAACACAAGGAACACAAGATATATATGTAAGTTTATTTTGTATTACAGAATATAATCCTTGGGGTTTATCATCACCAACTGAAATGAGCACCAACTCAAAGAGAGCACCAAATCTCATTGCAAGACCCAACCAACAGATCTCATCAACAACTGAGAAGAGGAATCCAATCCTCAATACAAGACCCAACTTGTAGACATAATCCAATCTGTCAATAGGTACATGACCTATCTATACTACATCACACATATGTACAAGACATACCTATACTGCAACACACAGATGTATGCGTCCTTCTATCTGTCATCTTGCGTACACCTTCAAAAAAATAGGGTTTCTAAAACTTTACAACTTCTTCCCTTCACACCCTTGCTGCCTTTGTCACATCCTCTAGTCACTGCCACTGCAACCTGGCTATCACTAACCAATATGTACCATCACTAACCACAAACATATCTGTACCATCTATTAATCTATGCATGTTCCTCATGCGTACACCATCACAAATCATATATATCTCTCAATCATATCAGAACTAAACTACTCAACCAACTAGCTACCATATTCAGACATCAATACAGCCATACAAATAATGCCTCAAGAATTCACCATATCATGAGCAAGTCTAAACATCAAGACAATATGTACCCATACCAAAACCTCTATATCAGATCTGAACCTGTAGAATGCTAATATGGAACTTGCTTCGGACTTTAGGAACCTGAAACCATCACTTACTCAATATTTTCATGTCCTTTCCCAATTGTACACACCCTGCTCTCCTTCAACTTGCATACATATGCGTCCTGGATCACTGCAGCCCCCGTACTGCTTCAAAAAACTAGGTCTTTCTGTGTTGATATTATGGTAGCTGTGAGAGGTATTAACCTCCACGTGTAACCCTTAAAAAAATATAATATTTCGTGAAGCAAGAAGGAACCCTAAAGCATTGGATATAACCCTAGAAGACAAGTCAGATAAAGAAAATAATTTAATATTGAGTCTTTAGCCTCTAGAAAGAGAAGTCGGTCCAGAGAGATAAGAAAGAGCAGTATAAATACAAGATGCCAGAACTCATTTGTACACACACAACTCACAACTATAGAAATATAGTGTGCACTGCAGAAATTTAGTAAGGGCTCAAGTTTGGAGAGTAGCTGCAGCTACTGCAACTTGTATTTTCAGTTTTAGGCTTGGACTTTCTCTTGGTTATGGTTTGGAATTTCTGCCTTGTGTGCTATCTCTAGAGAGAGGTACACTACATTGATTGGCTATTAAGCTTAGGGTTTTCTTCTAGAATTATTCTTTTTCAAGGTTAAGGTGCTCGGGGGTGGCTTCGACCTATGGTTGGGTGACAATATTTATATATTATTGTCAGGCTGCTAAATTGTAGCTTTTAAGTGTCCTGAATCACTAAATTGTCAAACCAGGGCTAGCATACTTCGAGCTGATACACAATATGTGCAGGCAAGCGTCTAGTCTTTTATTCGAATGCTATCCTAAAAATAAAGCACACACCTATTCTAAGAATCTGAATTCTGATGACTAACTCAAAACTGAGCATTTCCTACGAAATCATAAACAGAAGAAGAACAATCTTACTCAAAAACTGGTACTGCTATCTCTATTCAAAAATGTAATTCTACAAAATTATTCTGCCTCTACGTTCAACCATTTATCATCATCTTTGTTGTTTAAGTCATAACACACAGGGTATGGTCGA
>JASDQU010737238.1:2422-15481 GCA_032191745.1 Picea mariana | reverse complement strand
AGTGTGACCTTGACATATTGATACTGTTGGAAACATCGACCACATTGAGAGGGGGGGGGGTGAATCATTGTGAGGCTATTTTTACACTTCTTTAAAAAAAACCTTAGTTAGAAATCACCATTTACTCATTATTCATTACTTACATTCACAACTAGTTATTTGCATGTAAACATATCTCAACAACATATATCATCAATAAACCATCACCATAGAGAACACAAGGAACATAAGATATATATGTAAGTTTATTTTGTATTATAGACTACAATCCTTGGGGTTTATCATTACCAACTAAAATGAGCACCAACTCAAAGAGAGCACCAAATCTCATTGCAAGACCCAACCAACAGATCTCATCAAAAACTGAGAAGAGGAATCCAATCCTCAATACAAGACCCAACTTGTAGACATAATCCAATCTGTCAATAGGTACATGACTTGTCTATACTACGTATCACACGTATGTACAAGACATGCCTATACTGCAACACACAGATGTATGCATCCTTATCTCTGTTAGCCTTCCTACACCTTCAAAAAAATAGGGTTTCTAAAACTTTACAACTTCTTCCCTTCACACCCTTGCTGCCTTTGTCACATCCTCTAGTCACTACCGCTGCAACCTGCCTATCACTAACAAATATGTACCATCACCAACCACAAACATATCTATACCATCTAATAATCTATGCATGTTCCTCATGCGTACACCATCACATATCATATATATCTCTCAATCATATTAGAACTGAAATACTCAACCAACTAGCTACCATATTTAGACATCAATACAACCATACAAATAATGCATCAAGAATTCACCATACCATGAGCATGTCTAAACATCAAGACAATATGTACCCATACCAAAACCTCTATATCAGATCTGAACCTATAGAATGCTGATATGGAACTTGCTTCAGACTTCAGGAACCTAACACCGTCACTTACTCAATATTTTCATGTCCTTTCCCAATTATACGCACCCTGCTCTCCTTCAACTTGCATACATACGCGTCCTAGAGCACTGCAGCCCACGTACTGCTTCAAAAAACTAGGTTTTTCTGTGTTGATAATATGGTAGCTGTGAGAGGTATTAACCTCCACGTGTAACCCTGACAAAAATATAATATTTTGTGAAGTAAGAAGAAACCCTAAAGCATTGGATATAACCCTAGAAGACAAGTCAGATAAAGAAAATAATTTAATATTGAGTTTTTAGCCTCTAGAAAGAGAAGTCAGCCCAGAGAGATAAGAAAGAGTAGTATAAATACAAGATGCTAGAACTCATTTGTACACACACAACTTGCAACTATAGAAATATAGTGTGCACTGCAAAAATTTAGTAAGGGCTCAAGTTTGGAGAGTAGCTGCAACTACTGCAACTTGTATTTTCGGTTTTAGGCTGGGAATTTCTCTTGGTTATGGTTTAGAATTTATGCCTTCTGTGCTATCTCTAGAGAGAGGTACACTGCATTGATTGGCTATTAAGCTTAGGCTTTTCTTCTAGAATTATTCTTTTTCAAGGTTAAGGTGCTTGGGGGTGGCTTCAGCCTATGGTTGGGTGACAATATTTATATATTGTCTATGGTTAAATAAGCACACCTACTTTCCTAATAGGTTATGGGACCACACTATCTTCGGTCATTCTAATGAATGGAAGATAGATTGGGAGGATTTTCTCAGTTACAGTTGCAGTTGCAATCAAAGTTTTTGTTGCAACAACCAAACCCTAACCCTCTTGTTGAGGCACCTTAAGTGAAGAGATTGACCTAATTTCTGGATAGCCTAGTGCACCTCTTGGTACTCTTAGCAAGCTAAGACATCAAGTTTGAGTTTTTGGTCAAAGTCAAAGGTTGACCAAGTCAAATAGGTCATGAATTACTCTATGAAGTCATAAAACAAGTTAGAAGAGGATTATAACTCCAGAGCATGGAAGACAAGGATTGACCTCATCCCTTCCAAGAATAATGTGTTGGATATCGTGAAAGGAAATATCGTGGAACCAAAATTTGAATAAGGAAAAGAGAAGGAACCTTAGAACATTGAAATTATGGAGAATTTCAAGGACAAGGACATCAATGCCATGAGTATCATAGTGGACTCTTTAAAAGAGCACTTGATACCCTACATCTCTCATCTTTACTCATCTAAGAATATGTATGATGCCCTAACAAATCTCTTCTCAGTTAGAAACATTGGACAATTAATGAGTCTGAAGAATGAGCTTCGTGACATGAAAATGAATGATGATGACAACATAACATCATACCTTGTGAGAATCTCTTAGTTAAGAGATCAACTACAAGCTATTGAAGAAATCATTACAGAGAAAGAACTGGTAAATATAGTACTCAATGACCTTCCCAAGACATGGGATGCATTTTTTGCAATCATGAAAACAAGAAAGGAGTATCCCACATTCGAAGAACATTGGAGTTGTTGTGCACAAGAAGAATCAAGTATTATCACAAAAGAGAATCCAAAGGAAAGATGATAATAAATCCTACACAACAATTTTCAATAAATTGAGGAATACGAAGAAGTTTGACTCAAGAAAGAAACCAAATCAAGAGAAGGATATGTCAAAAATACAATGCTTCAACTTCCGAAAATATGGTAACTACAAGAATCACTTTCTTGAGTTAAATAAAAGGAAGGAAAAACATGAATCAACAATTGCCGAAGAAAAGGAACCCTCAAAGAAAGTCAAACAAGATGAAGCATATTTCTTGTGCTAGTCAAGGTAACAATATTCTTCTTTAACATAGTCCTTGTACATATCATGTTTACATAGTTCATGTATATCTATTTCTTAGAAGATAAGATGGTCAGTGAAACAACACCTATAGAAGAATAACAAGATAAGGATTACTATTACGATGATTACTAGTCAAGTAATGTATCAAAAAAGATGAGGTACGTTGACAATCCTTGGTAACAATTCCCGTGGAAGCTATTATATAAGTAACAACTGCCAAATAAGTCTAAATCAGAATAAAACTTGAAGAGACTCAGAAGAACTCAAAACATAAAGAAGTCAACAATTAAGACGAAATTAGAAAAAGACTTGTGACACTTTGTAGAAGGCAATAAGGATGCAGGTGGAAGCATGGAATCTCTTAGATAGAGGGAGCTGATTATAGAATTCCAAAAAGAAGAGCATGCATTCATACATGAAACAAGGATTAGGAGGGAGAAAATCCTAAATGATATGATCCATTGAGGATTATGAAGTGTATGTCCACGTTCCGATTGAAAGTAGCAACCATGATAAGCAACACATGTTCAGAAGAAGTCTTCCTCTAAAATAATCCTTAAAGTATCCTTAGTTGTCCATCTACATCCATGATCCTATGATGAAAGGAAGAATTTGGAATCTTGAGGGCATGGAATCTATAGAAGACTCCACAGACCCAATATCTAAAGAGAAACACGAGGAAGAACATGAAAATTCCAAGAAAGGAAAATAATCTAGAACAACCAGTTATTATATCGAGAATCACAAGATTACTAGCTTGGTTTGAACCCACTTGAAGAAATCAAGAAGAAGAAATGGAAGGTATGATAAAGAACATTGTATGTAAGAAAATGTGAACAAGACTTGTGAATGTAAGCATTGTGATATTCAGAGGTTCTTCCAGAAGGAGGGAGAAAAACTATAATGACATCTCACCAATACCAATGGATTGGAATTTACATGTAAACGATTGTTCTTCCCAAATAAAGAAAGTGAGAAAGAAGCTTATACTAGAAATAGACCCATGTATGTAGATACAAGAAGACCTTGTATGGATTCAAACAACCTGATCCAGAGTATCTCATATACAACAGAAGTGTGGTGAAAACTTTCTATAACAGAGATAGTGTATCAAAATAGTTACTCAAAAGTCCGAGATGATGGATTGCTAATCCATGGAAAACTCTCACAATGAAAGAAGAAGTGCTACTTGGATATGTTTCATTTTGATCTTTTCCACGATGTCATGAGCTAGCAGGAAACATAAGTGATGAACTCGACTAAGATATATTGTAATGATCAAAGATATATGAAGCCTTCAAAGAAAACCAATGTTCCATGATAGACCGAAGTACATTGAGATCAAGCATCATATTCTCCATGATGAAGTCCAGAAAAGGGAAGTGGTTCTCCAATATAAACCATAGATGAGTAGATAGCAGATATTTTGGTAAATCCTCTGTCCAAGATGAAAAGTTTGCGTACTTAAGAAACAAGATGGGGCTTGTGGAGACGACTTCCTTATTGAAAAAGGAAGAGATTAATCCCAATTTGGGAGGTACAACTGATGTGTTATTGATTTATGGACAGTCATTTTTCAATTAAAAAAATGGTCTAGGATGAGAATTTCCTTTGTAGTTCGGAAAGTGGATTGATATTTCTGACGGATAGGCATTTTCTAGTTCGGAAAATGGTCCAGATCAGACAATCATTTTCATAATGAAAATGGTTTGATAGATTTCTTATATACCATAGACAAAGATTCCCCTTGTGGCCAGTGTGGGGGAATGGTCTAGGACAATCATTCTTCTTGGAAGTCACTCTGAGTAGTGGTCAAGCAGAATGGTACGCCTCAGCGGGCAACCATTCTTTCGAAGTTCACAATTGTGAGCAGTTTCGAAGAATGGTACTTTTTGGAGGTTGGTGCAGGACAATAATTTCCTCAGAAAATGGTCCAGACAAGCATTCGCTGGTGTAGACACATTCTCTCCAGGTTGCGCTATGATTAGTGCCATACGAATGGCCTAGTTAGGTGAATGGTCCAGGCTCATAAATCAGGGACAATTATTCTTATATGCTTGAGAAGAATATTCCAGATAGCCCATGGATGATGTTTTACCTTATGAGGGAAGATGCTCTTCCATATCTCATAGATGTGAGTGGAAGAATGGACCAGATGACTCAGTTTGTATCATGATATTGTTATACATGTTTATATCAGATGATATGATCACTGTGGAGACTGTATGTCTTTGGAAAATAGCTGTATGCCATTGTGTTGGATGTGTTCCACTGTTTGTGACTATGTGTCACTTATCAAGTAGCCATGTGCTACTTGGTGTGGTTGTGTACCACTATATAGTAGTTGTGTACTACTATGGATAGACACAATTGTGTTATATTGAATGAAATTGTTTTGATTGCCATGAAGACTATCATTAGTGTTGAAAATGATTACCAACTAGATGGATAGTCAGTGTATGGTCCAAGACAATTATTCTTCTAGGATGCATGTTTGGATTAGAAGAATAGTCCTTGTATCCCATGGCTTGGCTTCCAACATCTGTTGGAACAATTATTCTTCTAAGACATATGTCCTGATTAGAATAACAATTCTTGTATCACTCCGTGGAGAGAGTGACTTATTAAACATCATTACTCATATGGAGTATGGATTAAAGAGATGATGTAGTTGACGTTGTTAGATGATACTGATAGTGATGATGGTTCTCATGATTAATCATGAGATAGTGTGAGTGGCTATGATGATGCTACCAGTTGAATGGTATGTTTGTGCTCAAGACCATTACCTTCAATACCTCCCTAGATAGGAGGGAGTGTTGATATTATGGTAGTTGTGGGAGGTATTAACCTCGATGTGTAACCCTGACAAGAATAGAATATTCCAGGAAGAAAGAAGAAACCCTAAAGCATTGATATAACCATGGAAGAAAAGTCATCTAAAGAAAATAATTTAATATTGATTCTTTAGCCTCTAGAAAGAGAAATCGACCCAGACAACTAAGAAAGAGTAGTATAAATACAGGATGGCAGAGCTCATTTGTACACACACAACTCACAACTATAGAAATCTAGTGCACACTATAGAAATTTAGTAAGTGCGCAAGTTTGGAGAGTAGCTGTAGCTGCAACTACTGCAACTTGTATTTTCGGTTTTAGGATTGGACTTTCTCTTGGTTAAGGTTTTGAAATCTGCCTTGTGCGCTAGCTCTGGAGAGAGGTACGCTACATTGATTGGATATTAGGCCTAGGTTTTACTTCTAGAATTATTCTCTATCAACGTTAAGGTGCTCAGGGGTGGCTTTGACCTATGGTTGGGTGACAATGTTGCTATATTGTCTATGGTTAAATGATCACACCTACTTTTCTAACATTTTGAACCTCCAAAACTTTCACCGTCAAACCTCAGAGTTACGAAACTTCTGATGCATCCATGAGTACTTGAAATGAATATTTCACCAAAATAGATCTTCAATATTCTCAAGAGATTCACACATAAGAGACCTTTTCTCTCTTATTTATTCTTCGCCAAGTAGTTTCTTCTAGGGGGTTACCATCTAACCAACTTCCTTCTTTTGGGGCCAACCCACTTCTAACCACTTTGTCCACTTACAAAAATTTTATCAACAAATAGTAAGTTCTCCACTTCTAGTTGCAACTAATTTATTTTTAATTATTTTCTTATTGCAACCACTTAACCCATGACTAACCACTTTGACTAGTCAACTTTGTTTTAGGAGATTCTAGAATAATTTGACTTATTTGACCTTCTAGGGGCTTCTAAACAACACATGAGGGTTATCTAACTTCACAAGATGATACCTCTCTAATAGTGAGGAGTTATGTGGCATTCCACATATAACCGGAAATGGCATGACAAACACGATCCATATAGAATAGTCTCACTTACAAATTTGCTTATCTTCATTACATTATTCCACAACCAATACTTGGGTTCCTTAACCATAAATGTAGGATGACTCAACCGCTTAACCATTTGGACTTTTAAAATCATCTTCCCATGAGGGATTTCACCATAAGGGGACCACTTTGGAGTTCATCCATTTGGTACTTCCTATCAGCCATGACATGACATCAATGATACAAATTCTTCCTATCAACCAACACATCACTATGAAACCACTTGACATCAATTACATCAATTCTTTGACATCAAATACATTAATGAAAACATAATCCATCAATCAATACATCAATTATACTTTGACAAGACATCAACCCTTTGACATCAATGATAACATGATGCAAAAATCTCCCACTTTGACATTGATGGCAACACCAACATTGATGTCAACACTAATCATTGATGGAAAAAATTGGAAATGGAAATGCTCATTAATATTGATCTCACCTGTTAAGAACCAAACATCAATATAGCATAGAAAAACCTCAGAAAAAGTACTCAACTCCTTGAAAAAGAGATAATTTCAGATAATAAGCCTCTTCAAGGGGGCAAACTCCTTTTATCCCACTTCAATGTTCAAGTACAAGATGATTCAAAATGAAAATGTCTCCTTGGTATATATAGGAGACTAGGAGGTATAATTACAACTAATGGCCTAAAGCCGACATAAATAAAATAAGATTACTAATATAATATGCCCCAATTANTCTTGTGTTAGTGATGGCTTCAGGCTCCAATATGATTTTTCCTTCCTCATCAAGTTCTGGAAATATAGTTTGAACTGGGATCTTTTCGCCTATAACCTTCTTTAAGCACGAAACATGGAAAAATGGGTGTACTCGTGAAGATGCAGGTAGTTCCAATTTGTATGCCATAGTACCAATCTTTTGCAACACCTTATAAGGGCGCAGTGGAAGCATGGTGGGCCCATAACCCACATGTCCCCAGTTCAAACCTGGGCTCTAATACCATATGTTAAGAACCAAACATCAATATAGCATAGAAAAACCTCAGAAAAAGTACCGAACGCCTTGAAAAAGAGATAATTTCAGATAATAAGCCTCTTCGAGGGGGCAACCTCCTTTTATCCCACTTAAATGTTCAAGTACAAGATGATTCAAAATGAAAATGTCTGCTTGGTATATATAGGAGACTAGGAGGTATAATTACAACTAATGGCCTAAAGCCGACATATATAAAATAACATTACTAATATAATATGCCCCAATTAAGGGGTAATGAGCCAATATTAGGGCTTAACGTCACCAAATCAATGTGACTATCTCTCCCCCTTTGACATCAATGGAAAAGGGTATTTCTCTCCTTGGGGATGCTCCCCTTGTATGGATTCCTTTGAGTTTCCTCTGAACAATATCTCCCTCTTTGGAAAATGGATATCACTCTAATGCAATGCTGATGGCATGGATTCCAATGATATCTCCTCCTAGAATCATGCTGCTACAACCAATCATGGAAAGAATAATGACTCCCCCTATGGGTATGTCTCCCCCTATCTTCTCTTCAAGATGAAAAATATGCTACCATTGCAATCTGCTTCTGTTGCAAATGATAATTCTCAACCGGAACTCAGATCAACTACTAAAGAATGATCTGATCTTCCTATGATGATCATTGGACCTATCCATGCATCAAAATCGTGACATACCATACATCATGAAGAAAAATATATGTCAACAATGGATAAGAAATCATGAACAAAACATCAACAATGTACATCATGTGCCATATTGTGCGCCAACCATGCACAACACCCATGTACATCAACCATGTGCATCAATACCATACAATATACCATAAGATATCATCAATGGAGTGTATCAACCATATGCCAAGAACAAGTGACAACTGTGTACCAACCATATGAATCAAACAAGTGTCATATCACTCATGATATGCCTCTACCATGAACCAAGTTCCACAACCATGTATCTCAACCATCAAGCATCAATCTTGTACCATATACCATCAAAAAGTGCATCAACTATGTACCAAACATGTATCACCCCCAGTACCAAGAAAGTGCATCAACCATGCACCAAACCTCAACAAGATGTACCACAATGAAGATATCCATACACATATGCCACATCAATCTATGAGCTAATGATACAACTAGAAAGTGCCTCAAATAATGTATCAAATATGTACCAATCATGCATCGAGTTATAACTTATCAATCATGCACAACATCACCACCTCATAAGCTCATCAACTACATGTCCCAATGTGTAGATCAACCACATTCCAAATGCATGCACCAAGACATCCAACAAATATGCCTCTAATAATACATAATAAGATATATCAATGGAGCTCACATATGCACCAGCCATGTACTACAACAAATATACCTCAAGAACTATTGACTACAACAAGTACTAAGCAACCAATAGTACCTCTACACATGTACCAATAGTGTGCCTCAATATATCAATGATATACCTCTAGCTAACATCACATCAACATGATATGTCCCATAGACAACATGCCATAACTTCACTAAGAAATTACATAGCCAGCACTGTTCCTTAGCAGTCTCAATCCACACTCTAGGGTTAGTACCATGGATCCAAGATAGGCATCAAGAATGTGATCCAACACTCAACCATACATTCATTAAACAAGCATGTAATCATGAAAAAATGAACCAAACCATCTCAAATCCTGCATAAACAGTGCTACACAATCAACCCATGCTGCACCTCATATGTACAACCCTCCTCTTGAGGATTTTACCACAAACACGCGACCTATTCCATAGATAACTTGCGTATGTGTGTGACCTTTCTATAGGTCACCTTGCGTATGTATGTGACTTCTCTCACAGGGGCTCGCATATACATCAGAAAAAGTAAAGCTTTCCCGATTCTTTGTCCCTTCATTCATGTCTGGTTGTTCAGTCTTCTTCATCCACTTTTGAGAGTGTTCTGTTCTCTAAGTACTGGTTCTTTCAGCTTCCATCATTTCAATCTTGTCTCTTTTCTATGCTATTATTTCCATATCATTTGAAGCAATCCTCATGGACTATCTTCTTGTGTTCCAAAAATCCTAGGATTTGTGGCCAAACCCACTGCAACTATAACATCTCATGGTGTGACAATGTGCAACAATGTGTCCCACAAGGTTACATATCCAACATCTTATCATCTTATTGAATATTCTAACATATTTCCTTACATAATGTGTGCAATCCACATCTTTTTGACCATATTCATTACATGTGAAACAATGAGCCTTGAAAACATTTTCATACCTTTTCTTTTGTGTCAACCTTTAAGGTGTCCCTCTTCTGAATTTGCTTTGAGGTGTAGGACTTTCTTATTGATGTCTTCGTTGTTTTTATCTTCTGAAGGTTTCCTTGCTTTGTGTATATGCTTGAATTGCAACCTTGCTTCCACCTTTTGAGAATGGAGGACTTACCTCATGCTTCTTAGAAGTGCTATATTTAAAGTGTGTTGCTTCCGTGTTCTATCCAAGACCTGATTTATCATTTGGTGATCTTTGACTATCCAATATTTCATCCAGGATTGTTGAGTTTTTCATGAACCTTTTTTTCATTTATTCTTTCCTTCTGAGATCAACAACTTCTGCTTCTAACTTATGACATGATTCTTCCTTTTCATTTACTTGATTCTTCAATAGTTCCTTTATCCTTTTGGCTTCTTCAATTTGTGTCTTTAGATTGACATTGACTTCAAGGGTTTTGCTAAGCTCATCATCTACCTTCTTCTTTTCTTTTGCTTGACTAATTATTTCATTATTTAGTATTTTTTTTTCTTATAATCGAGTCTTTTTACTTTCTTCTTGTTCTATGAGTATTTGCTTTAGTGCCATGGTATGCCTTGGGTACTTTTTTAGGATTTCTTTAGTGTATTTTTCAATATACTCAAGGGAAGTTGAACTATTTCCTATTTCATATCTAACATCATTCAACTTAGATAAAACTTTATCTTTAAGCTTAAAAAAATATTCCTTTTTATCTATAAGATAATTATTTGCAAATTCTACACAAACTTGTTCTCTATCTTATTCTTCTTTTGCAGGTGATCATTCAACATCATTATAATTAGAATTATCAGAATATTTTGGAGAGTATTTACCTTCATTTTCCTTTTTGTCTTGATATACCTTCTCTATATTTAGCCATAGGTCCTTGGCATAGGAATGTTGTCCTATACTTTCTTTGACAAAATCTGAGAGTCCATTGAAGATGGTCTTGAGTGCTACTGCATTACTCTTCTTTGCTGCAAGTTTTTACTGATTCTTTGAGGGAACTGGTCCAACAACAACTGTATTCCAAATACCTGCTCCTTTTTCCTTCAAATACCCTTTCATTTATATTCTCCATGCTGAGTAATTTGTCTCATCAAAGAGGGAAAATTCATGTTCATCCATTTGTGTGTCCATGGATCTCCTTCAAGCTTGTAAGGTTTATGATGAAGGCCTTCTCTAATACCAATTGTTGGACACATTGACCACATTGAGAGGGGGGGTGAATTGGTGTGAGGCTCTTTTTACACTTATTTACAAAACACATTATTTAGCAATCACCATTTACTCATTATTCATTACTTCCATTCAAAACTAGTTATTTGCATATAAACATATCTCAACATCATATATCATCAATAAAATATTACCATAAAGAACACAAGGAACACAAGATATATACGTAAGTTTATTTTGTATTACGGGCTACAATTCTTGGGGTTTATCAACACCAAATTAAATGAGCACTAACTCAAAGAGAGCACCAACTCTCATTGCAAGACCCAACCTGCAAATCTCATCACTAACTGAGAAGAGGAATCCAGTGCTCAAGTAGAAGACCCTGCTTGTAGACAGAATCCAATCTGTCAACAGGTAAATGACTTGTCTATACTAAAAAACACATATTCATGTGACATGCCTACACTACAACATGCGGATGTACCTGTCCTTCTCTCTTTCATCTTGTGTACACCATTAGAAATCTAGAGTTTCTAAAACTTTACAACATTTTCCCTTTAGACGCTTGTTGCCTCTATCACATCCTCTAGTCACTGCCACTGCAACTTGCCCATCACTACCCAATCTATAACATGACCAACCAAAAATATATCTATACCATCCAATAAGCTATGCATGTTCCTTATGCATACACCATCACATATCATAGATATCTCTCAATCATATCATAACTGAACTACTCAACCAACTAGCTACCATATTCATACGTTAATATAACCATACAAAGAATTCCTCAAGCATTCACCATACCATGAGAAAATATAAACATCAAGACAATATGTGCTGATATAGAACTTTCTTCAGACTTCAGGAACCTGGCACCAACACTTAATCAATATTTTCATGTCCTTTCCCATGAACTGTACACACCCTGCTCTCCTTCAACCTACGTATAGCTTCAAAAAACTAGGATTTTCTAAACCTCCAAAAATTTCACCGTCAAACCTAAGAATTATGGAACTTCTGATGCATCCATGAGTACCTACAATGAATCTTTCACCAAAACAGATCTTCAATATGCTCAAGATATTCACACATAAGAGACCCTTGATTTCTTATTTATACTTCTCCAAGTAGCTTCTTCTAGGGTTATCATCTAACCAACTTCCTTCTTTTGGGGCTAACCCACTTCTAACCACTTTTTCCACTTACAACAACTTTATCCACAAATAGTAAGTTCTTCACTTCTAGTTGCAACTAATTTATTTTTAATTATTTTCTTATTGCAACCACTTATCCCACGACTAACCACTTTGTTCTAGGAGATTCTAGAATAATTTGACTTCTTTGACATTCTAGAGGCTTCTAAACAACACATGAGGGTTCTCCAACTTCACAAGACCATAAATATCTAATCGTGAGGACTTATGTGGCGTTCCACATATCACCGAATGCCAAAAATGGCATGACAAACACTATCTATGTAGAATACTCTTACTTACAAATTCACTGATCTTCATTAAGTTATTCCACAACCAATCATTGGGTTACTTAACCACACATCTAGGATGAATAATCCACTTAACCATTTGGACTTCCCAAAGTGTCTTCCCATGAGGGCTTTCACCATAAGGGGACCACTTTGGAGTTCATCCATTTGGTACTTCCTATCAAACATGACATGACATCAATGATACAACTTCTTCCTATCAACCAACACATCACTATGACACCAATTGACATCAATTACATCAATCCTTTGACATAAAATACATCAATGACAACATAATCCATCAACCAATACATCAATGATACTATGACAAGACACCAACCCTTTGACATCAATGACAACATGATACAACAGATACAATGGCCAATTCTTCCTTCCCCACTTTTTATGAGA
>JASDQU010737237.1:534644-564494 GCA_032191745.1 Picea mariana | reverse complement strand
TTTGATCTAGAACTTCTTGACAGGATACGGATGTCCGAGTGGGTTAAATGGCAACCCTGTCGAGGCTATGGACGCCTGCTGGCAGCAGTGGCCATGCCAACAGTATTAAAGATTTTATCATAAAAATCATGACTTGCTGATCTTAAGACTGTTATTGGTTTGCATCTTTAAAACATCGTTGGAAAAGATGGTAGAAGACGATGTTTGTACAATTTTCTGGTTGTTGTTTTTGAGTTGAAATTTTCTTTGTCATACTGATTTGAATTTGTTTCTTTCAACAGAGATAACTGCTTCTCCCAGTGTGTCGCCATTGTTGGCAGCCAATTCAATTTTTTTTTTTGCCCTAAAAGCTGCTTACACCCATGTCTCTTGAACTTCAAATTTCTGTCGCATTTTGCAAAAGACGATATTTTCATTTTAAGCGACATTTGCAAATTGGTTTCGATTTATTTTTCACGACTGAAAGCGTGAAAACTCCTCCGTCGTTACTTGGATTGTCATGACCTTCTCGTTGATATTATGAAAAGCACTTACTGTGATTTGCTATTAAGTGGCTGGAATGACATTCAAACTATGTTCATTCACATACTTTTACTTTGATTGTGCAATTTGATTGATAAAGACTTTGAGCATATTAAGTTATGGGTTATGTTTGATTTTGTAAGGGTCATGGTTGATCTTGTTTTATGTGATGTGATCCTTACTTTCATAAACTCTTGACTTGTCGATTTGGTCACAATGTTTTGATTATATTATGCTATAAGCGCATGGTCAATATATGAGTTTCAATTTCATGTTGAATGACAAAGGCTTGAAGTTATGAAATCACACATTGGTAAACTTTTGGTTTGATTTAATGGTTTGGATTATGGCAATGACGCGTATTAACTTTGTTTGATTCTATATTGAATGGTCGTATATAACTATCCACCGTTTAATCCTTGTGTTAACCGATTAATGTGGTTGAGTGGTGTCATAATTGATTAAACAGTGATGTACTGTGCCATTAATATTTTGCATGGCGGTGAACTAACCCACCACCTTCGCACGCACATATTGATTTGCCTCCTCGTTGAGCGCTTGCAGTTGTTGGCTCTATCGATTATGCTCCTGTGTATTGATCCAAACCCTACCATGATGCACACGCCATGGTTCCGGTCGTAAGGCCTGAGCCCAATGGTTGCCAAGCTTTGTTAATGTTTGATGGTGCATATAGCGACCTGGAGGAATTCGGCTGGATCCCTTTCATCCGAAGGTTTGATGGCTTTAACCCTGGTGTGGCTCGGCAATTTGCCTTAACATTCGATGGCTGCCGAGCCAAGGTTGGGGATGTGCAGTTAGAAATTGATGAGCAATTTATCAGTTTGGCTACTGGTCTGCCTGCTGTCGGGCAGAATTGGTCGAAAAATTGTAAAGTGGAAGATGTCCCGTGGACATTACTCTTCCAATCACAAAAGGTGAGTTCTTGCGACAAGGGTTTGCCTGCAAACATGTTGAAGCAACGCTGGCACGACCTGTTCATGATAACCAAGCAGTTCATCACCTGCGAGGGCAGGTATGGCTTTGTTTTCTTGCCACCTTCGGCTACTGATGGTTTTCATGGGGTACGAGCTTAACATGCCTTACTACTTGCATAGGAGTTTGTTCAAAATGTCTAAAAGGTATAAACGGAACCAGTCCGATACTAGTCTCTTTCATTTCGGGTTAATTAAAATGCTTGTAGTTTGTAAGTTGGGGTTAAACCGTGACTGTTGGGATGAATTTCTTAAACGCAATGATTTTGCAGACTCAAGCCCACCACAGGTTGACAAACCTGTGGTGAGCGAGTGCAAATCAGTCCCCCCTGTGCCCTACAGTGCATTGTTACCTAAACCCATACCCGATTCTCCTATTGGCCTACCCAATTCCGTTACCCAGGATACCAAAGTTGCTAAACCTGTGGCTAAAAGGCCTAAAGCCAAACCCTCTGCCAATTCAAAAGGCAAGAAAAACGCCCGGTTAATCTCTCGCATGGCAAGAAACAAACCAAAAGCACCTGTCAACCCCGACCCTATTATGGTAAGTGAAGACTCTGATTCGGAGATTGAACGCTACCTAGCAAGCGAGTATCCCTATTCTGAAGGTCTGTGTGACAAACCCTCATACGATTTTGTGAACAATTTACCACCTTGTTTGCGAAATGATCCAAATTATCCCGGCATCAAAATGCCCTGTGAAACCCCTGGTGACTCGTCAAAACCCCTTCCTGTTCTATCTCAACCAGCAGCTCCACCATGTGATCAGTGTGGTGTATGGTTGGAGAGGTATTACCTCGATGTGCCAATACTGCAATCCAGGATTCATACTCTGGAGGATCAAGTTGCGAGGCTCTCTGGTCAAAAGGATAAGATGCCATCCATTGATAAGAAATAGCGAACAACTGGTTCGATTTTGTTTAAGAACGTGGAGTCGGCAACAACATTCGTGAATTCAAGATTGGCATAGCTCGATCAATCTCATTGGTGTGACTTTCACCTATTTATAAACTCTGTGGACTTGCTTTGTCTCACAAGCATGCACTGTGGTATATAATTTTGTTTTGATAAATCAATTTTCATTATTATTTAAGTTTTGATTGGATTTGGTTTTGATTCGAGTAATTGTGCGATAGATTTGATTGTTTTGATTGAATGCCCTATTGATCATTGAAGTTGTTACATATTTTCTAAAGACGGATTGTTTCCGGTTTTCCAATTTTGAACACGGTCAATGGTTCGATTTAAATTGATTATATTCTATATGATATGGTTGGCATTACTGTTATAATGTTATAATCCATGTTTTCGACCAATTAGAATACTATTCTGGTGATATTGCAACTGATCCGATTCACATTGTTTGACCATTTTGATTCATATATCGTTTGAATTTGATTATGCCCAGGATTACGATTGGTTGCTATAATTTAGCTCAACCATATCTGTGTCGATTATTGCCCGGTTCATGCTATGGATTCTGTTGATTCTATCATGCTCCTGTATATTGACTGTGTGGTGATTAATAACAAAATTCGTTGGGTCGTTACTCATTGAGTATGATTTTATTCGAACGCAATCGAAACAATTTACTTATCGTTGCACTTGATTGAATGATATCAATCTATTGATATGACTATAACGAGTCAATGATGGTTATGATCATTATTTTCGTCATATTGGTTAACTGTGTGATACTCARYGAAYGAAGTTTATGRMAAATTTTGTGGATACTRTTATRCATTTTCATTTTGATAATAATCGTAACAGCCTCCCTATATTGGCATTTAATCAAAACAATATGAATCCTATGCACACTGTTACTGCTGTAACAAATCGATTATGAGTATATGAATTATGATTGCATCGTATCTTGTACGATTTGGTTTACCATTGATTTCATTTGTTATGAAACGATTCTATTATTATTTGACCCGATTCTATGGCAATTAAAAAAACAGAGCATTCTTACTCTGTCCCGATTGCATCCTTTCGGATTTGGTTTGATTTGAAGGATAAATTTCTTTGAACCATTAGTAATTCGTTTTGAATATTCATTTAAATGAAAATTAAATTAGATTTGATTTCTTTTAAAAAAGATTTAATTTGATTTATATCTGGTCCTGTACACTATTTTAGACTAGCTACAGAATCAGATGATTCTGTAGCTAAGTCTGGAGAATCAATTTTTTTAGTGTTTTGTTATTGAAATATCTTTCTAATTTGATATTTGTGTTCTATTGCAGGCTAATTTGAAATTGCAGTTGAGTTTGTGAGCAGTTAGGGGATATTTCAAAGATTTCACTTGCATTTCAGTTGCTTAGTTTAGATGATTTTGGGGATTTTTCCCAGATTATGTAAAACAATTTGATATTATCCACAAGGATGTTTTACCTTGTGAGAATCTTATATAAACCTATGGTTTTTGTAATAATGTTCATCCTCATTCGTGGGAGAACAAGGATATGGAGTTCTGATACAGACTGGAGCATAATTGATGTTTTGTCACAACTTTAGCTTCTCAATATATCAACATTTTGTTTCATGTTTTGTATATCACTTTGTTTATGGTTTATGACTACTTTGGCTATCTAAATCATGTTAAATGGGTGATCTCGCGACGCGTGTCTTCCCTTAATCGGACGGTCCAGATCTATTTCAGGACTTCCACCATGGAGTGTCCCGATCTCTTGTCTTTGAGACTCCCAAAATCCCGATACCAACTCCTCTTTCGGGACTTTCACCTCTGTTCACGAGGGCTTAACCCTCATGCACCTCCTGACAGATCCAACGGCTGTCGGGTTTTTCTAACTAGGATCTGACGGTTTAGATCTGTCCCGCGTTGTGCACTCTTTCACTGCTCCCTAGATGTGTAAAAACCAACGGTCTAGATACTCCCACGGACCTTGGGGATCTACGTTCCCGATTTCTTCACTACTCACGAAGATAAAGGAAAAGGGTTAAAGCATTTAATGCCCTCATTTCTTCCTCCAATCTAACGGTCGTGAATGACCGCAGATCTTCAGACAAGATCTCATCCGTCGATCGATACTTATCCCTACTCTGCCATCTCAGGATTTCAAGAGGATCATTCTTCCTCGTACAGATTTACTAAGACTTGCGCCTTCAAATCCTTTTCCAGGTTCTTGGTGAGCTTTCCAAGAAGGGTGTCTCTATGGGGAGATCTATCCAGGGTATTACCTGAGACAGATAAAGGTATAGATTTCCCAAAAACAGACTTGAAGTCTGAACTAATTCATTATGCATATATATATATATATATATATAAACATAAGTCATATGTGGTCCTTCCAATAAAAGCATGCACCCACCATTTATGATCAAAACACCACACAGACAGTCTTATACTCAAACCATTCATAAACTACACAGACTATGAGCATACATGTCAGCACATAAATTTCAAGATGCAAGATGATCATAAATGCCAGGATATACGTTTCAAGATGCAAGATGTAAAACACTTATCAGAAATAACACCAGATGTCATTGCAACCACTGAGAGGGGTGCTCGTTTCCACCCAACTATAGGCTTAGCAACTCCCAACGGATTTACCACTAGCCACCCCCGAGTTGAGACCACGATGCTGCGAGACTGAGTCTTTGTTCGCCAGTGACCGAGAATGAAGGTTACTCTCCTTCTTCTCCGCTATCACTCACTCTGTATTTTCCAGAGTTATTTTCCTCTCCCTCACGTTTGCCCCCTCTTTTTCCCCTTGATCGCACACTCTTCCTGCCTTTTTCTCTTTTGGGCGAGGTTGCGTGTGGCACGATCTTCCTCGTAGTGGTCAGGTCTGAGGACTCTACGAATGGACAGTTCACCCCCATCCCTCATTACTCATGAGGAGCCATTTACCTACCAACCTAGTGAGTCATTTAATTTGGGGTCAGCGAGCCACTCTTGGTTCTTCGGGCCAGTGAAGTCCAAATACGGTATTGGTTTCGGTGGAAGTTAACGCCACCATTCCAGGTGCCTTCCACCACCTTTCTTCAGCCATCGTGGTCTCTTTTTCATCACACCCCCCCCTTAGAAGTCCTATAATATATATATATTCATAATATTATTTACGTTCATCGACCTTTTTCACAAGGCCCATTCACATCACACATTCACATTTTTGAGTTTGCTACAATACTTGGCCAGTATAGTTATTTTTACAGACTGGGGGAAACATGGTGTTACATTGTGCTTTCTGGATGGAGGAATATGTATGTATATGTCTGTGTTGTGGAGTGTTTTTTCCCTTCATCTATGCAATGTTTTTATTGTTTGGGTTGAATCGGAGATACAAACCTATGCATTCATTCAACACCAGCGGGTGGAGTGTTTTTCTCTTCATTCAACACCAACACTAGCGAGAGGAGATTTAACTTCTCTTCTCTACTCTGCCATATGGATATGTAAATGCTATCAAACAACGCAACGAATTCAAGTCAATTCACTTACAAGTTACAATTGCCTTCAATTTATACGTTATGAAAACGTCACTTAATAATTATAATGTATATTTTTATGTGGATTTTTTAAATTTTTTTGTCAGATGTTGATGGTCTAAATTCTTGAAATGTGCAGGTAGGTTTACATTGATCAGGTATGTTCATTGCATATGAGGATTGTACAGGTAGGTTGTAGCAATGTCCAAAGATATATATTCATTTTGGAGGTCAACTCAGTTGGACGAATCAACAATCATCATCAGAAGAACTCGCCATGGAAACCTGCCAAGCACTACACTGGATTCATTTGGAAAATGCACGCTAAGGGTAAGAGTATCCAACCATGCCAACAGTTAATATTACTTTCCAATCTACATTACAAAGAGCTATTTCCATAATTGTTACAAGGATTTTATTGGCTGGGATACATTTTTTAGACATTCTTATTTCTTCTTCCATATGTACTATATACTAATAATATAAATCAATATTGTGCTTTGCAACCTCTGATAGGTCTTCTTAAGATTTTCCATCTGATATGCCCTATCTTCTCTCAGCATTGAATGGTATCTTCTGTCTGTTTCAAGTGTAGGTTCAATTTCTTGTGCATCAGCACTGTTTACACAACCCTTTGCTGCTTTCTTGGCATTTTGTTCCAACTTCTTTTTTGATTCTTTGTTAACCCCTTATCTACACTCGAACCCGCCTTAAGGAGTCACGAATTTATAGGGAATATGGATTTAATCTTGTAAGTGTGAAGCAGGGGATATGGAATATGGATTTAATCGTAAGTGTGAAGCAGGGGATATGGAATATGGATTTAATCTTGTAAGTGTGAAGCAGGGGAGAGTACCAGATTTCCTACGATCTTCGTCAAGGTCGATGGTAATCAAAAGTAGAATGCTCTTGGGCTTGATATATGTGTTACTAATTAAAAGTTGATGTGGAAAAGAGTCCAATCCTACTAAGACATAAAAGCAAATCTCCTTCACCATGTGCACAGGCACGCCCCTGTAGTCATAATACTTGATAAGGGTAATCTCATCCATGGCCTCCTCAACGCAGTGTTGTGCATTGTTCAGTACCTTGAATGCTACACATCTACAATGGATGGAAAGAATATTTAGAGTTGATGTATTCTAGGTACCTTTTGTTGGCCTCTAATTTTCTATCTAGATGAAATGTTTTTGTTTTTGGCAACTTTTGGATTTTGACATCCAACATTAATTAAGAGGGTCTGGTTGAGGATCATAGATGAAATGTTTCTAGTTAATGGAGTAATCTCATCCATGGCCTCCTCGACGCAGTGTCGTGCACTATTCAGTACCTTCAATGCTACACATCTACAATGGATGGACAAAAGCTTTAGAGTTAATGTCTTCTAGGTACCTTTTGTTGGCCTCTGATTTTCTATTTAGATGAAATGTTTATGTTTTTGACAACTTTTGAATTTTGACATCCAACATTAATTAAGAGGGTCTGGTTGAGGATCATAATATAATGCCAGTTCTATTGTTCAAAGAAATCCAACGAGGTAGGATGGAGTCTATCTTGACTAGGATACATTTTTGAGACATTCTTATTTCTTCTTCCATATGTAGTATATACTAATTGTTATCCCCGATATCTAGGGATAACTAGGAGATCATGTCTCGAGGCCCACAGGTCCTAGACATGAAGTACCGAGAGCAGGATTGACCTGAGCATGGCCCTGGAGGGCCCATTCTTCTTCCTCTTCGCCAGACTTGTCCTGTCAGCAGCAGTAGCTTCCATCACCATCGGCTTGGACTTGCATCAGAAAGGACTCTTGCTCCATGAGGTAATTGGTCCGAGGTATCATGGTATGTGTCATGTTTGATCATTATAACCTTCTTGTATATGCATTAGGTTAATTTCATTTCTGATGACTGCTTGGATCTTACACTAATCCACTTGACCATTGTTGGGGTGAATTAATGGGGTGACTTAGCAAGCTCGTATTCATGGGTTTTGGTTAGCCACCAAAGGGGATTTGCAGAACCATCGTCCGCTCCCACCATTATATCATTTTACATCTTATCTCCCATTCATCCATCCCATTCCCCTAGTCCGGCCATTAGGATGACCTTTGGGGTTACACTTTGTCTTGTGGGAAGAAGGGGCTAAAGGCCCAGGGGATAAAAGCAACTGGTAAAAGATAAAAGCCATAAGAAATGAAACCTAGAGATGCTTCGCCCAGGGATCCCCGAGAAGGCAATAAAAGGCCTCTCGATAAGAAACTGAAGGGACCCTAAGAAAAATAACAAAACAAGACCTAACCAAGAGGATGGGAGGTCTCATCACGAGCCGACCCATTATGTTCATAGGTATCCAGTAGTATGGCATTGCCACTATCTGGTCACCACGCCAGGGCAGTGACCTTTGGTTGCATGGCCAAGGGAAAGGGGGTCTCATCACCAGCCACCCTTATCATTTCTGTGAAGATACCAGTGGGTAACACTGTCAGCTTTGGTCACCACGCCAAGGCAGTGTCCTCTGGTCAGACCTTGAAGTAAAAAAGAAAGAAAAGCAATAAATGAAAAATAAAGGCAATGAAGGGGCTTGGAAAAAGTGCATCCATGACGGGTACAGCTCACCTCCTACAGAGACACCCACGGACAATACCTACCCCTAGTCTTACTATAATTGGACATCCCCAGACCATATCACCTCATAAAACATGGCTTGAATGATCCTCTGAGGAAACTTTCCTTCTCTTGTGGGTATTAGCCCAATAGGTTATTCTGTTGGTTTTCTTTAGCTTTGTATAATAGATCTGTGTAATGTCTTTGAGCTCTTAGATGATATGCTAGGGATTTCATGCATGTATTTGATAAATTTAATGATGAAATATGATTGACATTGCTATGATCCCGAGGACTGATGAGCCCATGGAGGGCGTAGTTGATGTGCAGGACCATACCCGACGGACAGGTGCCAGAGGACCGGTACACATGGGGATATGATTAGCTCGGACCTCCATGGGGCTAAAGAGCCCATCAGATGGTTGCTGGGATGGCAGAGGCAGGACAACGTTGTGATGAATCATTGCACGAGAAAGAAGAAGGACGTCCCTACCCAGGACACTTTGGCAGAGCCCGGCCTAGGGGGGATCACCCACTGTAGATGGGACGATTGCTTTTGATGGACAGGACGTCATCTGAGGCAGCTGGACGTTTTCTGGAGCATGTGGCAGTGTGCTGGGATCATTTGGCACATGTGGCAGCTTGGAGGAGCCCTAGAAGGGCAAACGTTTGGCTTCCTGGATGCTGAGCTTGCCCAAAAAGGGCCAACGTCTCCCTCAGAGGGGCTTGACGTCTCCTTTTGAGCTCATAGTGTGACATTTTTAGCATTTAATGTAAAAAACAGTGTAATATTGTTAGTCAGCCTTGTCGGCTGTTTTAAATGACCTATTTTCTAATTAAAGGTCATTTGGATGATATAAATAGAGGACGTTGCCTCTCATTTTCAGATAACAGAACTCACTCTCTTAGGAGAGAATCATTTTTAGTCTTTGTCTTGGGATTTTTTCTCTTGGAAGTGAGGCGCAACTCTTGTGGAGGATCATTCTTGGCATTTTTATGGTGTTTTTCTATCATTGGAAGGTTTACAACTAGGGTTTGATAAGCTCTTCATGATTTGTAAGTGTATTTCTCATGAAAAACTTCTTAAATGAATGGTTGTAGGTTAAATCTCTTGCATTTATTGTTACATCGTTATTATTTTGCTTAATCATTGAAACCCTAGATATCAAGCACACAAGTAGGTCCTTGCTATATGTCCCCATGATAGAAAACTTGTTTTAGCCATTGATTAAGGAGAATATAGCCTAGCCGTTGCTACATTAATTCCCCTTTTTCTGAGTTAGCTTTTGAACATAAGTTGAAGAAAGAAGACTTCCTAGGCCTAATTAATTTTACACCTAGGGTTTTGACTTTTAGGGTTTGAAGGGCCTTGCTCTTGCAACACTTTTCACCCTTAGATTTATGTTTTGAAGCTATCCATTTTGCCAAGGATTTTTAAGGAAAGAGGGAGGAGCATGAGGCCTTGCTTAAGCAACACCGGAATGAGCCTCCTCCCCTTAGGGTTTTGACTCTAGGGCCCTACCATTGCAACACCATAGAGCCTAAATCTCTTGTCCTTAGATTTAGATTCTCCCGAGACCTAGCCTTTCCTTCTTGACTCCATAATACCCCAAGGCACTAGTCTAACTCTCCAACGTTGAGCTTCTTGTGACAAAACAACACTTTCAAAACTCTTAAATTTGAAACCCTAACTAACCCTAACGTCTAACTAACCTTAATTTGATGATGACGTCATGCCTAGTTTGAACCTTTGGTTGATTAAAAACGTTGTGGCTTAGTCATCCAACGATAGACATTGATGTGTTGATAATTTTCATTGACCTATTTGCAAAACGTTGAGCTCCTTGTCTACCAATACTAAACCTAAAGAAGGCTGACGTCACCTCTAGTAAGCTTGACGCAACACTCTTGTCATATATGAGCATTTGATGATATTTTATGCTAATTCAAAGATTGATTATATACATTGAATGTCATATCATTTCCAGTGTTTATTGAGAAGTAATATTATAAGCCATAGTCATTTTTTGCAATCATTGACTTTGTCAATAATTACTGCTATTTATGCTCATTAATATTAAATGTTGATAGTCACTAATCTATGAAGTGCTAACCACTACTTGCATGCGTTAGTTTTATTGTTGCCTTGTCTCGCAAAAAGGTGCCTTTGCTGTGGTTTACCTTCTTTTGACTATCTTCTTGGCGGTAATCTGTGAAAGGGAAAACCTACCTTGATCCTTTAACACTTTTTCCTTTCACAACCCCAGATTGTCAGGGACGTCTCCCTTGGGTTTAGCCACCCTAAATAGAAAGAGCCCCCCATCGAGGTGACAGTGGGTGGGGAAGCTCCTGTTACGCTAGTTTGATCCTTACCTTTCAGCTATTTGACCTAGACTACAAACTGAGCGATAACACTAATAATATAAATCAATATTGTGCTTTGCAACCTCTGATAGATCTTCTTGAGATTTTCCATCTGATATGCCCTATTCGCTCTCCGCATTCAATGGTATCTTTTGTCAGTTTCAAGTGTAGGTTCAATTTCTTGTTCATCAACACTGTTTACACAACCCTTTACTGCTTTCTTGGCATTTTATTCCAACTTCTTTTTTGATTCTTTGTTAACCCCCTATCTGCACTTGAACCCGCCTTAAGGAGTCACGAATTTATAGGGAATATGGATTTAATCTTGTAAGTGTGAAGTAGGGGATATGGAATATGGATTTAATCGTAAGTGTGAAGCAGGGGATATGGAATATGGATTTAATCTTGTAAGTGTGAAGCAAAGGAGAGTACCAGATTTCCTACGATCTTCGTCAAGGTCGATGGTAATCAAAAGTAGAATGTTCTTGGGCTTGATATATGTGTTACTAATTTAAATTTGACGTGGAAAAGAGTCCAATCCTACTAAGACATAGAAGTGAATCTCCTTCACCATGTGCACAGGCACGCCCCTGTAGTCATAATACTTGATAAGGGTAATCTCATCCATGGTTGTGCACTGTTCAGTACCTTCAATGCTACACATCTACAACTGATGGATATAAGCTTTAGAGTTAATGTCTTCTAGGTACCTTTTGTTGGCCTCTGATTTGCTATCTAGATGAAATGTTTTTGTTTTTGGCAACTTTTGGATTTTGACATCCAACATTAATTAAGAGGGTCCGGTTGAAGATCATAATATAATGCTAGTTCTGTTGATCAAAGAAATCCAACGAGGGAGGATGGAGTCTGTCTTGCAATATTCTCAGGCTGACATTTCTAATTGCCACTATTTTAATTATGTCCAGTAAATTGATTGCAATTCTCAAATTAAGTTTACCTCTATGTCCTTGAGTTTTCCACGGACTTCATTATCTGCTATACGACTTGGTGAGGCATAACGACTGAAAGAGCTAACATACCCAAAACATGACATTACACTATGAGACATGCAAAAATCATAGATTGTTCTTTTTTCCCTTATATTTGCTTTTATGTTCTTACTAAACATCATTAGTTTAAATTAACCAAGAGACAACATTAGTTTTAAGTTTTAACCAAGCTTCCATAAATGATTGACCATGGGAAACAAGGACATTTTAATTTTTGAAGGGTTTTCAAGCCAAGGCCCCTACAAACTTGTTTAATGATTATCTAATGTGTTGTACACTTAATGTTTAATGGGTATGTTGTTACATAAGGACATAGAGTTCCTTATGAATCATTAATCAATGTCAATGGGATTAGACACTCTACATGGGTATAAGAGGACGCATAGGCATATTGTCTGAAGGTTATAACTATAAGGAGAGTAGTGGGTTTTGTAACATATTTAAGAGATAAAGTTCAACTTAGATGGGGCCAAAACTATCGCAGGAATGACATACTACATTTTGTACACATGTTTACATTAAGAGAACATTCATGATTCTAAATCTATTGTAGAATGTTTCATGATGTTCACAATTTATCGTAAAGGTTGTCAAGATCAATTTTAAGCATCGATAGTTGTTTATAGGGTCGAGAGTCGAGACGCCATTCAATCTGCAATTTACTGTATTTGAGTTTTTCCTCATTCTTATAATTTGAGGTTTATCAACATTCAAGACTAGATGCAACAAACTTGAGAGAAAACATTTGGTTGAGAAGGGAACAACCTATTTTGGAAGGTGTGGACTTTATGTTTTGCAATTGACTTTGCACTATCTACGTGTTCTAATACTAGAAATATTAGAGAATGATTGATGATGAATTAAATTTTCCATGAGTTGTACTAACTAATTTTATGACTGGACTACAGTAGTAACTATTTTCCAATCGTATTCTATGTAAAATATGTATTCTATGTAAAACACATACTTTCCAATTGTATTCTATATGTAAAATACAGTTTTTGGGGAAAAGATGATTTATAGGTCTTTTAAATCTTCTCTATGTAAAATACATATTTGGGGGAAAAGATGATTTATAGGTCTTTTATGATTTAAAAGATGAATGCTTTTCACATTTTCCAATGCCTAACTTTTTTTTAGGAAATCAATATGTTTGGATCCTACAAATTGATAATTTTTTGTTTTCTATAGTTATTCTCATTCATCTCCAATGTGGTTAAAGCTAATAAAATTCTAACTTGGATACTGGGAAAAACAGAATAACAAGAGTATAGATTATTGAGTAAGTACGTGCTTGGAACCATGTCCTTATCTACCATGTGTTGTATCAATTGTGCAATTTACTTGTGAAAGTTCATAGGTGCTTGCTTGAATTTTATATTAACATGTTTTCTAGTGTGCATCTTGAGAGGTTAAAACGCAATGTATTAAGAGGTTAGGACTTTTCTAATGTATTTGTGGGTTGGCTATCAATGCTTTCATATGAGAGATTGATTGTACTTATAGAGCATGGGATCAATAGAAAACCCTAAATTGAGACAAGAAAACCCTACACTTGCCTACCAGGAAGATGATGGATGTTTGCTTGAGCATGATGATATCTTGTGTGCCTCCTTAGTCAAAATTCTCTCTATTGAAGTTAGGATTGTGCTAAAATACTTGCGGGTAGGAAAATTCCTTTTATATGAGACACTATTTTTATGAATGTTGGCAATTGATAGAACAATATAACCTCATTAGAGAACTAACCCTTTACTTGCATATAGGGAAGATGACATGTAAACAGGTTAGGTATTTTCTTTGTCGAAATTTGCTTTCAAAAACATGTCTCGAGGTTGAGACATGATTCATAGCCTCTTGAACTTTTGTTTGTTAATGTGCTTATAGAGTGCCCAAAAGTCCTTAGGGTTTGGTGTAGACATTCCTGACTAATATAAGTTTCAATATAACGATATATTCGTATAAGTGGGAAGAGAGAAGCATTCCTTTAGAGTGTTGATGATAATAGGTTGGGGTGACATATGTTTGTGCTTTCATGTCTTCAAATCAAGGAAGTGGTTCAATATAATGTTTGTCTATAATAGCATAAACAAAGCTTTTGTTGTTTGAGGAATAAGTTAATTGGATCAATTAACTCTTGATCAATTGTGTTAAGCTTGCAAAGATCAAATTTTATTTATTGTATAAAGTTATACTTGGCTATGTATATGTTTTGTAGCCGTTGTTAATATAATTCTTATTTGTTTTTCTATGCTTTGTCACCTGGAATAAGGAAACATGTATAGGTTTTGGAAGTCGTACCATTTTGAAAAATGTAATATGTAATGGGTTCAAAAAACAACACTTCCAAATTTACAAGAAACAAGAAGATGATGTATTTGTATATAGATGTACGAGTAGGAAGAAATATTTTTATACATACACAGTGTGCAGATAGATGTATGGACGGGTCACAAGAAATATTTATACATACACCTTATATTACTTCAAATAAACACTAGAGTTACAACAAATAGACTCTTAAGTTACAGTTATAAGGATTTATTCATTGTTTTCCAATTTTACAACTCGCGTAACCTAATTAGAATGTATAAAACATAAAGATAGATAACATTGACTAGTTGGGGGTTATTGTATACCAAGAACTCAAGGGGTGCCATGAAAGAACTATTCCTTAACTCGACATAGTCTACGTCATTTGAATATCCAATATGTGAAGGTATCTCTCCTCTTTGAATAGCTTCCATCGATGACCATAGTGAAGCAACAGATCTACCCTTCATGTCCAATACCATTTCTCTATTTCAGAGGTTTATAAATAATGTAAACTTGAGTATTTTAAGATGGCCTTTTTTACATGCATAATACCCCCTTTGGTGTTCTTATGCCATACATGGTCACTTGCATTCTTACTTGCATGCAGATCAATAGCAAGTCAGTACCTTGACAAAGATCCCACTCTGGTCTTTTGATATTGAGGATAAATTTCCGATTTTCCCAAAAGAAAAAATGTCCTCTTGATATTTCAAGAGGAAATCAAACATACATGATATGGTGACTTCAGCACCTCAGAGAATAAAATTATGTTCTTCAGATCCAAAAAACAAGATCTACAGGTCTGTCTAAAATGTCTCAGTTTACAAACTTTCCAAAGATTTGGACTATAAATGTCCTGCATAAGAGAGACTTTAAGGAATTAGATCCTTAAAAATAGATTTTTCTGTTACTTTGAAAAACTTTTCAACACTTTCCAACAACAAACAAACTTCAGACCTACAGGTCTGTCTAAAATGTTTGGGAATACAGACTTTCAAAAGACCTGGACAATCAATATCCTGCCTAAGAGAGTCTATAAGGAATTAGATCCTTAAAAACAAATTGTTCTGTTAGCTTGAAAAACTTTTCAACACTTTCCAGCAATTATTGAACAGGCTTCAATACAATTTTCTGATATCTTTAGGAAAAAATACTCCTTGAATTACTTCAGCTTTGACCATCTTACTCCTGTAGTGTTAAGGCTTCTTTAGAAATATGGTCTGCCTTCTCATTAAGCTCTCTATAGATATGGTGAAATGATACAAGTTCAAATATATTCCTTTTCTCTATGATGTATCCATGATTGGAATAAACATTAGGTTTACCAGCCTGTTCCTACCTCTTTCCCAATCTGTTACAATCTTTGAATCTACCAGGATTTGCAAACAAGACACATATTTCTCCACAACTAAGTTCATTAGTAACAAGAGATCACATAACTCAGCCTTATTATTTGTTCCCTGGCCAAATACAACTTTGAATGTGATCAAGTGATTTTCTATCAAGAAGAGTATGCCACCTGCTCCACACATGCTTGGTGATCCTTGGCTCGCTCCATCCAAGTATCCCCAAGCCATTGGATTATCCAAGTCCGAGCTTTTTACAACTCTTGGAACTTTCATTCTCCTTGGTTTCTGGATTCCACCATATACAAATCTCACTTGATGGCTTACTTGTAATAGCAAAATCTCCTTCCCTTGTGTTATCGCATAGATTGTAGTTTTGGCAAAGCCCAATCCAAGAAACAAGTGTGAGACACAACCGGGAACACCTATCACTATCACCTCAATAGATATCACCCTCATTTTAGTGATGGACAAGTCCAACACAAGGGAGGCTTCTTGGGTGACCCAAGGGGGATTGCAAGGGAGAAGCCAAGGGGAATAATGAAGCACCCCTATAGGTCATAATGAAAGTTTCTAGGAGCTTCATGGAGGTTGAGTATCGGTCAAGGAAAAGGTTGCCAATGGATAGTACCTGCAAAACCAATGTTAGACAACCAAAACCAATACCAAATATGATAAACTTAGCCCTAGAACATGAGGGGAATCAACAAGAACCCTTGTTGTCCCAAAATTGCAGCATACAACAGTAATATATCAGCAATGAAATAGTTATAACATCTGCAATTATATCATCTAATTCAACATATGAAATTGGATCGATGAACATGCAACTTAGAGATAGTGTTCCAATGCTTAGAACAATGAATTAGATGACTATAGAAGGTTGTAAAAGTAATTTATCAGAAATATTTATGACAGCCTTATGGTTGTAGCTTACTTTAGCTACAACAACAATATTTGAACATGGAAATCAACAAGTAAATGGCTCAAAATGAAGCTTAAGACAAACACTTTCAATCCCAATGATCAAACAATGTTTTCCTTGGTTAAATTGCAAGTAAAATGAAATATAGCAGCAATTATATCAGTCCTAATGGCTGTAGCAAATATTTTATAACAACAATTCAATCACTTGGCCGATTATGACGCCCTTAGCATAGAAGAGAGATAATAGCATGTAGAATCAAACTATTGTTAGAAGTTTCTAACCACTAAATTTCATGTTTATCAATGCAAGATTTTACAATCTCCAATGCAACTAGTGCCATGTCTATTGGGTTATAGAGTCTCTTGCTTGGTCACAACCAAGTTAAACTAGGGTTTGATGATCTTCTAGGGGTATAAACCCTCTTATTCCCTAGAGAAGATAAACCCTAGCAAGGTTTTGCTACAAGAATGTAAATATTCTTACTCCTTGTAGCAATCCTTAAGCCCTTTCAATGACAAATAGCAGAAATTTCCTTGATGGGGTGTATGCCCTTGTACTCCTCCTAGGGTCAAACAAAATAACCTTGAATTCAAGAAGAAACACATAAAGTTGTAGAAAGTTCTTACCTAATCCAATAATTAGCAAGCACAAGCCTTACTTATCAAAGAAAATCCAACGATTTTTCAAGAAGAAGCATCCAAGAGAAGTTGCTAGCCTTTATTGCACCATCAGACAAGTGTTGCATCCATTTTGCACAAGAAAATAAGAGATCAAAATTTCAGTCCAAGAGAGCTATCTCTCAAGTGATGAGTTATATTTGTGACAAATGACCTGCCTCATATTTATATGAGGAAACCCAATCCCTAGTTTGTCCACTTTACAATTAAATCCATAATCCTAGGCCTAAAACCTAAGTTACAATGCCTAATTAGCAAATCGATTTGTCTTTTTCCTACATAGGCTTACAAAATGACCAAAAAAAACAAAATGATGGGACATTAACCCATAAAACTCTCTTCAAGGTGGCACGTGCAATGGAAAAGCCTCCAAAGGCTAGGACGTCAAGCTAGAAAAGTGCCACATCATCCCCAAATCAAGTAATAGAGTGGGGCTTCAAACCCACAACATCACCAAATTTTCCAAACATGCCAAAAGTCCCATCAAAATGTGATGTCATGCCTCCCAACAGAGACGTTTTGGCAAAAGAGGGTGACGTCACCGCTCCTTCATCATCCAGAGCCTCGTCCAAGTGCTAAAGTCACCTTCCCAAGTGCAATGTTCATCTTCCAAGGTCTCCAATGAGAGGGGCACTGCATCCAACCAATGGGATTTCAAGCCCCTATGGAGGTCCAAGTGGCTTAGTTCCTCCATGAAAAGCTTTCATCGGGCAAGGTCCTGTAAAGACAAACAAGTGCACCCTCCAAGGGTCCACAAGTCACATTTATCATGCCAAGTAAGTCACATTTAATGGAAGAACCACCCAAACATGTGCATTAAATGTCCCCTTTCAAACTAAACAAATGCTCAAAGAGCTTATAAACTTTGTCAAATTTAGGTATGGGAGGGTTGTCATGGTGCCCTATTAGGTAGGCCAATCTCCAAGTCAAGGAATGTTTCCCAAGAAGACCCTCTCTGGGTCATGTAGTGAATGTGAGGTGCATGGGGGTATGATTTTTGGGCATGGGGTTCTTGACATATCAAGGTCTCATATTGTCTCATCTATGGGTTCCCTTGTGGAGGTTGTGTTGCATCCCTCGTTTGTAATGCAACATTTTTCTAAGCCCTTATTTGCCTTTCATTTATTATGGTCCAAACATTGAGTGCTATGTGCAATGGAAAGTAAAGAGCATTGCAATGCCACTTGAAGTTAGGAACACATTGAGTGCCTGTCATATGCACTGGAAATTAAAGGACACCGCAAATGCATTCCCCCATCAAGTGGGACATTTATTAATTATTTGTTTTCTTTTATTTAAAAGGTCCTTCATTTTTTTATGGAGAGGCGTTTCATTGCTCTCAGGACCTTGGGGAGAGCATCTAGAACGATTATTTATGGATTTTGACTTTTTCCAGCTAGAACACCTCTGGGCCTTTAGCTCCTTCTTCCCATGAAATGAGGTACAAGCCCTTCTTGGGGTTAATGAACCTAAAAACCCAAAATATGAGGAACGGAGGGGAAGAAGTGTGGAAAGTGGCAAGTATGAGTGGGAATGGTACGATTACCCTTCAAGGAGACCCCCTAGTAGCAACCCTTTTGTTGGAAACATGCCAACAGATTTCCTCATGCGGTCACATGCACATGCATGCAGCTATGTTAATGCGCATGCATGCAATCTATTTATGAATTGCTCGTGTAACTATGTGATCTATTCATGATCAGTTTGTGTAACTGAGTGATAGATGTTATATATGCGAGCATACCCATAGAGGTGTGAGTGCAATGTGTAGTGAGTGTGTGAGAGAAAGACGCAATGCTGAGGTGTTGTGTGTATGAGAGGATAGGATGGTTGTATGCTTGGGTTAGCCATTGCAATTCTCCCTTGAATAAAAGAATACTGATTATCATTGCCCATGGTTTTTTCCCTCATTGGGTTTCCACATAAATCATTGTGTCAAATTGTGGGATTGTTGTGTTTGGTTTAATGCGTGTTTAGTCTTGCTTATGCTCTGGTTATTATGTCTTGTTTTGCTTCCGCTGCCCAACAAGTGGTATCAAAGCTTTGCGCTATGGAATCTTAAGATGCGAGATCTGCTTGTGCAACAAGGATTGCAAAAGGCATAGGCTGGAAAGACAAAGAAACCGACAAGCATGACGGACGAGGACTGGGAGGATCTGGATGCAATAGCCCTCAGTACTATTTGTTTGTGTCTGGCAGATGAGGTGTTGTTTAACATCACTGAAAAGAAGACAACATCAGGTTTGTGGACCAAACTGGAGAGTCTGCATATGACAAAGTACTTGTCAAACATAATCTTCTTGAAGAGGCAGTTGTACAGCTTGCAAATGAAAGAAGGTGCGAAAATTGTTGATCACTTGAATGTTTTCAATACTTTGATTTGTCAATTAACTAGTATGAAAGTAAAGTTCGAAGATGAGGATAAGGCGATTATGCTACTGTGTTCATTGCCCAAGTCTTTGGATCATCTGGTCACAACTGTCTGGTTTAACACAATAGATGCCATTGATTATGACATTGTTGTGGGAGCTCTGTTGTCTAAGGAAATAAGGAGAAAATCTAGTAAGGAAACCTCAACAACAAAAGCAATGGTGGTCAGAGGTCGATCTACAGAAGGAGGGCAAGATCAGAAAGGTAAAACTAGATCTAAGTCAAAAGACAGTAAGGGTAAGGCAAAATGTTGGTTTTGTGGAAAATCTGGGCATCTCAAGAAGGATTGTTGGAAAAGACAACAAACATCCAAAGAGGACTCCACAAAAGAAGCAAATTCAGCTACAGGCATGGTTGATGAAGTTTTGTCTGTTTGTTGTGTCTCACCACCTGTGTTCACATAGAAGGTGCAAGGTGGTAATGGTTGAGTCACCGTGAAATAATAATAAAAAAAATTGTATTTACTTTGGAGCTATAGAAATTATTGATTGCATGTAAATAGGCATATGTCTATAAGACTTGGATAGGCATGCGTACCCCTGATTATCAGTTCACCTATGAAAAGTCTAGACGTAGATTTAAGTAGATTGAATATGTGGGGGGGGGGGCATGTATGTTGGGTCAACCTTGACTTGATGAAAGAGTTAATGAGTTAAATCTCTTTTTAGGTCAAAGCAGGTGATTTTTCGGGTCCATGTGTTTTCAGTATCCCGTGGTATTGTGTCCATTGATTGCATGTAATGAAGCCTATAAAAGGCTTGGTGAACTCCATTGTAAATGGGCCTGGAGGTAAGCGGTGAAGGCTTACTTGGCCGGTTTGGTCGGATTTGGTCAAAGTTATTCGAATGCAAAGTTCGAGGTGGAGTAGTGTGTCCAGTTTAGAAAGGTGGGTCTGTGGAAAGGTTGATATGTTGGCAGGTCAATCAAGTGTTTTAGAATATATGATGAAGGTAAGTTCATATCCATGGAACTTGGAAAGTCTTGCAAGGAAGTTCGGATCGAATAGGCATGTTCAGTAATGCCAAGTTGCAACAATAGTTGTGGACAGAAGCAGTTGTGCTATATGGTAACTCAGTCACCATCGGTTGCAAAAGACAGGAAGAGGTATGAATAGGTCATCTGGTAATTACTCAAATGTGAAATTATTCGGTTGTGATGCTTATGTTTTTTTATCAGCAGTCTAAGTAGAACTCGGATCAAACAGGTAGATCTTTGATATGGTGATGATGTTAAGGGGTGTAGACTGTGGGATCTTGCTACCCACAAAATCATCATGGATAGAGATGCAGTGTTTGATGAATCTCCTTTTAGAAAATCAAATATAGTAACATATGAAAGGTTCAAAGCATGATTGGTAGCATAAAGGTATTTGGAAGGTATTGAATTCCATGAAAGTTTCTCACCAAATTGTTCAAAGCTTGTTTCTATTCATGTTGTGTTAGCATTGGTTGTGATAGTACAACTAGATGTTAAAATTGTTTGACATGGAATTTTTGGATAAGGGGATGTATATGGAACAACCAGAATGGTACGTTCAGAATCACAACAGGAGATTTGTTTGCAAACTCAAAAATCATTGTATGGCCTGAAGCATGCTAGGAAAATGGTACAAGATGTTTGATTCCTTCATGGTGAGCCAAATTTTACAAGAAGTGAGTATAACCATTGTGTTTATGGTATATTCATTATTTTGGTGTTATATGTTATGCTTGTTGCAAGCATAAGCATGGTTGAGATCAACAAGTTGGCTCAGTTGGTTAGGACATTTGTTATGAAGGATCTGGGAGCAGCAAAATAAATCTTGGGCATGAAAATACACAGATACAGGAAATATGGTAAGCTTGGTTATCACAACAGAAGTATGTGGTGAAGATACTCAAGAAATTCAGTATGAATAATGTGAAACTGGTAAAATCCCTTTGGCTTTCCATTGTAAATTCTCTTCAGTTTTATGTCCTAATTGATGAAGAAGAAAAGGTTTATATGTCTCTAGTATTATATGCTAGTAGAAAGTTTGATGATTGCGATGGAGAAATGGTCATCATTTCACATGTAGTTGGTGGTGTCAGTAGACACATGGAAAAACCAGGTCAAGAGCATGGAAATGGGCGCTTCAAACACATAAGCACAAGTATCACCTACAGTGGTTGTAGTGATTTGGTATGTGGTTATGATTCATGAGATTTGGACAAGTGCATCGGTTTATTAGACAAGTTACTGATGTTGAAAGAATGGTCCATACTGGAGTGAATCGTGCAGGCATGTTCACATAACTGTTGTTAGAATATAGAAGATTGTGCTCGTTTTACCATTGACGATACCCTCGTCACCCAACCATAGGCCGAAGCCTCCCTCCGAGCACCTTAACCTTGACTGAGAATTACTCTGGAAGCAAACCCTAGGCTAGATAGCCAAACAAGGTGTAGCGCATCTTCCTCTAAGGATAGCGCACCAACAATAGTTGATCAGATAGTCCAAACCCTAGCCAAGAGATAGTCCAAGCCAACACTGAAAACTGGTTGCTGCAGCAGCTGCACCTGCAGCTCTCCTCCACACGTGCGCACCAAACTGGGAACTGCAGTGCGCACCAGTTGTTGCTCTGCAATTCTGAGATGTGTCAAATGAGAACTGGCGCCCTGTATTTATAGTGGTTCTGCCAAATTTGTTGGGGCCGACTTCTCCTTCTGGGTACATGTCTGTTAACTATATTATTATTATTTATGGCCGACTTCTTCTCTTGGAGGCTAATAACCTAATATAAATTATCTTCTTGAGCCGACGAGACTTCTAGGGTTATTAGCCAACTCATTAGGGTTTTCTCTTGCTTTTTGGAGTCTTCTATTCTCGTCAGGTGTACACGTGGAGGTAAATACCTCCCACATCTACCATAATATTAACACTCCCTCCTAGCTAGGGAGGTATTACAGGTAATGGTCTTGAGCACAAAAACATACCATTTACCCGGTAGCATCAACATAGTCGTTTAGACTATCTCATGACTAGATCATGAGCATCACTATCACCATTAGCTGCATCATCTCTCGAAACCATACTTCATCTGAGTAATCAGACATGATGCTCACTCCATAGAGTGATACAAGAGCCATTCTTCTAATCTAGAAGAGTAAATGCTCTGAACCATTTTCCGTCTGGGAAATCTTTGTTCATCATTTGTCTGGATGATGATTGTCTCCAATAAACTGCTGATAGTCTTCAAGGCAATTAGAACAAAGATAGAACACAACTGTGTTTATCCATAGTAGTATATAACTACAATCCAGTGGTAAACTACCACACCAAGTAACACACAAGTACTTGATCAAAAATGTATAGTCACGAACAGTGGAACATATCCACCATAGTAGTCTTCATCTACTGTCATACAGTCTTCATAACAAACATCTGATAGCAAACCTGCATAGAAACAATGTTATAATATAAACTGAATCATCTGGGCCAATCTTTCACTCACATCTGTGAGCTCTGAAAGAATATCTGCCCTCAGAGTAGAACAATGAGATATCTGGACTATTCTTCTCAAGCAAGGAAGAATAATTGTCTTGTCTTCTGAACCTGGACCATTCCCCACCCTGGGTCATTCTTCCTACACTAATCAAAGTGCACCCTGGAGAGAATGTATAACCCTAAGGAATGTTGAGCCTAGACCATTCCCCACCCTGGGCCATTCCTCTTACACTAATCAAAATGCACCCTGGAGAGAATGTATAAAACCTAAGGAATGACTGTCCGGACCATTTCCTCTGTTAACCACAAGAGGAAAAGACTATCTTGCATCAACCTCCAAAACAGACCATTCCTCATGTTAACCACAATGAGAAATCGTTGTTCGACGAGGCGGGCCAGTCTTCTTAAGTAACCCTCAAGAAGAGAGACTGCCCTAGACCACTCCCCATGTTAACCACAATGGGAAGTCGTTGTCTATGATACATCAACAATCAGACTACTTCCCATGTTAACCACAATGGGAATTCACTGTCTGTCAGAAATCTCAATCCACTTTCCGAACAGGAAAGAATCTGTCCAATCTAGACTATTTTTCAATAATAAATGCTTCAATAATATTTTCAGTGCTCCCTTCTAACCTGGAGAGTCATTTCTTCCTTTTTCAATAAGGAAGTTGTTTCCACGAGCTCCAGCTTGAGTATGCAAACTCTTTCATCTTGGATAGAAGCTTTACCAAAATGTCTGCTTATCTGCTCATCTGTGGAGTTATGTATTGGAGAACCATTTTCTCCTTTCTAGACTTCATCATGGATAATGTAATGCTTGATTTCAAATGTACTTTAGTCTGGAACACTGTGAAGGCTTCATGTAGATTTGAACAATAGAGTATATCATTGTTGGAAAACTGGAACATATCCATGTGGTACTTCTTCTGTCATCATGAGATCTGATCTACTAAGTAATCATCTTGATGTTATAGGGAATCTTCACCATGCTTTTGTTGTGCACTGGAGGTTCTTCCACCAAGTTATCTTCTTCTATCTGCATACAGGGGTCTCTTTCTGGTATGCCTCAAAGTCTTGAGATTGCTCTTCATACGCTCTTTATTCAATTTCTCTGGAGAACATTCTTTGTATTCATCTGATGTAGAACTTCAACCCATGGATGTTGTAGATGATATAATGACTCATGTGGAGATAAGTCTGGTTTACTGGAACAAGTAATCATCATAGTCTTCTCCCTCCATCTGGGTGAACCTCTAGTTCTAGGTCTCGCAATGCTTTCATTCATAAGTCTTCCATACATTATTCTTTATCACGACTTTCAGTTCTTCTGCTTGGTTGCTTTTATTGAGTTTACATCAGGCTGACAATCTTGTAATTCTTGATATAATGACTGGTTGTTCTGGCTTCTCTTTCTTTCTTGGAATCTTCATGTGTTTCTTTAGTTCTCGGGTCCATGGAGTTTCTTATAGATTCCATTCCTAGAGATTCCACTTCTTCCTTTCATCATTGGATCACGGATCTGGATGGACAACCAGGGATACTTTAAGGCTTCTCTTCGAGGAAGACTTCTTGAACTGAACACATACCGTCTTTCATGGTTACTACCATGGATATATATTTCATCATCTTCAATGGATCATAGGATTAGCTCCCTCCTAACCCTTGCTTCATGTAAGAGTGCATATAATCGGCTCCCTCCGTCTAACAAAGTCCACGCTTCCATCTGCATCCTTATTGTCTCCTGCAATATATAATTGGCTCTCTTGTCTAACAGAATTCATGCTTTCGTCTTGTTGTCTTCTACAAAACGTCATAAGTCTTTTTCCAATTTCCTCTCAATTGTTGACTTATTTCTATCTTTGCTTCTTCTAAGTCTCTTCATGATTGATTCGGCTTTAATAGCTTCCACATGATTTGTATTTCATCCTTTCATGTGTATTAGCTAATGATATCCATTTTTCATCTTGTTTGTTCTTCCATAGGTATAGTTCTTCTTGGAACACATTATCTTCCAAGAGATAGATATACAAGAAATGTATAGAGATGATGCAAGCAAGATATGTGCAAGGTATAAGAAGAGTGTTGTTACCTTTTAGAAGAAGAAGTCTCTTCCATCCTGCTTAGTCTTCTTTGTAGGTTCCTTTTCTTCGGCAGTTGATGCTTCGTGTTTCTCCTTCCTTTTCTTTAGCTCGGGACARTGATTCTTGTAGTGACCATACTTTCGACAATTGAAGCATTGTACTTTTGAAATGTCTTTCTCTTGATTTGGCTTTCTCTTTGAACCAAACTTCCTTTTGTTCATGAAGCTCTTGAATCTTGTTGTGAAGGCTTGATCATCGTACTTCTTTTGGGGTTTCTCTTTTGCATTGATCCTTGATTCTTCTTGAGCACAGCAAGTCCAAAGTTCTTCAAATGTCGGATACTCCTTCCTTGTGTTCATGCTTGCGGCAAATGCATCCCATGTCTTGGGAAGACCATTGAGTACTATGTTCACCAATTCCTTTTCCGAAATGGTCTCTCCAATAGCTTGTAGTTGATCTCTTAACTGAGAGATTCTCACAAAATATGATGTTATGATGTCGTCATTATTCATCTTCATGTCACGGAGCTCATTCTTCAGACTCATAACTTGTCCAATGTTTCTGACTGAGAAGAGATTTGTTAGGGCATCGTATATCTTCTTCGATGAGTCAAGATGGGAGATGTAGGGTATCAAGTGGTATTTTATAGAATCCACTATGATACTCATGGAATTGATGTCAACATCTTTGAACTTCTCCATAGCTGCAACGTTCTGCGGTTCCTTCTCTTTTCCTTCTTCAAACTCTGGTTTCACGATGTTTCCTTTCACGATATCCAGCACTTTATTCTTGGCAAGGATGAGGTCAATCCTTGTCTTCCACGCTCTGAAGTTAGAGGCTCCATCTAACTTGTTCTCTGACTTCATAGAGTAAGTCATGGCTGCTTGACTTGGTCAACCCTAGATTTGACCAAAAATTCAGACTTCACGTCTTGGCTTTCTGAGAGTACCAGGAGATGCTCTAGGGTAGGGTGCACTGATCTGTCTGGAGATTAGGTCAATCCCTTCACTTAAGGTGCCTCAACAAAAGGATTAGGGCTTCTGCAACTACACCTACTAGTAACCCTAGTTGCAGTGTCTTGGAAGGTGCTCCTGCTAGTAACCCTAGTGGTAGTTCCTCAGCGAGCTCAATATCCTAGCGACTATGTTTCCTTCCAGCGTTTAGACTGAATGAAGGAGGTGGTGGGCCCATAACCTGTTAGAATATAAAAGATTGTGCTCGTTTTACCATTGATGATACCCTCGTCACCCAACCATAGGCCGAAGCCTCCCTCCGAGCACCTTAACCTTGACTGAGAATTACTCCGGAAGCAAACCGTAGGCTAGATAGCCAAACAAGGTGTAGCGCATCTTCCTCCAAGGATAGCGCACCAACAATAGCTGATCAGATAGTCCAAACCCTAGCCAAGAGATAGTCCAAGCCAACACTGAAAACTAGTTGCTGCAGCAGCTGCACCTGCAGCTCTCCTCCACACGTGCACACCAAACTGGGAACTGCAGTGCACACCAGTTGCTGCTCTGCAATTCTGAGATGTGTCAAATGAGAACTAGTGCCTTGTATTTATAGTCGTTCTGCCAGATTTGATGGGGCCGACTTCTCCTTTTGGGTACATGTCTGTTCAGTATATTATTATTATTTCTGGCCAACTTCTTCTCTTGGAGGCTAATAACCTAATATAAATTATCTTCTTGAGCCGACAAGACTTTTAGGGTTATTAGCCAACTCATTAGGGTTTTCTCTTGCTTTCCGGAGTCTTCTATTCTCGTCAGGTTTACACGTGGAGGTAAATACCTCCCGTGTGATGTCCCGTCCCCAAGATTAGGCCAGCAGGGAGTGACTTAGTAGTCTATATGTTCCCGTAGACTATAGTCGGGCACAAACAGGGAACCAGATGGAGAAATAAGGAGGAATTAAGGCTAAACAATGAATTAAGCCAAAATACTTAGGAAAAGTCACTTAAGCCTAAGTCAACAGAGAATTAGAATGAAAAGGTGATAAGGGGGGGACTTAATTGACAAATAAATCACTTAGGAGGAAAGGCGCCTAGGTTAAGTGATGTCAACGAAGAATTAGGTCGAGAAAGATATAAAGGGAGGAATTTGACCTAATTCCTCATTATGCATTGTTATGATTTGATGTTGAGAGCTTCCAGAGGAGGAGGAGAGCCGACCTTATTGTTTTGTGGATTTTTGGAGGAAACCACCACCCTTGATCGGTTTCGGTGTTGAGAGACACACCCTAGCCCATTGGAGATACCATCCAGATATTTCACCGTTCATTTTAGGAGTATTCAATGTGGAGGGTACAACTCAGCCAAGGAGGGCGCAAGCTATTTTGAGGATTCAGAGATCTGCAGTAGACCTGTGTCCCGATTGCAGATTCATTCCGACCCAGAAGAGATCCAGCCAGGGCGCTTCCATTGAGCCATTTATCATCAGATTCCGACGATGGAATCTTGCAGATCGATCCATCCAGCCATTTTGGGCGCAGTCATTCCGGACAGCCGTTTGGCGTTGTATGCAGGTGTTCCAGAGCAGATCCAACCAAACCCTTTCGACCCATTTCATCATTTGACGAGATGATCGTTTTGAGCCATATAGCAGCCGATTCCGATAGTGGAATCTTTTGGGGCGCATTCGGTGTCCAAGGAGGGGCGCAAACCCCCCAGGGGTCTAGATCCGGTGCCGTAGAGGTCCGATTTGAGTTCCGACAGATGTCCATTCCAGTATAGAGACCAGGGTGCATCTATTGGAGCAGTTCCGAGCACATTCTGACGGTGGGTTCTTCAGATCGATTTTTCCAGCTGGTTGCGGTTACCGTATTTCGCCAGAATCGCACATTTTTGCCGATCTATCCGTGCATGCATCCGATCTGCTATCTTCTTATGATCACGGGTATTTTTGTTATTTGATTGTATTCCAGTACAGATCCAGGAGATCTGACTGACGTCTAGATTCTATTTTTCCAGTAGGCTATTGTATTTCCATGCTTGAACCGTTATTATTCATGATATTGAGCAATTGACATTCTATACTCTTGCATGCATCCTTTTATGATTGTTAAACACTAAATATGCAACATGCACATGTAATAACCCACATGTACCTGCAATAACCAACATGCAACCACAATAACCGAAGAACATCTCACATACATGGCTAAAACGCATCCAGAAACCCCCAGTGTATCAGATCTGCACACCAGAGCATTAGAACAGTAGCGAATATCTTGATCAGCCGGATCAGGGATATTTCAGTGGTATCAGAGCTTTAGTCCTGCCAGCCTGTGACTAAAGACCATGAATCCAGCAGAAGAACCAGATGGCCGTGAGCACGAAGGTGACGAATATGTCACGTACAATCGGCGCAGGGGAAGAAGGGACAGACCTAACTTTCCTCCCTTCCCTCCCAGTTCAGAGGAAGAGGAAGAGGCACTTAGAGAAGCAGAGCGACGAGCAGAGCATGAGGCTGAGCGCGAAGCAGAGAAGAGGCTAGGTGACAGGTATGAGCGACTAGAGGGCAATGGTAAGGCCCCAGTGGATCCAGGCGTAGCCTTCATGCAGATTATCAGTGACATGCTAGCTAGCCAACGGACCATGTCTCAGTCTTTGGCCCAGGTAGCAGATAGACTGGCTATGGTAAACATTCCGGGCACTCAAGGCCCACATGCAGCGCATGGGAACTCAGGGGCAGGCAGTAGACCCCAGTCACCCACTCGCACGTATACCTCTACGAGTAGGATTCCATGTCCGTTGTTTCCCAGTTTCCAGAGGGAAACCCCAGTAGCAGCACAGATACCGATAACACAGAGACCGACCACACATGCAGAGGACATTGCAGAGTATCGGAGAGAGTATGCGGCCTTGGGCCGTGACTTTCAGCCGGACATGACCCTAGTCGAGTATTGTGGACTCAGACTCAGGAACCGTCCTAGAGAGCCCCAGAGGGGAGGGTAGCAGCAACAACAACAGGGGCATAACATTGACTTCATCCGAAAAGTTGGTAAACTCACCATACCTTCTTTTGACGGATCATCTAGATGCATTGCCAGAGCTTGCGTACAGAAACTAGATACCTACTACAAGCTCAACCAGATGACAGAGGCAGAGGCCATCAGTTTCGCCACCCTACACTTGGAGGGTGAGGCACATGAGTGGTGGTATCATGGATTGGTGACATTGGGTCACAATCACATCACCTCCTACAGAGAGTTCACAGAGAGACTCATGGATAGGTTTGATAGGAGGGATCCTAAGATCCACTTCAGAGATTTAGCCCAGTTGAGACAAACTGGCACAGCAAAGGCATTCATTTCGGAGTTTCAGAGAGGAGCAGTGGCAGTGACAGACATATCTGAGCCACGATTGGTCATGCTATTCATCGAAGGGCTCACAGAACCCTTGAGAGGTTGGGTGAAGGCATACCACCCTCATTCCTTGCAGGATGTCGTCCGATGCACTAGAGATTTGGCGGATTCGATGCCAAAAACTAAACCTTTCACTAAACCCTTTGTACCACAGAGAGACAAGGATCAGAAGAATCCTCCAAGGGAGTGGAAGGGCAAGCCCAAGTTGGATGATGATACACGACGGGAGTTGATGAGGAAGAAGCTTTGCTTCTCCTGCAGAGATCCTTGGGTCCCCGGGCATAGATG
>JASDQU010737237.1:484246-525852 GCA_032191745.1 Picea mariana | reverse complement strand
TTATATATATATATATATATATATATATATATATATATATATATACACGATCAAACTCAATAAATGTGTCTATTAGGTTGGTAAAGGTAAGATATCGTTACTTTTTCTACTATGGTTCAAGTCTCTCCAATTATATGCATGTGCTCGTGTGTGCATGTTCTTATAAAATATGGATGAGTCAATTTCAAATCTTTAGCAACTTTAGTAGAATAGACACTACTACAATATAGTGCCATAGTATCACAATTAACATCACTTCTATTTTCCACAATGCAATTTACGATGCATTAAAGGGCATCATCATTTGCATAATGATGCATCATAATTTACATCGCACTTATTGAAACAACATCAAATTGTGTCTCGTTGGTGCGATCTTTTGTGTTTTCTACATTTTGTGTCATCCTAGAGTTTGTGTGTTGCCATTTGTATCACCCTTTCACTGCAACATGCAAATACAATTGTTTTTGCATCATATTTTATGTCATTAGCATGTTTGTGCACCACATTTTATGTTGTTAGCATTGCAGTTTGCATTTATGTCATTAGCATGTTTGTGCACCACATTTTTTGTTGTTAGCATTGCAGTTTGTATTGTAATAGTTAAACTACATCAAACTTTGCATCACTTTTTGTAATGCAAAATTAAAACACACAATTTCTTGCATCAATAGTTTTATTGTTGCATCGACATTTGCATTATTAGCAATGTGATTTGCATCATCATAACTAGTTGGTGTCATTGTTTTCATCACATGTTTCATTGCAAAATGTAAATACATTTTCCATTGTAGTGTTTCATTTTGCATTGTCTCTATTGTATATTACATCTTCATTTGCATCATCAATATTATGTCACCTCTATGTATATTACTAATTACAACACAAACACCACTAGTATATTTTTTGACACAAACACCAATTACAAAGAATCCCATGCTATGTGGTTATGCAATTATTAGATTTGTTGACACAAAGGCCACTTACAAAAAATCCCATAACTCATCCATCCCCAACCACAACCCATCAGCCAGTGACAATGGTTCAAGAATGGCTTCAACAATGAAAGACATTTGGGTCGGGACTTCACAATGGCCACAAGTGGAAAGAACCGTAATGACACCCCCATTCATTTTGTAACCCAACCATCACATGTTAACCAACATTATTCTCCTGAGTTTTTGTTTTATTTAATGGAAAAAGAACAACCCCTTTCCCCAATGGGTGGGTCTCAGATCAAAATGGATCCTCAAGAAATAGTTGAGGGTCAAGAGACACAAAGAGAAAATTATGATGGTGGAGGCTATGACTAGGATGAGGGTTGCAACCAGGAACAACACACTTAGGAGGGCTCAATAACACAAGACCAAAAAAGTATGGATCCTTAAAATTTACTATGGTTTCTAGCCCTTTACATATTTTATTTTATTATGTATCTTCATTGAATTTTACAATTTTCTTCATTTTTGTAACACACCCCAACCCCTATCTGAGGCACACTACTACCTAAGACACTTTGTCATAACTTTGATACCACTATGTATTATACCCAAACCACCCATATGGGCACATCACTGCAAAAAACTTGGGTTTGATACCAAAAATAAAATGAAACACAGTACAACATGCCTACCTATCATGCATCTAACAACACTTGTAAAACCAAGAAGAAATTAAAATAACATATAGATAGATATTGAGTTCAAATTTATCATACACAACAAATAAATGTAGGAATAGGAAACAAACATAGAGTGTTATAGCAAGATTTGCCTCACCATTGTTATCTTGCACAGAGGGCCTTTTTCCATTTCCCAATGGAGACTTATCATCCCTTTTTTGACAAACCCAGAGCTAAAAATAAACATTTTTCCACATATACGTGCCCTATCAGCTATATAACAAGCGTATACGCAAGTTGCTCCACTACAACCCGTGTACATCGGGATTTGTGCCAGAAAATACAAAAATGGAGTCGGATTTCCATGTCACGACAAGAGATCTCTGATCCTTGGCCTTCCATATACTGGAAACGTTCCAACTTGACCCTTCAGTTGCATTTTGAAGGCTATAAGAGCACAATTTCGAGCTATGGAAAAGAGGAGAAAGCATTCCAGGCTCTTTCCCTATTGTTGCTCGAGAACCTCATTGTCTCTCTCTCTTGAGCTTACCTTTGGTGGAGGATTGAAGTGGTGGAGACCCAGTTGGAAGGAACTTGGTTCCTTGGTTTTGAACCATGCCGACACGGAAGTATGTAATGTTGACACTTCTGTTGATCAATTATTAATAGAAATACTCATTTCCCGTCCTATTGGTATTGTGCAAATATATGATTATTATCCATGGGCATGTTTGTAATGTTTATTAATGGATTATGCTATTTGATGTGCTAACGCCTTTTACATTATCACTATATACTTGATTTGCTTGTTCGTTGAGAACTTATTGCAGGTACAAAGCTTTGGGTCAAAGTGCTCAATGGTGGAACATCATCAAGCGTTGGATCGAGGTAGACCTCTTTCTTATCTTACACATTAGTTTATATAGCATACAATGGAATTGAGTTGATTTATGCAGTCATACCTGCTTGTTGTGGTTTACCCTTGGCCATAGAGAGTTTTTCCCTCGTAACAGAAATGGTGACTCCATTGGGGAGAGATCTTCCTTCTAAGGGTTGAAGTACTTTTTCTTCTTGCATTTCTCTTTTTCCTTTTTGTTTCTTTTCGTATCACTGCTTAGCAGGTTCTGTCCACTCCGAGTATGAGTTTTCATCCTTTTTTCCCTTGCCCGGCCTTGTTTTAAAGCTTGTACACTCCTTTTGCCTTAACAGTCGTGTACACACGCATTCTGCCTCTCTGCAAGCTACATATATACGCACTCTTCTCCTGAACAATCGTGTATACCACTTTTCCTTGCTTGTTTGCTTGGTTTAGTGACTGTTGGGTGAGTTTTGATGTTTGTTGAGCCTTCTTAGGTCTCTGTAGTGCCTGTTGAGCTTCTCTGAGTTGACAGGAAGCCTGTTGGGAGTTGAATTTATGGGCGTAGTCTTTCTCATTGTCTTTCATTTTTTTGTTTGTCCTTGAACCCTGGGCTGTTTGCTTGGCTGCTTGGTATTCTTCTTGAGTTATTTGTTTACACACAGTAGAATTTCTATATCAGGTTGCTTTTTAGTCCATGCATTTTCTCTTTAATATATTGAAAATACAAAAATAAGCATTTTGCATTGGTTAAATTTTTTATCTTTGAACCTTTATCATTAGCTTAGTACATTTAGCGAACGATTGCTTTTTACTTCTGAATTGCAGAGTTGAAATTGAAAATTGCATTGTTTTTATTAGCATATCATTCATTGAAAAGTTAAAGGTAGACTTTACATTATATTCAGATTTATCTTTTGCAGAGTCATAACATCATGAGTTTTGCTTCCATGCCCTTTTGAGTAATCATGTCCAATAAAATTTATGCTTTAAACTAAAATTGATTAGTCACGATTTTATTTTTAGGGTGCACAAACTAGCCTAGGATTTAGTGCCTTGGAATAGGATTTTGTGAGTAAACTTCTCCAAAGAAATTAAATCAACATATGTGTCTGAGACAGAGAGTTGAGAAGTCCATTGTATAATTGGTAATATCAGGAGGATCCGCTCACACCGGAGTTAATCACGAGGTCGTGCAAAGTTAGTTGAAGGGATAACCCCTGGATACTCGCCTAGCGTCAGAGATATTTATGTGGATTTATTTGTATTTGGGGATCTTGCTAGTGCCCATACCTCTATGAGAGGTAGTGCTTTCAAGGCTTCGGGCTTTGCTACCCTGCCCATACGGTGATCCGTACTTACGACTGCTTGCCTGTGCATCAGTTATACAGTGGTTTATTAGTTTCTTGACTTAGGTATCTCATAGGTTACTTGCAGGGATTATTCTGCTTGTATCCTGGGTCAGATAGAGGTAGAACAACACACAACCTTTATGGAGGATTACCTCTCCGGGGGGATCTGACCGACTGGTTGTTAAGCCCATGAGGGCTTCTATAACTTATTTTGTTACCTCTAAACTTTAGCAGGGAGTCTCAGGTCCCTCTTGGACGAGGCATACCTTCTTTAGTGAGGGACTCCACTCAACCACTTTAGCCCGTTTCCATGCATATTGGCCATTTGAATTTTTTGTATGCTCTTTGACTACTAGTTGGCCTTAGGAATCTTTGTTGGGTTTCACCATCATGGATAGTGGAGCTTCTTTTGCTCCCTCATTTGCTGCTACCTACCCCATGATGCCTACTCATTTCATGGGGACAGATCCTTCCGCTTTTTACAATGGTGTGCAGAATTACAACACTCAGTCCGCACCTTGGGTCTCTAGTAATTTTTCTATTGATATGTCTTCACCCGTGCAATCCTCTCCCTAGTCCACATATATGAATCCTAGCATGGGATCCGGGGGCATCATGGCTCCAATGCCTACTTCTTCGTTTGACATGAGTCATTTGTTAGGTTATGAAAAATGTATAAATATCTTCCTTTTTCCCACATTTCATGATATCATCTTGATTGACTTTTCGGTTAATTAGGAGAAAATAAGATAGAAAATGAATAATATACCCTTTAGTGTTATTGTTGAAATTAGATTACATAGATCCTAAAATACAATTGGAATTGTTTGATTTTGTTACAGGATTGGTTAAATATTGTCAAACCCGAGATAGAAAAGGAAATCTTGAAGATGTGCAAGCTATTGGAGGTTGAGGACTTTATGGCGCAAGACAGTTTTGAAGATGATTGAGTTTCTTATATTGTAACTTTATAATAGTAAAGAAATCCTGAGGATCTCTCGATCCTCAGGATAGCTTAATTTACCCAGATTATTGTAATATATAAGGGGTAATAGATCCTGGAAGGGATATAGAAGAATTCCACTCAAGAACTTAGAACTTAGAATTGCTCCACGTTAGCAGTTTTTGTAAATGTTGTACCAGCTATGAAATCAATAAAAGCTTTGAACGGTTTTACCATTTCTACATACTAAGTTTTGAGTAGTAGTGCTTCTAAGGACCAAGGGCCCAGTCGGAAGGAGCTATTGTTCAACCTGTAATTGTATCAGTTCAATTTATGTTTTGTGATTCGATTCTCTTTTACAGTAGTTAAATGAATGCATAAGTGTGTTGATGATTTTATATCATTTGTGTGCAAGAGATAGACATTTCCTTAAGCATTAAATGATTGTTGTTCTAGTTTCTATTACTGAGGTTTGATGCGTGACAGTTCCTCATAATTTAATATGCGTTGTTCTTTTTACTTAGATTCACAATTGTTGTTCCTTTCAATTAGTTTACATTTGTTGTTCCTTCCCGTTAAGATATAGTTGTTGTTCCTTTCAATAGAAGTACAATTGTTGTCTCTTTCGATTAGATTACGGTCATTGTTTCTTTCCATAGATAGAGTAATTCGCCTTTTCTTTCCAGTAATTTGATTCATAGTAATAGTCAATTATGCAAGTCTTTATTTAGATTCAATTACTGCTTTTTGTTAAAATGAATTCAATAGATTAATTAGTTCCTTTCCATTTCACAGCATTAGATTTCAATTCCTAGAATCTTTAGTGAATGTTTGAGGAACTTGATTGTTGATAAACTCATATTTTCTTTAACTACACGATTTTAGCCTCTACGATCTATCTGCATAGACTTTGCTGATATTCTTGAGATAAAAGACGAATCCTCAGATTGATAAATTAATGTTAAACTAAGGTTGTTTATAGACATCTTTAGACCCCAACATTTTGGCGTCATTGCCGAGGAGAATGTCAAAGGTAGCATAGATTGTGCCTTTGGAGGAAGAGGTATTGAAGACGGAAGTTAAGAACCTACGCAGGCAATAAGTAAGATGCTTATGCTAGCGCCTACCTCCAACTGACACATTAAGAGGTTGCATAAGTGTTTTTTCTTTCTTGATTTTCTTTTTTTGTGTGAAGTGTGTATGACTAAGAAGAAAGATCTTGAAAAACCAAAACCCCCACCAAAAATTACCAAAGCCCAGGGCTTGGTGCTCCCTAAAAGAAGCACTTTCACAGATGACATCATCTGAAAAGCATAATCTCAAGCTTTGGTTGGACCTAGAAAAGGATCTACTCGAATCCCTTAGGTAGTAGTTTCACCAACTGCAGCCCACGTTGAGATTCATAGAAAAATTAAAGGGACTGAGCAAAGCTTTCAAAGCATAGATCTTTCAACCCTCAACCCTTTAGAAGAGGGAAACTCTTGTAATCTAGAGGAAGGAGAAGGAGAAACTAGCGGGGCAGCTAAGGCAGACCCACCACCTGATCCTGAATCTCCTATGAAATAAGAAGGGGTACTCGAAATCCCAGATAGAGGGAGTGTAATCAAATCCCCTAGAGGATCAGATAACCAACCAATTCGAATAAAATATCTGGATCAAGAAATCCCTGAAGATTTATGTCATATTTTCGATCAAATGGCACAATAAAATCAACAACGTCCCCAGACATCCACATTGGAATATCCGATAGTTGATCCAATCGCCAATGCCCTCGTGAAGGCAATTCCCCTACAAAACTTGCCAACCTTTCATTGATTAATCTCAAAAGACCCGGACGCATTCTTATTTGAATTTGATGTCTGATGTAGAGGGTATGATTACACCTCTGAAAGCCCTCTTGGACAGAAAAAACATTTTGAAGGAACAAAGGAACAACCATTTGCTAGCCACAATGAAGAAGACCTTGAGACCTCTCATAAACAAAAATCAGCCAAGAGCCATAAGAAAATTAGAAAGTTAAAAAAAGAAAATAATTGTTGAAGAAAAAGGCTAAGAAGGTTGAAGTATTAAAGCAGAAGGTGGGTAAACTCAAGGAAATTATTAAAGAATTGAGGAAGCAACTAGAACAAGTAGATAAGGCCCATAGAAGAAAGAAAAACAAAAGGGCTAGAGTGCAAGGAATAAACCCTCTTCCTAAAGAAGCAGTCACTGCAAATTTTGTAGGGATGCAGACAAACCCTTGAATTAAAATTAAAATTGTTCCCCTCCACTTTGAAAGGAGCATCTCTACGTTGGTTTATCGAATTACGGGGCAGAACTGTAAACTCATGGGATGAGATGAAATAGGTCTTCTTGACAAAATATCAGGATTATTGTAGAACCAGGGAATTAAAAGATGAAATCTTTCAAATGGTTTCAAAAGAAAATGAATCATTAGAAGAATATGTCGAGAGATTTCAATATAATTTACAAAGATCACCCTATGGTGCATTACCAGGTGAAGTGCTTAAGGCAACTCTGATTAAGGGTATGAAAGATGAATGGGTAGACACATTGAATCTAATGGGAAAGGGTGACATTTATCAATAAACCTATGATAACATCATTCAATTGTGTATCAGGTGCTCACGAGGAAGCACATGGACTAGATCAGGAATGTGGACTTCCCTCACCAGAAGTAACAATACTACAAGCGAGGGTGTCACGCGAACTAAAGTTGGTAATCTCTTAGAAGATTTCAAAACAGATATTCCGAGCACTCTGACTACACAATTGGATGTATTGCAGGCCAAACAAAAAAAAACAGAAGAAGAACAAACTTTGGCCATATTTTGCCACAGATGCAGAAGAAAACATGGTCCAAGGGATTGCCCTTTGGATGTGGTTTGGGTCTGTGCCATCTGCGCCAAGGATCATGAAACGAAGCAATGCCCATCGCTCCCTGGACTGAAATCCATCTTCAGAGAAGAATAAGAGGAAACAAAACCATTATATTTAATGGCTCAGCGTCGTCAATGGTAGACCCGACCTCCAAATACACTACAGGACCCTTTCTCTTTCTTCTCAGGACAATATAATTAGCAGTAAGCTCCTGGTAATGCATGGCAGGGCCAGTCATTTACTAATCAGAACTGGCAACCCCAGCAATACCCACCTGCAAATCCCACTTGGCAAAACCAGCCCGCTGCAAATCCTGTCTGGCCAAATCAGCCAACTACAAATTCCACTTGGCCTAACTCACAATATCCCACCTCATCCTGGCAAAACTCAAATAACAACATATACCCTTCACAGTGGCCCAACATGATTGCCCAAAACCCAAATTGGAGTCAGAATTGGCAGCGCCCCATGGGGATAAACAACCAACCCATGGGGATGGCCCCTCAAACTCAACCCACGTTGCAAGCACCGCTCCAACTGCCCCAAAACCCGCAATCACAATTGCACCCTCAATTACCAGCCCAACCTCACCCAAATCCAAATAATAGAATGGCTCAGCTCATCCAAATTATGGAGAATGGGGAAGGAGAAACCAGCTCGGTAGGGTGCAACGAACTACGGTTGAGATTGAGGCGCATAATTTATCCTGAAGAAAATAACGTTTCTCAAGAAAAGGAGAATGAAAAACAACCAGCAATAACACCCTCGACTGTGGTAATAATAGAAGAAATCAAGCAGGGGGGAAACACAGTCGAATCACAAGATCCTGATAAGGATGCAACTCCCTCCCCTCCGTTCCCCGAAAGATTGATGATAGTAAACCGACCGTATATCCCAACTTCGACATTGTAGGGGAACTCAAGAATTTATACATCAAGATTCCACTCCTGCAAGCTCTTCAAGACATCCCAATTTACGCAAAGACGATCAAGGAGCTATGTGGGAGAAAGCCTGTCAGAAAAATTAAAGATCCATCATCAACAGTTTGTGTGGTAGGAGCCTTGTCTGATCTAATTTTAGGTAGACAAGAACCGGTCAAATACGCAGATTCGGGGAATCCCATAGTAATAGTTCAGATCCACGGCTATTCTTTTCCAAATACGCTAGTTGATTTGGGAGCAGCCCTCAACATCCTGACTATGGAAACCTGCAATACCCTGGGTTTTGACTCCTTCAAACCCACCGCAATTATGTTGCAGTTGGCAGATCAATCGGTGGTTCGACCAGTTGGCACATTACATGATATAGCCATCTCCGTCGACTCTTGGGAATATCTGGCAGACTTCCTCATCATCAACCCAAGAAGTGGACTTGAAGGGCATCCATTGATACTGGGCAGGCCATGGCTCGCAACAACAGATGCATACATAGGATGTCAAATGGGTAATATGACAATCACTAGAGGGGGTATCGCAAAGAATCTCATCTTATATTCTCCTGCCAAGCCAAGCCCAACTTTCGTATGTCCACAATTGCCACCACCACGATACCCATAAAAGGATTTACAAGCCCCTCTTATGCTGGAAGAAGCCCTCAGAATTAAAAACCAACTAGAGGATGACATAATCACTGGGTTTATTAATAGCCCAACCATCGTGAGCAACCCAACCTGCCAGATGCTCCAAGCTGTTCTAGACTGTGAAGCACAAGGAGACTTGCTGGAAGATTTAATGGAACAACAAATTCCAACTACAGTTGTTCATAACAACAAATCCATCGAGATTGCACCAGGGAGGTCTCTTAACATCAATGCCAATTTAGATGAACAACAACAACAAAAGCTAATTCAAGTCCTCTCCAAATTCCAGCAAGCTTTTTCATGGGAGTGTTCTGATATGAAAGGTATTAATCTGCAACTCTGCACACACCACATTTATATTGAAAAAGACACTCGACCTATCCAACAGCCGCATAGAATACTGAATCCCCATCTCAGGGATATTGTTAAGGAAGAATTACAAAAGCTGTTGGATGTATATTTTATATATCCCATCTCAGATAGTCGGTGGGTTTCCCCATTAGTGATCATCCCAAAGAAAAATGGGAAATGGAGAATTTGTGTTGACTACAAGGAACTTAACAAAGCCACTCAAAAAGACCACTTTCCTTTGCCTTTCGTCGATCAGGTCTTGGATACTTTGGTAGGGAAGAAATTATTTTCTTTCCTAGATGGTTTTAGTGGGTACAATCAAATTCAAATTTCCCGAGAAGATCAAGATAAAACTACATTCACATGCCCCTGGGGCACCTTTGCATACAGAGTATTTCCCTTTGGACTTTGTAATGCTCCAACCACTTTTCAAAGGGCCATTCTGAGCATATTTAGCGATCTGATCAGTGAAGGACTTGAAGTCTACATGGATGATTTCAATCTGTATGGAGACGACTTCGATCAAGCACTGAATAATCTAGAGAAGGTACTAGAACGATGCATTGCGACCAGGTTATGTTTAAGCCACGAAAAATGTCACATGATGATGATGAAAGTTGTGGTACTAGGGCATTATATTTCTGCAGATGGAATTAGAGTAGATCCAAAAAAAATAGAGGTAATCATTAATCTACCTACACCACACACACAAACTCAGGTACGTAGTTTCCTTGGCGCTTCAGGATACTATCGTAGATTTAAGGAAAATTTTGCAAGAACCATTGCACCTTTACATTCTTTGACTATAATGTAGAGTTTCAGTGGTCTGACAAGTGTGATGTGGCATTTGCAAGACTCAAGAAGCTGATCTCGACAACACCGGTGTTGAGGGGACCAAATTGGAAAATACCATTTCACATCTCCACCAATGCATCAAATATTGCCATAGGCATTGTCCATGGACAGGAAGAAGACAAGAAACCCTACGCCATTTATTTTATTAGCAAGAATATTACTCCAGTTGAACTTAATTATATAGTAACAGAAAAAGAATTTTTAGCTGTTATACATGCCATCAATAAATGCCGCCATTATATAATAGGCTATCCCATTATTCTGTATACTGATCATTTTGCTATTGGATATCTAGCTAATAAACCAATTACTAATGGACGAGTCACTCGGTGGTTATTACTATTGCAAGAATTTGACATCACCATCAAAGATCGACACGGGAAAGAAAATCTTGTTGCAAACTTCCTATCCCACATACCCAAAACAGACGACTCCTTAACAGTTGAAGATCAATTTCCAGATGAGCATATGTTTGTCGTTACTACAAAGCCACCTTGGTACACTGATGTGGCAAATTATCTGGTGGCAGGAAGATTACCGACACATATATCATCAAGGGAAAGAAAATTGATCGTCTAGTGTAGCGCACGATTCGCTTGGATCAGCGGATATCTCTTCCACATAAGAGCTTTTCTCCAGATCCACAGATGCGTACGAGATGACGAAATCTACGACATACTAAAGGCAGGACATGATAAACCCTGTGGTGGGCATTTTGCAGACTGCGAGACTGGACACAAAATTTTACAGATGGGTTACTATTGGCCCTCAATATTTAGGGATGCGAAGAAATACATCCAGACATGCGACAACAGTTAACGGATGGGAAAACCAGATCAGGCAGATGAAATGCCCTTGAAAGCACAAATAGTCACAGAACCATTTGAAATATGGGCACTAGACTTTGTTGGCCCCTTCAATCCAAAGTCAAATCAGAAGGCTTATATTCTAGTAGATACGGACTACATGACTAAATGGGTAGAGGTAGAAGCCCTACCAAATGCAACAGAAGAGGTAGTCATCAAATTTATGTTCAAACTATTTGTACGCTATGGACTACCCAGGGAAGTAATCACTGATGGAGGGTCACAATTTACAGCTCATAGAATCACCACCACCCTAAAAAAATATCATATTAAGCACAGAGTTACTTCTCCATATCACCCACAGGCAAACGAGCAAGTAGAAAGCACAAATAAGGTCCTGGAGGCAATCTTGACAAAGACTGTCTCAACAAATCGACAGAATTGGGCTACTGAGCTTTCAAATGCCTTATGGTCTTATCGAACAACATGGCGTAACACTACTGGCTACTCTCCCTATCACCTAGTTTATGAAAAAGAACCCATCTTCCTAATCGAGTTTGAGATTAAAACCCTAAGGATGGCACAGGAAATTGGACTGGATCTAACAGCGGCACATAAACAATGCCTTCAGCAACTTAATGAATTGGATGAAGCACACCTATTTGTTGTGGAGCGCACAACTGTTATTCAACAACAGAGAGCGGCCTGGCACGACAAGCATATCAAGAAGAAATCATTCAAGAAGGGTGATTGGGCGCTTCTCTACGATTCCAGATTTCATGATTTTCCGGGAAAGTTATAGACATGGTGGCTGGGACCATATGAAATTGAGAAAGTCCATGATAATGGCACGGTCAATTTAAGCACCATCAATGGCTCTGGATCTCCATTTCTGGTTAATGGGCACCGGCTACGACTTTACCATCATCTGCCTTCAAAAGAATCCTTCTACCAGGAAGTAAGTAAAGATCCTACTGTTCAAATTTTGGCTGGCTGGGAAGGTAACCCAGCCACCCCAACTCCATAAATGATGAATTTTGTTGACACTGTACATACTGTATATAGCTTTCTCGTAGAACTTATTGTGTTATTAGTTTCTTTTTTGTTTATTATTATGAAATCCAGTTGAGAAAATCATAATGAACACAACCAACACTCGTTTCTGTTCCTCACTCTTGCTTTATCTTGTCACAGAGACCTTGTCTTTCATGGAAAATCCACCATTTTTTTTCCTTTACAGCAGTAAACGAGCAAATATTGAACGTTTATTGTTACTTTTGCGCGCCTACTGTTCCTTTTGAACACTTGATGTTCCTTTTGCGCGCCTATTGTTCCTTTTGAACACTTGATGTTCCTTTTGCGCGCCCGCTGTTCCTTTTGAACACTTGTTGTTCCTTTTGCAGGCCTGTTGTTCCTTTTGAACACTTGATGTTCCTTTTGTGTGCCTGTTGTTCCTTTTGAACACTTGTTGTTCCTTTTGCGCGCTTGTTGTTCCTTTTGAACACTTGATGTTTCTTTTGCACGCCTGTTGTTCCTCTTGAACACTTGTTGTTCCTTTTTGCATGCATGTTGTTCATTTCTTCGTTCCTTCCATACATTGCTGATAAAACGCCAAGCCATTCCTTTGGGGTATGACTTTCACCAAATAATTTTCACCAGCATTATTTCTAATTATCATCACAACAATCTATCATTATTTTGTGGACTATCTCCCATACCTTATCAATGTGTTTTTTGGATTACTTCGAAATATCTTAAACCTTGTTCATAACATGTAACCACCATAATTCGTTTCTTTTTCCCTTATACATACAAATACACTTGAATGATATCTTGCCTTTATATTATAATAAGGAGTCTTAGGAACTTTTACTTGGCATCCTTACACTTCTTTACACCATCCCTTACTCTTAAGGAGTAGATGAGCCTCCCTTAATACACCTCTAAAAAAAAAAAAAAAAATCCCCACAAAGAATAGGGGGTCTCATTACGAGCTGGCTTGTTCACTTAAGTTACACTCTAGTGAGTGGAATTATCATCATCTGGATACCAAACCAGGATAATGGTCTTTTTTCGAGAAAATACGATTCAAATATTATATATATATATATAAGAAATAAAGATAAGTAATAAAATTTGTCCACAAAGAATAGGGGGTCTCATCACGAGCCAACCTACCACGATCATAGGATAATAACATAAGTGACATTCCCATTATGGCTACCACACCAGGGCAATGGCCTTTGAAATTTTCTCGTCAAAGGACAAGGGGTCTCATCACGAGCCTACTTGTTCACTTAAGTTACAATCTAGTGAGTGGCATTATCACCATGTGGCTACCAAACCAGGATAGTGGTCTTTTTGGAAAAGACGATTCAAATATTTATCAAGGATATAGGCTCATCTAAGGGTTAAAAGGAAACCATGTCAAGGCTATGGACGCCTGCTGGCAGCAGTGGCTCTGCCTGTGGTATGGAAGTTTACCTTAAATGCCAAGTTTCTAGGTGTCTCTATATTTCCTTCACTCAATAACGAGGCTATCATTTCGGCTGTATTCAATAAAACAGAAAAGTAACAACATTATGATATGTGGGATATTATTTTAAATGAACAGATTTAATTTATTCGGCTTATGTATCCTTAAAGCATTTTTATTTTGAGTATAGGTATATTAAATTCAATTTTTTTCCACGAAAGAGGACTAACGTTTAATGATTATAGTTAAAATATGTTGTTTGAGAATTAATTATTGATCCGCATTGGCGGCAGTAGTGCAATCATTATCCCTCACCGAAAATACCTACACTCATTACATTCCCCTACGCTAACGGTCGAGGTCGACCTCTACATTAATGAGGGGAGTGGACGCTCGACACACTTCTTGTTGTTCTCTAATATTTGCTATTTTCGGTAAACACTTGTTGTTCTCTGATATTTGCTATTTTCAGTAATTTTTCCTCCAAGCTGGTCCAACCAAGTCTCCTACCAGGAACGATAGTCGTTCACATTTTCTCACAAAAATGGGTGGCAAAAGTGTGCACAGGGAGCCAACTTTACTACAGGTTACAGAGCAGGAAAGAGAAATCCTACACCGTCTGGGGTGGATGGAGTACTTCAACCGTTTACAAGGATATGACATGAATGTCACACTTGAATTCTTTTAGAATCTAGAAGGAGAAATATCTATGGTGCAAGGCATACGAATCTCAGTCACCCTGGAAATCTTAGCAAAGGTCACAGGCCTCCCTAACACGGGCATTCAATGGATAGGAAGATACACAGCGCTGAAGGAAGTTGTGGAATCTTTCACAGACCCTAGGGAAGAATTGGATAATAAGGGAAAGGGACTTAATCCCAGTACCCTCAGGGAACCATGGAAGGAACTGGCAGGGGTAATTCAGCGGTACATCACCTGTGATGGACGATGCGATGTAATTTGACCTCACCACCTCAAATTTTTGGTAGCCTTAAAACAACGGTTAGTACTTAATCTACCTTTATTTTTGAATGGCATATTACATGAGGTTGCCTTAAGAACACAAAAGTCCAAGGATCCTGTTACCATTATCAGCCACCACAGATTAGTTAAACTGATAACAAATAAAGCACTGAGTCAAACTCAGTTGACCTAGGATAGTTTGATTGAGGTCAATAGACCTCCACAACTAGAGCAGCTTGAATTATGCCATGAAGACCCACCACAGGAAATTGAAGATAGATAGGTAGAGGAGACTACCGTCCAAAGAGAAATTCCATCTCCTCAAACCGAAGTTGAGGCAGACCCTGCCCAAATCACAGAGGCCCAGACCTCACAAACACAGGCATTAACGAAAAAGAGGAGGAGAGCAAAGACTTCCCTTAAAGCCATCATTAAGACAAGGAGGAGAAGCAGACGAATTCCGGAAACGACTGAAGCAATTTAGGATACAACAAAACAACCTGAAGAACTTCAAAATTTTACAAAACAATCTCTACAGGAAAATGTTCAGGAAATTATGCAAGCAGAATAGACCTCACAAAGGAATGATCACGAAGACACCCAACCAGCATTAGAGCATCTAACAAAACAATTTTTGAAGAGCTATGAGGTAGAAATGGCTCAATTTTTGGGGAGCTTAGGAACCTCAATTGACAGAGGCACAAATAATCCAGAAAAATGCCCAGAACAAGCCTCCTCTTCAAAACCAGCTGAATATTTTTCTGATATTGAAATGTCTTTCCCAGGAGACACAACACAGGAAGAACCTCATTTTGAAATGAGAAGCCATCTTAGACAAATAGGAACATTTGGAAGGAACGGAGGAACAACCATCTGCTGGCTAGAATGAAGAAGACCGTAAGACCTCTCATAAACAGAAATCAACCAAGAGCCATAAGAAAATAAGAAAGTTAAAAAAAGAAAACAAATTGTTGAAGAAAAAGTCTAAGAAGGCTGGAGTATTAAAGCAGAAGGTGGGTAAACTCAAGGAAATTATTAAAGAATTGAGGAAGCAGCTAGAAAATAAAGATAAGTCCCATAGAAGAAAGAAAAACAAAAGGGCCAGAGTGCAAGGAATAAAACCTCTTCCTAAAGAAGTAGTCACTACAAATTCTATAGGGATACAAACAGACCTTGAAGAAATAGTAGTAGAAGAGGCAGTAGCTCAAAATGAGGAAGTAATTTCCTTAGAAACACAACAAATGATGACAACTACAGAAACAATTGATGCTAAGGTGCAGACAGATACCCCAGTCTTAGAGGAAACAACTCAACTCCTTGAGCAGGATGCTACCATCAAGAGATTGGAGGAAGAATTGATGCAGTCGCAACAAACCATGATTCAAAACAGAAATGAATTACTGACTATGGAAAAGCATCAGGCACTCTAGTCCCAGAAACAAAGTGTTATTGTGGACAGACTGGAAGCAAATATTACACAGGCCCAGCAAGCATTAACTCAATCCAGGGAGGATATGGGCGCTATGGAAGAATACCAAGCATCCCAATCTCAAGAACAGGGTGTCACCATTGATAAGCTAAAGGAAAAGCTAGGACAAGCCCAACGAGCATTGGCTCAAAACCAAGATGAGATGGTCACTAGGGATAAACATCAAAAGATTGTTAAACAACCGAGGGACATGACAGCAATAGAGAGTGAGACCTATGTTGAGCTCACCAGAGCCGAAGGGAAGGTAAAGAAGGTACAAACCCAATTGGAAAAATCTTTGGAGAAAATCAAAGAAATATGTGATGTCTACTCTGATGTTATCAATTGCAGATCCCCTGCCACCAATTACACTTTATTCTTGCTGGAATGATATCTATTATTGAGAGTGAAGGCCATCAAAGAAGGTAAACACAATTCATTTTCCACTGTACCTGAGTTTATTTCATGTTTCAGAGAGCAGGATGAAAAGGTACAATACCTTATGTGTGAGTTATACTTTCATAATTTCATTCTGGAAGAAGAAAGGAAAGATAACCCTAGCCCATTCATAGGTGACATACAGTTTTAGACATTTCTGTCATTTACTCAGAACCAAGTCATATGGGGTAAAGTTCACAAAACCTTCCTAAAGAGGGAAACTAGGCTAGATCTCTGGGTCAGAGGAGAGCCTCCGAAGTCCTTTCCAGCCATTATGCGACATAAAACCTTTATGAAAAGAGGGGGGTTCGTAGACTCCTTAGCCCCTATCCATCTACAGGTTATACGTTCAGGTATCACACGTTTTAGAGAGCTTAAGGAAGAAGCTCTTGCTGCTTCTAAAATGAGATGGGATGCATCCTCCAATGAAGTAAAGAGTAGGGAACCCTTTGAGTATAGGAATTTATTTGCAACTGCCTTCACAATAGAAAGGTATTATAGACTGCTCCAAGAGGAAGGACCTGCTTGGATTGGATGCAGATATAATCCCCCTATCATCTGGTTTCCTCCAGAAAGTTACCAAAAAGATTATCAAATTAACAAGAAAAGGGAGGATGCTGCTTTTGGAGAACTCAAAAGAAGCAATGGATTCTGGAGGCCTGGTGAACCAACCTTTCCACCTTACAACATTACTACTTTACATGTAAGATCTCAGCTTGCATGAGGACATGCAAGAAGGTAAGTTGGGGGGTATGTTAGGTTATGAAATGGGTATAAATATCTTCCTTTTTCCCACATTTCATGATATCATCTTGATTGACTTTTCGGTTAATTAGGAGACAATAGGATAGAAAATGAATAATATACCATTTAGCGTTATTGTTGAAATTAGATTACATAGATCCTAAAATACGATTGGAATTGTTTGATTTTGTTACAGGATTGGTTAAATATTGTCAAACCCGAGATAGCAAAGGAAATCTTGAAGATGCGCAAGCTATTGGAGGTTGAGGACTTTATGGTGCAAGGTAGTTTTGAAGATGATTGAGTTTCTTATATTGTAACTTTATAATAGTAAAGCAATCCCGAGGATCTCTCTATCCTCGGGATAGCTTAATTTACCCAGATTATTGTAATATATAAGGGGTAGTAGATCCTAGAAGGGATATGGAAGAATTGCACCTAAGAACTCAGAACTTAGAATTGCTCTGCGTTAGCAGTTTTTGTAAATGTTGTACCAACTATGAAATCAATAAAAACTTTGAATGGTTTTACCATTTCTACATATTGAGTTTAGAGTAGCAGTGCTTCTAAGGACCAAGGGCCCATTCTGAAGGAGCTATTGTTCGACCTGTAATTGTATCAGTTCAATTTTTGTTTTGTGATTCAATTCTCTTTTACATAAGTTAAATGAATGCATAAGTGTGTTGATGATTTTATATTGCTTGCGTGCAAGAGATAGACATTTCCTTAAGCATTAAATGATTTTTGTTCCAGTTTCTATTATTGAGGTTTGATGCATGACAGTTCCTCATAATTTTATATGCGTTGTTCCTTTTACTTAGATTTGCAATTGTTGTTCCTTTCAATTAGTTTACATTTGTCGTTCCTTCTCGTTAAGATATAGTTGTTGTTCCTTTCAATAGAAGTACAATTGATGTCTCTTTCAATTAGATTTCAGTCGCTGTTTCTTTCCATAGATAGAGTTATTCACCTTTTCTTTCCAGTAATTTGATTCATAGTAATAGTCAATTCTACAAGTCTTTATTTAGATTCAATTACTACTTTTAGTTAAAATGAATTCAATAGATTAATTAGTTCCTTTCCATTTCACAGCATTAGATTTCAATTCCTAGAATCTTTAGTGAATGTTTGAGGATCTTGATTGTTGATAAAATCATATTTGCTTTAACTACATGATTTTAGCCTCTACAAGCTATCTGCATAGACTTTGCTGATATTCTTGAGATAAAAGATGAATCCTCAGGTTGATAAATTAATGTTAAACTAAGGTTGTTTTTAGACATCTTTAGACCCCAACATCGTGTCCCCATGGGAGGTTGGAACCTCCCCCCTTTTGAATCTCATGCTAACTATCCTCTTCCAGGATATAATGCTCAGATAGGTTCCTTTCCCACTTATTATGCACCACCCACACATCTATCACCCACCATGTCAGTTCCTTCGAACATTTTTCCCATGATTGGCCCTCAGATGCCCCCGGGTATCTCATACGGGGAAAACCAATTTTACGGTTCGGAATACCCTCTTTATGGAACCCCTTCACAAGGGGGAAACAAATATCATCACTCGAATAATTCTTATCCGACCTCGATCCCTTCGTAGGCCTCAGTGATGATGCCCGTGCGAACTTCTTCAGAACATTTTAGTGCAAGCTATCACCCTTCTAGGTAGGGACGAGGAGTACACCAGGATCCTTCCTGGCTGGCAATGTTTCAGAATCAATCTTTCCTCGGACCTTGGAATCAAATACTGCCTTCTATCGCTAGCCCAGTCATTGTCAGTCACATTGGTGCTCCATCCCCAACCTCTACCAGTCATGTTGGAGATGAGTCAACATTTTCTACAAATTATGTTGATAGCTCACACCCAACCTCTGCTACTTATGTTGGGGGCACCATCCTTTTCACTCTGAATCATAACCGTGTCACGTCTCCAGCCTCTATTCATCATTCAGGAGACAATTCTCTTTCCCCTGCTAATTACATCGAGAAGCCTAGACATCTCAGACGTAAGCCTAAATTCCTTTGCAGGACTTGTGAAGGAAATAACCTTACTCATTTGTGTCTGGTTACTGTCGAGATACCAGAAGCGTGGGGCTCACCCAAGAGCCCTTCAGATTCTGAGACATCCCTGGTTTCTCCTCACACTAATTCTCCTTCAATCGCCTCGGTGGTCCCACCACCACAATACCCTCTTGGCCTTGCCTCCTTTTTTTAAAGTGAAGCATCTCCTGCCCCCGTTACTATGCATCCTCTTCAACCTATAATTGAAGAATTGGCCACACTATTGAAATCCCTGGTCAACCCTACTCTCCTTGAAGAGAGTGATGTGCCTCTTAATCATTTCATCAACATTCCTAACCATACTCCTTTTGAACAAGAGAGATTTATTCTTCCCCCGAATGCTCTCTCTCCAAGTCCTGACGAAGTTCCCTTCAATTGGGACGGCCTAGTGGGGAATCCCATACCCCCACCTATGTCTTTTCCATTAAGAGACATTATCCGAACCATCATGGACACTGTATCCTCCGTTAGCACTTTCTCCTCCTTGACTTGAAGAGCTCTAAGTTTTCCCAAGCTCTTGTTAGCTATCCGTGAGATACTGACTTTCGGTAGAAGACCGAGACATGAGCCTTGGCCTCCCCCTTTACATGTTGATTAAGACAACAAAATGAGTCTTAGTTAAGCTCTTTTCAGACTCATCTAAAAACTGAAAATATTGTCCACTGATTTTTCCCTTTCACACTCGTTAAACTGAATTTGAAAGGTCATAAGTCTTAGTTAAGATCTTTTCCGACTCGTTATCAAAAATGGAAAATATTGTCGAGTGAACTTGTCTTTCTCACACTCGTAAATTGGATTTGAAAAGACGTCTATTTGGCACAAGTTTACCCCTTTTTCACACCAAGTAGACTACAAGACATAAAAAAATATATTTGTTGGCATTAGGTTGTGATTGCATCTCATGCCCTCACTTGCAGTATTGAGCCTTTAGTCGGTTCTCACTTTGTGTTATAAATCGTTGCCTAATTAGTTTTGCATCCTCAACCAAGCAGAACCTTGTTTATATCCTTCGTAATTTGACACCCTATACCCTGGAGGAAACATCACCCCAAGTATCCATCTCCCGCGTGCATTTCCTTGCATTAATCATAGGTACGTTCCACTACTGGAACTATTTTTTCTTACTTGCGACACTCGTTTCCTCCTCTGTATCATAGCATTCATTTGTTATGAAAAAACAAAAAAAGACGGGCGGGAAGGGAGTACTATATTATAATTGGTAGCAGTCATGTTGCCTTTGAACAGAGCACAAAATTATTAAGTCCTTGTGTCATCATAATTTTGGGTTTTAGCATGGCCTTGGGAAGCTCATCTGGTTACAGAGTTTTCTTTACCAACTGGTTACTCTTCCAGTCCCTATAGAGAACGTTATTGATGCCTCTTGCATCTAATTGTCACATCATTGAGTCTATGTTGTCGGAGTCCACCACATGTATCATGCTCTTGTTCAAAGAAAGTCTCACAACCTACGTCGTCCACTCCTCAGAAATCTTGACTTTGCATGTCGGTCATGCCCTCAGTTTGTCTCAGAATCACATGATACTATGGTCTTATCAAGTACCCTGGCCCTACTTGCATCATTGGTAGGTCACCTTGAACCCAACAATCAACATTTCATCATTGATCATTGACTGGGTGGTTTCCCTTGTGTTAGACGGCAAGACATTTATTCACACTTTGGGATTTGTGCAGTTTCTTGGATGCCATTAGCCTTATTGATGTTTTCCTCGCCTCTGTCAACAATTTTGATCATTGGCTGCTACTCAGAGGGTATTTTTTGTGTACCACTTGCATTTGATACACGTGAAAGACACACAGGTTCGTTGGTTCGTGAACATGTTCTTCGTCCGATCTCCACCAAATCATGAAGCTCCTGCTTTGTTCCTCGTGCTGACTGGTGAGAGATGCATTAATGCTCTCCTTTCAGTAGGTCTCTTTCCATCAACTTCAACTCATCTATTCTAGATACGGGACCTAGAGTTTTATGGGTACCTTGAGGCTTGCAGTCATTAGTGGCAGGCTCTCTCGCCATTGACAGATGGGAATACATCAATGTCTCCTGATCAATGGATTTCTCAAGTGTTCAACACTGACTCCTTTATTCACACTTGTAGGAATGCACTCGATGCCTGGATACCTACTTTCATTATTGGTAGGTTGTCTTGCGTTTGTTAACAGTATACCTCAATGACCGGTAATCAAACAATGTATGATTATGTTCGACCTCAACTCCTGTATTCACATGATGTAGACTTGCACTCTTGGCGGATAGTGTAGAAGACTTGAAGACATCACTATGTGGCCACATCTTTCCTAAGCTATTGCTTCCCTTTCATTGGACCAACACCTGTTCAATTTTAGTGATCATGGGAGATCAGATTGTACTCCATGGTATACAAATATATTTAGATTGATTTTGAGACTGGTTTCAATGGGCCTTGTTTGTGACTATGAAAACCTTTGGCATATAACCGCAATTGTATCTACCTATTCATGGCCACAGACACTTATTTGGTATATATTCCACATGGATCTGCATTGTATTCTTGGCAGCCATATATGCAAATTCAGTATAGAATGTAATGAGCAATCGATTTCGTCCAGTTGGTTCTCTACCACTCCACTCCTAGGTTATTTATAATGTATTTCGGCCATCACAGATACTCCTCTGATCTCACACATTAGGGGGCATCTGTTATAGAAAGATTTGACTCATCATTGCTATCTTGCACAGAGGGCCTTTTTCCATTTCCCTATGTAGACTTATCATCCATTTTTTGACAAACCCAGAGCTAAAATAAACATTTTTCCACATATACGTGCCCTATCAGCTATACAACAAGTGTATACGTAAGCTGCTCCACTACAGCCCACGTACATCGGGATTTATGCTAGAAAATACAAAAATGGAGTTGGATTTCCATGTCACAACAAGAGATCTCTGATCCTTGGCCTTCCATATACTGGAAACGTTCTAACTTGACCCTTCAGTTGAATTTTGAAGGCTATAAGAGCCCAATTTCGAGCTATTGAAAAGAGAAGAAAGGATTCAACTTTGAGAGCAAAGTTACTCTAGAGAAATTACTTCATATTGAGTCTACATCCCTTTGTCCCTCAAGTCTGAACACAATGTTCAACCCCCAAGCTCTTTCCCTATTGTCGAGAGAACCTCATTGTCTCTCTCTCTTGAGATTGCCTTTGGTGGAGGATTGAAGTGGTGGAGACCCAGTTGGAAGGAACTTGGTTCCTTGGTTTCGAACCGTGACAACACGGAAGTCTGTAATGTTGACACTTATTTTGATCAATTATTAATAGAAATACTCCTTTCCCGTCCTATTGGTATCGTGCAAATATATGATTATTATCCATGGGCATGTTTGTAAAGTTTATTAATGGATTATGCTATCTGATGTGCTAACCCCTTTTACATTATCACTATATACTTGCTTTGCTTGTTCGTTGAGAAATTATTGCAAGTACAAAGCTTTGGGTCGAAGTGCTCAACGGTGGAACATCATCAAACGTTGGATCGAGGTAGGCCTCTTTCTTATATTGCACATTAGTTTATATAGCATACAATGGAATTGAGTTGATTTCTGCAGTCATACCTGTCTGTTGTGGTTTACCCTTGTCCATAGAGAGTTTTTCCCTCGTAACATAGAGATAATCACTTATCTTTAAGAAACAAACATGCTACCAACTATAGGGGACAAATGTTCCTCCCAACCATAGATCTCTTTCTCCATATCTCAGCAGCAGATCACCCATGAGTTGTGGCTATAAATCCACAAAAGAGGGTGTCTTTTACATTCCAAACACTTCCCATGGTGGCTAATCTTCCTACGACTATCCTAATCCACCTAGCTCTCTTCCCCACGACCCACAAAACCAAAGGAAGGGGATACTCCTTCATTGCTCATAGTCTCTTAAGCCTTCCCTCTTCCCTCCAAGGCTCCAGTGCACTTGTTCGGACAAGAATCTCTCTACCTGGGACTCTAGAGTTATTAGTTGCTAGGAACTACCAGCACACCTCTTACCACCCTTAGGGAATCTCTCTCTCCCTCATAGAGAGAGATTTCAGTCTATATGCCTAACAACCTACTTCTTCATCTCCTGCAACCTATGATCCTACGTTGTTCCCACTTGTTGTCTCTGTTGAACTGTGTAAGATCTCTCTGCTTCCAAACTCATGTTCCCTGCACAACATGCTTTGTGTAACTCTCCCAAAATTGATTGTTTAGACTGCTAGCATCCTCTTGTTAGATTGGCTGCTAGTTTTTTTTTATACAAATTACTCTTTTTCCTTTCCTTCTTGACCCACACTCCTCTCAAGGAGGATTGTACTCACCCCCATCCTCATAATAACTTCCTGAAATGACTTCTCACACCCACCTTCTTGCAAGCATTCAATGATTGGCTTTGGAAACACTCCAAAGGTAATAATATAAGGTTCATAACACACGACAAAATCTATAAAAGGTGGGTTGAGATTCGTTACCCCCCCATGCCTAGGGGTAACTGGAGGAGATCATGTCTCGAGGCCCGAATTGATGATTGGTAGAGAGGGAATGATAATGTTGATGGTGGTGGTTAACAACGTTCAACCTAGTGAAACATATGATGTGGATCATATTGAAATTGTACTTAATAACATTGAAGATTAGTATAGAGGGAATGATAACGGTGATGGTGATGGTTAACTACGTTCAACATAGTGAAACATATGATGTGCATCATGTATAAATTGTACTTAATAACATTGATGATTGGTAGATGAATGGTGTAGAGGGAATGTTGATGATGATGATGGTTAACATCTATTGAGATTAAATTTGGTCTATTAAACCTTAAGAAAGGTAAGGAATTACTTGATTTGCTTGATAATGTTATTTATATGCCCAAAAAGCTTTAAGAAAAGCATTCTTAAATTAATATAGTGTTGATGAGTTAAGGAGTTAGGAAGGTCAATGTTAAAACAAATATTTTGAAATTGTGATCTAACGTGGGTATAAGTCGGACATTCTAAGAGAAAGTTTTTTCATCTTCAACCCTCTTAGTGTCACAAAAGTGTCATTAGGAATTGTCCAGCTCCATGTTTCACTATGAAGCTTATGAGAGTTTGTACTTACCTTAGCAATGTTGATTTTCTTCTTTATGCTATTATCTTTATTTTGCAAAGTAACATCTTTCTTTATTCCCCAACAATTTAGCCAAGACTAGCATCATCATGTCACCCTTATTTGAGCCTCAAATGGATTGGAGTTTGAAGCAATTTTAGGAAGTCTCTTATCTCATATACTATTTATCTTGTTTTTTACATTAAATACATATTCATAATCATACTCTTAAATGGATTATCTTCTAAAACAATAACAAAGGAACCAATGAATAAATTTTATCATTAACACTTTAATATTTAATTCGATAAAATCCATATAAAAAATAAGAAAAAAATAATTTATTTTATCTTTTGAAGTTGAAATAATTTGAATTTTAGATGGAGTTTTGAATTATAGGTAGGTAGGTTGCTTGACAAAATATGAATTTAGGTGTTTTCTTAAATCTGTGAAAATGGAATAATTGAGTTTGTTATTCTAGCAACAACTTGTCTCAATTTCCATGACAATGAGCTAGGTTCATGACAATTAACCACCGCCTTGTAAGTAGGTTCATGTTGAGTCAATGCCACGATTTGACATTCAACAATTTAGGAATTTATTTAATATCATATCGATGTAGATTTTTCTATCAAGGTAGATTGAAGTCAATTATTATTAATAATACGTTGAATAAACAATTTCCACACCTCTTCAAGTTATAAGTCATCATTAAGTTACATGTCATCATTCAACCGATTGATTTTGATTTTTTTTGTTTTTGATATTTTTATAAATTTTAAAATATGTGAAAATTTATTATTAATATTTTCTAGAAACATAAAAATATTTAATTATTAAAACTTTTTTCATTTTATAATAAATTATAATTTTTCATATTTTTAATTTTCTGAAGTTTTCCCTTTTTATAATAAATTGTAACCTTTTATATGTTTTTTAACTTCTTTGAATTGAACGCCCAATTTGACCCCTTTGAAACTTGCAACAAATCCAAAGAAAATATGTTGCCTAGTCTTGTATGTTTCTTAGAGAATGAGTAGGTGAGAACACTCTATACTAAAATACTATAATCTTGTGAAACAAGGCTTGCATGTCTTAAAAGTGTGAGGTGGCATCTCAATGACCATTTCTGAGGTGTGGATTTTTGTGATCCTTTTTCATTTATTTATTTGTATGAAGTCTTTTTCATTTCATGTTGTGATCAGATTTAAGTACCTTTGGATATCTACATGGATGTTGATTTTAGTGCACAGTTGGTCTATTTTAGAGATTGCATGATAGTATTTGAGCACATATTTTTTTTTAATGGGGGCCTTTGAACATCATGCATTTGGGTTTATAAAATTTATTAGATTCAACTTAATTTGAATGTATTCAGTGTTAAGAAGGAATAGAAAAGAATTGAGCTTAATTTTTTGTTACTATATTTTTTTTTTATTATAATCAAATTTTTTCATTTAAATTTAAATTTTATTTTATTTTAATTTATTAATGTTTTGTTACATATATTATTTATGGATATTTGTAAAGTGTATTTTATTTCTTTGAAAAAAAATAAAAAAAATTATTACTATTTCGTAATGGTATTATTATTTTTTTATAGTCAATAATAATAACAAGCAAACTACAATAATAAGGAGAGGTAGGAGAAATGACTTCAAATGATTTTGATGTTGTTAGTGGGTTTGAGGTAGATGGTCAAATCCATCAATTTTAATTTTATGTAGCTTTGTGTATAGGTACACCCTTATATATAGGTTGCAATTTCATTTTATTTTTGGAGCAAAAAAATTGTATTTTTATTGATATAACAAAAATACATAGTCATGTGTCCATGGCATTAAGTGCTTCTAAGACCTTTACATAAAATTCCTATGTTTAACTCATCATCTCAAAAAAATAGTAGTTTGTTTATGATCAATTACATCTATATCCTCTTAAAAAGGAACAAAAAAAACATTCAAACTAGTACATTGATCTTTCATTCAGAGATCTGTGAAAATCCACCATTATACAAAAACTAAGATAGAAATTGTAATGGCTAAGTTAGGTCCACGATTCATTATTATATTTTGTAATTTGTTCATTCTGGATTACTATAATAATCTGGGTTTCTCGTTCCAGCCCAACTCTAGCTTTTGAAATCCCATCTGCAACTCCATTCTTTTCCATGTAAATATGATACATAGATGTATATGAGAAAGATGTCAGTCGATTGAGCACTTCATCATACAAGGGTCATAATGCAAAATTCCTGAGAGAAATTTCTTTGCACATCCATTGAATACCCAACATTGAATCTCCATAAATTTGTAATTGAGTTACACCAAATTCTTGTGCTAGTTTCTGGACCAATTTTAAAGTCATCAATTCATAGAAATAGTTAGTTTCTTGACCAATTATGACTTTAAAATAAATACTATGATATAAGCATAAGTATAGAATGCCTCGTGAACCTCCCTTAGGAGGGTTCCCTTTTGATGCACCATCAAAACAATCCCGTGGAATATCCTTATGTATTGCCACTTCATCTTGCATATGAGAGATAAATTGACCCTAAACTTGTGGGTAGAAATTTAAAATATTTATGGACTAAACAACACATTTGAGGGGAAGTATCTCTTTTTCTTCTAATAGCTTTAGAATTATGAAAATATATACCCCCCAAACTATGTTAAGGGGTAGTGCTATGATCTTGGAAGTCTCTTTTCTACTATGCTAGGTTTTGAAGGCCTCTTCAAGACTTCCTCCTTCCCAAATATTCCCAATCCCTATTAATCTTTCCACTTCATTTCATGCATCCTTGGAGTATGAACATTCTAACATGAGATGAACTATAGTTTCTTCTACTTGATGACATTAACAACACCATCCTAACCCTATAAAATTCATCTTTTGAGGAACATCCCATGTGGGAGCCTTGTTGTGTAAGCTTAACCACATAAAGATCTTTTTTTTAGTTGGGCATTTTGATTTCCATATAATTTTCCACTGCTAGATCTACTAGCCTTCTATTCCTTCTTTTGTTGGTGTTTTGCAGTCTATTCTAGGAACATATGCTCTAGCAGGGTTCAAGGACAAGATCAATTGGTCCTCTTCTTCCTTAATCCTAACAATGTTGTCTATCAAGAAATATATGTATTTTTTCCATTCATTTTCATACTCTGCCCCCAAACTAATTTTTTCCCTACATGTTAACCACCAGTGGTGCCAGTATTGGACCTTCCACAGTTTGTGACCACTGTCTAAGATTAAAGTAACCTTTATTCCTTATCTCTCAAATCAGATGAAAGGGAATTCTATCCATGTATTTTCTCCCTACCCAAGGGGAGAGAATAATTTTCACTTTATCCCCTTTTCCAATTCACCAAATCAACTAGTTGCCAACTAGATGGAAAGAAAAGATAAGAATGTTCCATATTATTGAGGCATTATTTTGTTGTTTGGGGGGATTTCTAATCTTATCCTACACTATATTAGGGGCTATATACTTATCTCTTACTACCAGAACCCACAAACATGTTCCTTGAATTAGCCTCCTCACATTTTTTGTAGCAAGAGCCTTTGAAAAGAGAAAAGGGATTTTTGAGACCCCATTCTCCAATGGATTTTGGTAATGCTATACTTTTCCATGAGGCCATCACCATTCCTTTATTTTTTTGGTCTCCAAACTAGATAAACTTGTAGAAAAATTTCCTAATACTTTCCAAAACACCTTTTGGTACCCAAGCGAGTGACATATAGTAAACTAGAATCGCTTCTAAAACTACTTTTACCAAAACTAAATTATCTCCCCTAGACAACCATCTATTGCACCAGGTGTTTATTTTATTCTCCACTTTAGCTATTATCCATTGCCAATAACATTTTTGTATTGATTTGGCTTCAAAAAGAAACCTAGATAATTCAAACCCCATTCTAGATTAGTCATCTTATAGGGAAATAACTGAGTAATAAGTTTTTTTTGTTGCTCAGATATCCCCCATAAGTTCATCATAGAGTTTTTCATATTAATGAATATTATGTCTTCTTTACAAAATAAATTCATAATAGTCTTGAATTTCTCAATGACCCTTCTGGTGCCTTCACAAAAAATTAGTATATCATTTACAAATAGTAGACATGTGATATTACATGATATTCCAATAGGTACCCCTTTAATACTACAATTTCCTTCTTCTTCTTTAAGTAGCCTACCTTATCCTTCTTCTATTAAAAGAAAGATAAGAGGGGATAGGGGGCATCCTTTTCTGAGGCCCCTCCCTAATCTGAAGAAAGGTGTTGTTTCTCCATTTAAAAATATAAAAAAAGATATTGAGAATATGCAACTCATTATCTAGACAACAAACAAATGAAAAAATCCTAAATAAATTAGAATTAGTCTAATGTAAAGCTAACTTACCCTGTCATACGCTTTGGACAGGTCCACTTTCATCACCATTGATATTTGGTTTCTAACTTTTATTGAGTGTATGCATTCCTGGGCTACCCCAACTGCCTCATGAATTTTCCTTCCCTCTAAGAACCCAAATTGTTCTCTAGAGATTTAATTTGAGTGAACACTTTTCAATCTCCTAGCAATTACCTTTGAGATAATTTTGTATATGAAAATTGCATAAAGAGATGGGTCTAAATTTCTCAAAGGTTGTAGGATTATATTTTTTAGAAATCGGTGCTAGGAATGTTGTATTGAAAGATCCCAACATTTTTCCTTGAGTTCTTGTTGTCTCCACCACTCTTCCTAAATAATCCTCTATAAAATAGTAATAGCCCAGGAAAAATTCTAGGGGTATTCCATCAAGCCCAATACATTTTTCCTTTTGAAAACTTTGTAGAGTTTGATACTTTTCTTCTTTCTACAACTTGCTTTATCAAGGCCTAGTTATATTCCTCATTAACAAAGCTAGGGAAGGAGTTTGACAACCTAATAACTTATACTATTGTAGCACATGTGTCTTCTTTTAAAGGGTGGAAAAATATTTTACTCCTTCGAAATCCATGTCCTTGAAATTTGTATCCTGGGTACCATCTCCCTTATCAATTTTCCAAATGGATTTTATATTCGTTCCATAGTTGGCATACCTATAAAAGAATTTTGTATTATTATTTCCAATCTGTAACCATAATCCCATACTTTTGAGTCTTTGCCATTTTTTTTTCCAAAATAATGTGCCTCCTTTTATCTTTTAGTTCCTTTACTTCAATTTTGTGTTCCTCATTCATAAACCCAAAACCTTCCCTATTGTAGAGAACCTCCAAGGATTCCTCTAATTCTCTAAGAACTCTATCGCCTTTCATCTTTTTTTCCCTTTCCCAATTAGCAACTACATTTTATGCCTCTTTTAAGTTTTGTTGAAATAGAAGTGGAGAAAATGTTGGTTGTGGAGCCTGATTATCTTCCTGATTAAGAGGTCCTTGCTTTCAGTCGTGTTTATACCCCATGAAGTATTTACACCCTAGAAGTATGTACACTCTTCCACACGGGGGAGTGCAGAGGTGGGGTACCCCCTCTGCGGGGTCCGGGGGAGCTATCCCCCCTATTGAGGGGTCTAGGGGCAAGCAGGCCCCCAATGGGGGTTCGGGGGCGAAGCCCCCGAAGGAAAAATTGCCTTGTAAATGTATATTGTAATTTCATTGTAAATCTGGACCCTTCATTATAAGGTCGTAGATCTAACGGTAGAGATTATGTTAGGGTTTTCTGCCCTAGAAGGCAACCCTCTTTTATGAGGGAAATGTATTGCGGCTATGGTGGATCGCGAATATTGTATTTCTGAGAGAGGAGACTGTGAGAGAAAAAAGAGGAAGTTACAACGGGTTTTGTTGTAGGTTGTATCCCTTCATTTGTTGGATAATAATAAAGGAAGGACCTGGCAATTTCTCTGGTGGACGTAGCCCACACTGGGTGAACCATGTAAATCTGTGTCTCTCTTGTATTGTGTATCTTCTATGTTTTATTTTTCTCATTTGTTTTATTTTATTGCTCCACGGTCATGTTTTTCTAACAGAAAATTCTCTTAAATTACCATTACAATGTTTCCAAATAGCTTTGATTTTCCCATAAATTCCTCCATCTTCATCCACTCTAGATTAAGTTTAAAAGGGATGTCAAGTTTTTTTATTGCAGGAGCCACTTCTAACACCATAGGATTATGGTTAGAATCCCCTCCAGTGGTGACCCATTTTTTGATCCTAATGACTTCATCTAATAAGGATTCAAAAACTAAAAACCTATCAAGCGTCTTAGCAATTTCGACTTCCCCAACACACTTGTTACTCCAGGTGGGAGTTTGCTTAGCTAGTTCACTATCCAAAAGATCATTTTTTTTTCAATTTTCAAATAAAATATCCAGAGAGAGGGTCCAGTTGAGAAATTGGGCCCTACGCCTCTAGTGCTCCTAAGGTGAATTTCAAGCCCCCCCCTATCACAACCAATCCATTTTCAACAATATGAATTTAAAAAAATCTATCCCAGTAGTCCACCATGTTCATATAAGGACCATAAACATTTAACACTGTGATATATTTCCCCGGGTCCAAAGAGACAAAGGAAGTCCCTAGCCCTGTAAGAAATGCCCAAGAATTAGTTAGGTTGAAGGAACATTTATTTCATCCAGGCACATTCCACCCAATCTCCTAATGGAATCAATAAAACAAAAGTCCTAGTTCCTAAGTAGTTTGGAGAGTCCCTGAGTGGTTTTATCCACATCTTTCATTGTCTTGTGCAACAAAATAATAGAAGGTTTGGTATTTCCAACTAATGTATTTACAACCAACTTCTTTGAGAGTTTATCCATCCCCCTACAATTGAGGGTTAGAAAAATCATTTCGAACTCTCAAAAGGGGCATTTTCTCTAAGAGCCCCAATTAAGGATAATTGTTTCCCACACCTTAATTTTGAGGATGCTTGTTTATGGGCCATAGGAATGAAATATTTCCTTCCCCTTTGATTGTATTTGGGAATTTTCTCTTCAAAAAATCTTAATTCCCCCACCACCTTTCCTAGAAAATAGAGAGTTCCTTTGCTTATAGTTATTAAATAGTTATTTACCAGTTCCAATGGATTGGAATCTCATGTGTTATTTCCATCTAGAGGGAAATCCAATTTAGGGTTTGTAGTGAAACCTTCTAGATTTTTTCCAATATACACACCTTCTACAAAAATTCCAAGAATAGGTATGAGAGGCGATGGGTTGGGGTTTTTTATACTAGACAAACTGGGTAGAGAATGATTCAAGGATTATGGTTCTTTGGATCCAATACTAGTTCCCCATGTCCCAAAAACAAAATTTTTCAAGGAAACTCTTTTATTCACAGAGTCAAACTGATGAGTCTTACTTGAATTTTCCATGTTTTCCTTGTTGTCACTAACCACGTCTAGGTTAGGTTCTTTGAACTGTCTAGTGTTTGAGTTTTGAACATATGTTATTCGTTTTCATGTTTGAAGACCATATAATGTCACTTGAACCCCTACATCCTCGTTCATGCTCTCAGTTTGGACTATTTCTAGTTCCAATGTCTTTGAACCTCTTGGATGCTTCCTTAGAGCCCAGTTCTTTCACATAATTGGGTAATTGCATTATGCAGCAAGGTCCCCATAATCGTGATAGTGTACACATATAAAAGGTATCCCCTCATAGTCCAAATTGAGACATAAAAGATCAAATCCCCTTCTAATATCAATCAACTATACTAAATCGTTTCCCACCTCCATCCTTACCAATATTTGAGTCATGCCATAGTACTTAGTCTCTAGGAAGGATAAGTCTACTTTGTAAAAAGTGCCTAGAGTGTTACCAATATTTTTTAGCACCTCCTTGGACAAAAAATCAATGGTATCCTCAAAATTTGGACCCATAGTAGGAAAACGTCCACACTAGCCTATTGGGCATCGAACTATATATACCATTTTTCAAGAACAAGGATTGAGATCCCCACTTCCAATTTTGGTGCAATATTTTTCCTACTTCTTCAATTGTCTTAAAAACCCAAACCATCCATCCCTTAACCACAATCAGGGTACGTGGAGAGGCTCCCACCACTAGCTCGAAATTGAACTTGGTCTAATTCTTCAATTCCTCACTACTCAATCTCTTCCCAGGAAAATATCCTATTAGTGCCTAATCCCCCATCTCCATTGTGACATTGAGTTTGGTTTTACCACCTAGGTTCAAACCGATGGCCTCTTGTGTATTTTTTATACATTTATGCCTCTTCGAATTTCTTGACTCCTCCTAATACTAAATCCCTACCACCTCTGAATCTGATGAATGGATTTTTGTGATCCTTTTTCATTTATTTATTTGTATGAAGTCTTTTTCATTTCATGTTGTGATCAGATTTAAGTACCTTTCGACATCTACATGGATGTTGATTTTAGTGCACAGTTGGTCTATTTTAGAGATTGCATGATAGTATTTATATTTGAGCACATATTCTTTTAAAAAAAATGGGGGTCCTTGAACATCATGCATTTGGGTTTATAAAATTTATTAGATTCAACTTAATTTGAATTTATTCAGTGTTAAGAAGGAATAGAAAAGAATTGAGCTTAATTTTTTTTTATTAATAATATTGTTAATATATTTTTATTATTATAATTAATTTTTTTTATTTAGATTTCAATTTTATTTCATTTTAATTTTTTAGTGTTATGTTACATATATTATTTATGGATATGTGTAGAGTGTACTTCACTTCTTTGGATGTCAAATAGTCATAATGGTATTATTTTTTAATGGTCAACAATAATAATAAGCAAACTACAATAATAAGGGGAAGGCAGGAGAAATGACTTCAAATGATTTTGATGTTAGTGGGTTTGAGGTAGATGGTCAAACCCATGAATTTTAATTTTATGTAGCATTTGTGTATAGGTACACCCTTATATATAGGTTGCAATTTCATTTTATTTTTGGAGCAAAAAAATTGTATTTTTATTGATATAACAAAAATACATAGTCAGATGCCCGTGGCATTAAGTGCTTTTAAGACCTTTACATGAAATTTCTATGTTTAACCCATCATCTCAAAAAAATTGTAGTTTGTTTCTCATGAATTACATCTATATCCTCTTCAAAAAGAACAAAAAAGACATTCAAAATAGTACATTGATCTTTCATTCAAAGATCTGTGAAAATCCACCATTATACCAAAACTAAGATAGAAACTGTAATGGCTAAGTTAGGTCCATGGTTCATTATTATATTATGTAATTTGTCCATTCTAGATTACTATAATATCCTTTTGATGCACCATCAAAAAAATCCCATGGAATATCCTTATTTATTGCCACTTCATCTTGCATATGAAAGATAGATTTATCCTAAACTTGTGGGTAGGCATTTAAAATATGTATGGACTGAACAACACATTTGAGGGGAAGTATCTCTTTGTCTTCTAATAGCTTTAGAATTATGGAACTCGTTTACAACCAACTTCTTTGAGAGGTTATCCATCCCCCTACAATTGATGGTTAGAAAAATCATTTGGAACTCTCAAAAGGAGAATTTTCTCTAAGAGCCCCAATTAAGGATAATTGTTTCCCATACCTTAATTCTAAGGAATCTTGTTTATGGGTCATGGGAATGAAATATTTCCTTCCCCTTTGATTGGATTTGGGCATTTTCTCTTCAAAAAATCTTAATTCCCCCACCATTTTTCCTAGAAAATTGAGAGTTCCTTTGCTTCTAGTTATTAAATAGTTGTTTACTAGTTCCAATGGATTGGAATATCATGTGTTATTTCCATCAAGAGGGAAATCTAATTTAGGGTTTGTAGTGTAACCTTCTATATTTTTTCCAACATCCACACATTCTACAAAAATTCCAAGAATAGGTATGAGAGGCGATGGGTTGGGGTTTTTCTATACTAGACAAACTGGGTAGAGGATGATTTAAGGATTATGGTTCTTTGGATCCAACCTTAGTTCCCCTTGTCCCAAAAACAAAATTTCCAAGGAAACACTTTTATTCACAGAGTCAAACTGATGAGTCTTACTTGAATTTTCCATGTTTTCCTTATTGTCACTGACCATGTCTAGGTTAGGTTCTTTGAACTGTCTAGTGTTTTAGTTTTGAACATATGTTATCCATTTTCATGTTTGAAGACCATATAAGGTCACTTGAACCCCTACATCCTCATTCATGCTCTTATTTTGGACTAGTTCTAGTTCCAATGTCTTTGAACCTCTTGGATGTTTCCGTAGAGCCCAGTTCTTTCACATAATTGGATAATTGCATTCTACGGCAAGGTCCCCATAATCATGATAGTGTACACATATAAAAGGTATCCCCTCATAGTCCAAATTGAGACATAAAATATCAAATCCCCTTCTAATATCAATCAACTATACTAAACCTTTTCCTACCTCCATCCTTACCAATATTTGAGTCATGCCATAATACTTATTCTCTAGGAAGGATAAGTCTGCTTTGTAAAAAGTGCCTAGAGTGTTACCAATATTTTTGAGCACCTCCTTGGAAAAAAAAATCAATGGTATCCTCGAAATTTGGACCCATAGTAGGAAAATGTCCACACTATCCTATTGGGCATCGAACTATATATACCATTTTTCAAGAACAAGGATTGAGATCCCCACTTCCAATTTTGGTGCAATATTTTTCCTACTTCTTCAGTTGTCTTAAAAACCCAAACCATCCATCTATTAACCACAATCAGGGTACGTGGAGAGGCTCCCACCACTAGCTCGAAGTTGAACTTGGTCTAATTCTTCAATTCCTCACTACTCAATATCTTCCCAGGAAAATATCTTGTTAGTGCCTAATCCCCCATCTCCATTATGTCATTGAGTTTGGTTTTACCGCCCAAGTTAAAACCGATGGCCTCTTGTGTATTTTTTATACATTTATGCCTCTTCGACTTTCTTGACCCCTCCTAATACTGAATCCTTACCACCTCTAAATATGATGAATGGGCACCACTCGGTAGCTTCAAATCCAATATAGTACCAACAAAACCAAAACTAGAAAAACAATCATACCAACTGATAGCACAATTTCAAAGAAAATCAGCCTCTTTGCAAACCTCATTCAATGCGTTTACATACTCATACCTTGAGTGAAATAAACCACCATCCTTATCTAACCAAGACCTCAAGGTTGATGGATCTACAAGATTAGGTTTGTAACTCCTTGCATGTGGAAAAATACTTAAGAAATTATGGTTCTTGGATTAATCATTAAAAAGATGCATCACCCTTTCCTCCATATTTATCGACATCCTAGCACCCTAAACACCCAAATACTACACCAACTAACCCAATATCACAATAGTGGCCTCCTCCAATGGTATCGATCCCATATGGTGTATCTTGTTGAAATATTGCAAAGCATCCAAATGATGTATCTACCAAATTTCTTGACCATCCAACGGATCATCAGTGAATTCAACAACTTCCTCCTCATACCCCATTCTACCTTCCATGTAGTATAAATATAACATCCTCAGTGATAGGCTCATTGTGCACCCACCCTGGCTACTCCTACAAAAACCCTCCTCTACATCGAAACCTCTACTATCAACTGAGTTGCATTGTTTATCCAAAACTGCTTGATCTAAAATCTAGAATAATTAAGAGTAGGTGTGCTATGTCAATAAAACTTTCATTGTCTACATGAGGGTTATGATAAGAGATCTAACTATTAGGGTTGCTAGAAACGTTATAAATATCAAAGGGAATAATACACCTTTGTACAACAAAGGATATAATAGAAAGATCGAGCCAAGTAGGAGATAGCATGAGCATGTGGTTGTTGTATCCACAATACACCATCTAAGTGAGTATCTAATCTTGCCAAGATAGAGGTTTATAAAACATAACCTAATTTGAAACCCGTGCATAAGGGAAAAGGCATCTGCCAAAATGTTAGGAGTTCAATCAAATATAAGGGTTTTGGGAGGAAACTATAATGTTTGGACACCCACTAAAAATCACTTCCCAACTATCAATCTAAGTAAGCACGATCTCTGATTGGAAGTTCTAACAGATAAAGACAAGGTCGTCCATGGGTTACATCTCTTTCCCTTCAAAACTCCAAAAAAATTAGGCGTTGGGATCTACCCAAGGAATATAATTTGTCCCACTCTCTAGCTCGAAAGAAAGAGAGAGTGTTAGTATCTTATCGATGCCACACAATATACTCATTTAAGAGCTCAGCATGTCACTTGCAGAAATTGAACCTAGGTGGGGAGGATAATAACCATTTCTCCCAACCACCCAAGCTAGAACCAATTGACATATATAGGTTGCAATTGTGGTTGTGTGTGTGCGTGTGTATAAATTTTCCTATTAGTGGGTCCAATGACTTGAGGGTTTTTAGGCCCTTCTTATGTCGTATAAAGCTAATGTGAATGGAAGTAATAAATCAATGCTTGTACATTTTATATTTTATGCTCATTTTGTGTCTTCATTAGCTTGTATTCCTTCTCCCACTGCCCACTTCTGTAGATGATACATCCCAAAAATTCTTAATCCCCAATTCTTATTACTGAAGATATTATAAATCTGAAGACCCATGCATTGATATCTAGGTTTATTGGCCTTTTCCCAAAAGAGAATCCAATGTGCAAATGATTGATTCAACTCGTAAGATTAATATATCTATTGATTTGCATCTTCATGCAAAGGGATTCTTGTTTGCATTATTTTCCAAACCTTGGGACCAAGAAGCATTTTTTGAAGATAGAGCTTATTTTTTCAATTACACTAGTTTTTGAAGTGATAAATTTTGAATTGTCAACATCTCCATCTTAAAATTCACTCTCATCTTCCTTCTCTAGTTCTAATCCACTCTATATGACTTCTAAATTTCATTATACATTCTCCAATCCCTCAATTCTTCTCTTCAATGCTTGTAATTCTTTTTTCACAACTATCCTTATGCCTCTCCTTCCTATTTTCATGAACTCTTGTATTATGAGACCTTTCTCATCTTATCTTATCCTTCTTCTTGCTCAACTCTCTTTCCCAAAGCTTCCAAACCTACTATTATACCAAATAGCATAGTTGATGGTGCATTGGACCCAATACATTGATATATTGTACTCTATAGACTTATTCACAATGGTTTTCAATGATAAAAATTAGAACAAAGACAAAATTTACATTTTAAAATGCTCTTATACACTCTCAAACACAATATATAAATACATAAAAATATAAGTGAATAGGTCTACTTGTTCTCATTAAATTAAATCTCATACACTCTCAACCGAAATATATAACTACATAAAAAGATAGGTGAATATGTCTACTTGTTCTCATTAACTTAAATATGGATACATGCATAAATTTACAATGATTCTCCTCAAAGCTCTACCTTAATAACTAGATTTTCCTTATAACTCTACGATAAGATGAAATAATCAACTTGATCTTCTTACTTTCCATCCACATTGTTTAATTTCCTTATCCATTTCATCACTATATCATAATTGTCATACAAATGTTGTTGAACACCTTCTATGTGCAATATTTTATATTCACTTGATATATTTATTATTATGTATACCACTACTGTAAAAACAATTCCTCTTGCATCCATATTTATGTGCTTTGGCGGTGCATCCCCTTTTTGCCATCTATTTCCAACCATTTTGGCGGTGCATCCCCTTTTTGCCATCTATTTCCAACCATTTTACAACACTTTGTTTGAAGCGAGTCCAACAAATTCGTTAAATTGAGTCCTTTTGTGCCTCCCTTGTGAACATAAATTGTCTTTATGTTGACTTTTTTCATCTCATTTTGCAACCCTACATCTCTATTTTCCTTGTATGGTAAACTATTTTGCCTATTTTTCTGTCAAATTTACAAGTCGTGTTCCATTTTTGTCTTGTTTCCCATTTTGGTTATGGTAATTACATCTTGTTTTCAGCCTTTCTGATATGTGTTTGTGTCCATGTAATCGAATATTAGTTATTATTATTTATTTTCATTAATTAATTTTTATTGTGAAATAGTTATTATAACTATATGATTAATAAATTAATTAATTGTTATATATATATATATATATATATATATATATAAGAGTAAATATTCGACCTGACAATATATACATATACATAGAAATAATTTAAAAGTACTTGAAATACTGCAATCACAAATTCTTACATTCAATTTCACAATATTTAAATATGTCTCAATACAATATAATAAATACCTACCAAAGTGCAATTCAATCTATTCAATTACATAATCATACAATGCAACTTCCGGTCCACAATGACTCATCCTCTTTTTGTCATTTAGTGATCCCTTTGTTGCTCTTTATGAAAATATTACAAATCTCCTCAACAACAAGAAATATACAACAATTTTAGTAAAACTCAACCAAGAATTTAACCTAGTAAATTCTTTCAATGCAACCAAATGTCTCTTTCAATACAAGTTTTTCAAGTACAAAATATGTCATGAGATGGCATAAGATAAAAAGAATGCTCTCTACCATTTAAGGACTACTCTATTATACTCTTGTACAAATTGTTTAACAATGACAATTCATCCACAAAATGTAATCCATTATTTTAATGCCACTAACTTATCTTCCTTTCATATGTAAACATATAAGTAATTTCTTAAGAACTAATGAAAAGTATCATGGAAAATTCTTCAGGAAATGCAATCATGGCCTAATAGGTGTCAATATGTTTTTACAAGTTTAGAAAGATTTGAGACCACATACATCATTGATTAAAGAATAATTACACTAGTAAAACCCTTCTCTCAAAAACCCGGAAAATGTTTCAATTTTTTTTATGAAACAAGGTAGTTTTTATTGAGTTTTTACTATGCTAAAATAAGCCACTACAAAATGCACTCGTGGGTCCCCTTAAGGAAAAGGGTGGTGGCTCATATATACTCTTAAGGAAAGGTGTGAGTGCTTGCTATTGTGCCTACTATAAGGTGTGGGAACTTATGTGTGTACAAAAAAACTCACAGATTTATTTTTCCAAAAAATGCAATAGTTATCAAAATGACTTAAGGTTTTTTTGTAAAGGTTCAATCTACCAGGGAGACCATATTGATGACTATAAACATAGGTTTTAAATTTCATAACAAGATGATAATTTTATGCAAATTTAGAGACATAAACCCTCAAGTCCAAATATTGAATGTTAAAAATAAATATACACTTAACTAATACATTTATCGAGATGGCTGTGGATGTCCTCTGTAACAAGTATTTAGCTTTCATCAAGAGGATTATTTGGAAATTTTTACTCCAAGCTTAAAATTTACCAATTACAAGAAGCTTACTAGTTGACCACCTTAACATATCCTTAAGGTACTCTTCTTCCATTAGAACTCTCAAGTGGCAATGGGTTGTATGAAAAGAATACAAACAATAACATGTAGAATATGTGGGAACATTTGAGGTACCCCATATCCGTAGTACAAGGAAATTCTTGAGAACAAACTCACAACCATATTACCATGAAAATTTTGAAAATTTGGACAACCATCCAACATTGTGGTGCAAAATATGACTTTCAATCCCAGCCCTTTGTTCTTATATATCCTTTGAGACTCATGCCACTTGTTATTCTCATACAAAAATGTTAATTATTTAATTACTAAATGAATAATATTTACGAACAGACATGTCACCTCCATGCACAATTAATATCTTCAATATATATATAAATATATATTATTCACCACATTCCAACTATATTTCCTATTTCTACTCTTAGATGTAAGTCAAAGGATAATTTTCTCCCAAATTATGCACATATACAAACCAAAGTCAATACTAAGGGTGACGAAGTTAACTTGGAGCCTTCAATTATTCAATACCAAGAGATAGACATGATTACTACAACTCTTCAATTACCATACACCAAGAGTTAGACATAACCTCTACAACTCTTAAAGTACATGATACCAAGGGTGAGACCAAGTTGACTCAAAGCCTTCAAGTATCCATTTTTCATGGTGGGGGGTATGTGTCACGGTTGGGACCTAGTTAACTCAACCCGCTTACCTCTAGTGAGAGACTAATGGTTACTAAGGACTAAGGATTGACACCTTATTGTGCACCCCTTGGCAGCTCCTCATAGATAATCGAACCTATGACCTACCCTCACGAAAACGTGTAGCCTCTAGCCAAAAACATATGTTTTTAACCTATTACACAAAACCAAGTCTAGTGGGAAGAAATAGACAACATAAACCTCCTCTTCCTAATGGTACTCATGTCACAAATTTCCATACAACCCTTTGCCCATGTGTAATCTTAATTGGAAAATATTATTCCTATCTCTACACACATCTAGAGATAAACACATCAAATAGTAATGTCCAATAATCATGAATGAATAATAAGCAACAATATACACATCAAATATCTTGAAAGATCATCTTTTTCACCCTAATGTTGGATGGCATTCCTAATGCTCCAATTTTTCATGGTGATATGGATATTAGTTTGGTCTCAAGAATGTGCTAGTACTACAAAGTTTGGGTACTTCAAATGCTCTAGAGGAGCCACACATTCTACATACTAGTTTTTGTACTACTTTCATACAACCCATTGCAACTTGGGGGTTCCAAGTGAATAAAGAGTACCCTAATGATATGGTAGGGTGGTCAACTAGTAAGCTCCTTACAATTGGAAAATATTGCTCATGTATCTACACACATTTAAAGACAAACACATCAAATAGTATTATCCAATAATTATGAATAAGAAATAAGAAATTATATACACATGGAAATAATCAATATCTTGACCCCATCCTGGATCCACATATCTTAACTCGATCTAGAGTCCATATGCATCTATGGTTCTTCCTGGCATGCTTGAAAAAACATCAATAACATAACATACTATTATAAATCTTATCATATAATTATGTCTTTATTTTCAATATCCCATGGTATCACTTATCACTAAAATTTCATATCACCTATATGAATTTTAGACACCCGTACAACCCAAGATACAACCCAACTTACTCATAGGCCACAATAAGTCATCACATCATATAGACTAATCCAATCTTCTCATACCATCACATGGATATCAAAACATAAGAAATGATATATATATATATATATATATATATATATAT